>JAYESA010000020.1:5262715-5677715 GCA_036927795.1 Iris macrosiphon | reverse complement strand
ATGAGTCACCTTCCTTACTAGTCCCACAAAAGAACAGCCTATACATGGAAAAAAAAAATGTATCTTAAAAAATGCAATATAGTTGAAGTGAACTATTTGAATATTGCAATAAAGTAACTGATAATAATTGAAGGTAAGTAGTCCTAAAAAATAAACCTTGTTCCATCAGCACTATAAGCCATAGTGGTACAAGAATGACCTGGCGCTTTATAATCAACTCTCGACCCCCCATTATCATAAAGCCATGCTTTTATCTTCCCATCAAGAGAGGTTGACAAAATGAACTGAAAAGTAGACAAATATGGTACACCTGTAATCTTGCCCAACAGGAATTCCAACAAAAGTATTACCATGAGCATGGAGTTCATAAGAAACATGATACCCAGGTCTTTAACTATGGGGAATGACTAGAAAACAAGTTTTACCATACTAAGGTTGTTTAGAAGAAAATAACTAAAAGTTGTTTAGAAGAAAATAACTAAAAGTTACATTAGATGTTACCTGAATATTTTCTTCGGAATGTGGACATATGGAGGATACAGCCGCTTCATGTCCTACAAAAGTGTACTGAACGACTCCACTAACAGCATCCCAAACCTGAAGAGACATGATAGTTCAGTACACAAACATCACGGTTCACTGTCTTCTCGGGAAAAATATACAGACCTTAACAGTCTTGTCATCCCCACAGGTTACAACACAGAATTGCTTGTTTGGTTGAGAAAAAGCAATGTCATTAACTCCACCAACATGAGCATCAATCTGAAAATCATGCAGTTTTTTTTTTCAAAAAGAGGACTAGTCATCAGTTTTAAGATTATTAATATATGGCTACTTTGCACTTATAGACCTGAACTATTTTTTTTTTAGCACTTAAATACCCTGAAGTCATCCCACTTAACGGGCATATGCAAAGCACGCTAATATTTTGGTCTTTGGCCCCTAAAGCAAAGAGAAATTACTAATCTTTTTTACTTTCATATAAAATAAAAAGTAAATTAAATCAAAACCCTAACATGCAAATCTTCCCTCCCGTCCCGCCTCTGTGCGGCCACTGCAGCCCACACGAAGTTTAAGGGTTGACTTTTTAATTTAATAAGAAAAAAACATTTTAACGGGGCAATGTGTTCTTTTGTTGTTTACTTTCAGGGCTAACTTGCAAAAGAATGATTTTTCAGGGTATTTAAGTAATAAAATAAAGATAGGGTAGCAATTTACCAAGAAAAGTTTGGGATATTTAATTGACAAATTTTGATAGTTCAGGGTATTCGCTGCAAGTAAGCCTTAATATATCACAGTTAACTAGTGGAAGCACCAAGTTTAACAATGGGAAAAGAATAATGTATGTAGAGGCATAACAATGATTTTCAATATTTACCTCTAAGTGTTGAATGAGGTCGTCTCGGCCGTTGTAGTTATACAAGTGCACAAGGTGCTTGGAATAAGCAACACCTGAAAAAGCACAGAGCACAACAAAAATGTATCAAACAACCACCAATAGTTTTCTAGATTTTCCCGTACAAGAAGAAGGTTACTCCCTATGTAATGATGATGAAGAGAAAAAGAGAAGTTTTTCCTCTAGATATTACCAAATTGACTACCATCAGGGTTCCAAAGTACACGCATAACAGATATAGCAGGATCCTTAACCAGGGCAGACTGTTTATCATAAAATCCAAGAATAGGTGCTTATTAGTATATAAGATCATCCAGAAGTATTGCATATCAAAAGCAAGCTGCTTTACATGAAATAGCATAGAACATGCTGGAAGGTCCCAAACTTTGAAATTTCTATGAGCAAGCCTCTCTCTACTGGATACCTCCCACACTGTGATATCACCCACATTTGTTCCAACTGAAAGGAAAAGAAAAGAGTCAACTATATGGTGATCTCGATCGACTCTGACAAGCATCTCCCAAACTGACAGCAAAGGAGTTAATTTACAGACAATAATTCTAACCTAAAAGAACAGTTGGTTGAGAAGGATGGAAATCCATGCTCGTAACAGAACCCTGATTTAGAACCACAGCAACATTCTTGGGCAGCTCTTCAATAGAGTATTGGGTTCGTGCAATGCCAGGACACCCCACAGGCATGTGGCTGCTAGAAATTCCAACCTGAAGAAGCACGGAAAACAGTTAAAGCAGGCTTTAAAGATGGAAAGGACAAAACAAACTTGGAATAAGTTAAAGAAGATACATCATCAGATATTCCCATAGGGCGTGGTCTTTTAAGAACATGTTCTGAATTGGCTGAGGGATAATCCACAATTGGGTTGCTACTCGGAGGGGTCATAAGACGCTTCAAGAGGGCAGCTATCATGATAAAAAAAAAAGACTTTATAAATAATATAACTGTTCAGAAAGTATTTTAAAAAGGTGCGCACATAATAGCTTACCTTTTTCAGACAATCTCCAACATAAATGAAACATATGGCTTACCTTTTTCAGATGAGTGTATTACATAATAAACAGAAAGGGATCAATATCTCTATCATGATATAAATTTTGAATGAGACTAAAGATGGTGTAGTCTGTAGATAAAGTATAGTTTAAAGTATCGGCCGATACCGATCCGATACGGCCGATACCGATACAGTTTGGCATGTCCCGATCCGATACCGACCGATACCCGATATTGACCGAGAGATCTCTTTTCCAGTCAATTCGGCAAAAAAAATTTGAATTAAAAAGACCAATTAGAAAGGATGTAAAAGCATAGTAAGGTTGTAAAAACATATAAAAGAGGAAAACTTATCTATCGCATATAAATCAATCGACAAGGATGACTACTATTTCATTCAATATCAAAAATACTAAGAAACAATACTGAAAATACTTTAAATTATGCATAAATGTATAAAATATATTCTCTAAAATGTTAATAATTTACTAATAGTTGTTTGCTTTCCGATACCAAAAAATCCGATACTCCAATCCGAAACCGCCGATACTACCGATACCGCCGATCCCGATACTCATAGGAATGGTCCGATACCGATTCCGATACCGATACTTTGAACCTCTGATAAACATTACTGTTAGTATTACTATATTAAAAATAAAAGTATAACAGGATGGTGGAACCATATTTCAGAAAGTTCATGACCATGTACCTTAGAAGTTGAAGAAAACTGACAGCTACTTCATGCTTTATTACTGCCATTAAGTACTTATTTAAACACGGTGATTCTTCCATATGCACTTTCTTTATTTTCATTCAAAATAAAAAGTGGAAAGAAAACTAATCACAACTTGCAAAATCAGCAAAAAAGCATTTAGATGGCTGATGACTCTTTTCACATATAATCACATACAATCACAGAAACGAAAAAGTTGATACTGGAGTTCCACTTAGCCGTGGATGCCAACTAGAGCAGAATATCAACCGTAACCACTGATGTAACGCATAACCATTTACAAGTAAATTTCCTCAGTTCAAATTAAATAAGCAGCAAGGCCTATGTTCAATGATACTTCACAGATACTATCAAGGGAAGACAGGAAGAGGTCTTTTTCCAATGAAAACAAGCAAATAGGAGTACAGGACGCATTTCTTACATCATACAGGCTCCAAGTGGAAGGAATAGTTACACTAAGAGGAACCTTGAATTGCACCAAAGACCAAAGATACCTAGAAAGCGGAATGTTATGGAACAAGGAAAGAAAATGGAAATGTGGTACTAACTTGGTATGGAAAGGGGAATAGAAGGGGTAGGCTTCTTCCTAAAGCTTAGGTTACGAATTGAGCTATTAGGATTTTTTTTTTCCTTCTTAATTTACAGCGGTGTAGGCCTCTTCATTGCTGCAAATCAAGTGCACGATGTAGCATTCCTCCATTAGTGGGTTGAATCATGTCCCTTTTCTAATCAAAACAATCTGAAGTCTGCAACTAGGAGCAATCTTGATCCACTTGGATTTGGAATTTTGGACCGCTACATATAGCATTCTGAACAAAATTTGAGGAATGTAAATAGCTGGGGTTTAGTTATTTATGGTAGATCTGCCAAATACTGCTGGATCAGCTTCCATTTAAGTTACTTTTCCAAATAGTTTTCGGTGTATCAATAGATAAAAGTCATGGTCTGCTTATGCTCACATATCCAATAAGAAGAAACTATGTTGCACGAATACAAATAAGGTACAACACTATACAAACACAGTGACACAGGCAATGCAATGATTTTGGACTGATCTAGTGCAGTTAAGGGTGTCATTTTCATCTGATACGTACTTAACATGGACATGAGACAATATGCCACCGATTTTGGGGTAGCCGTGCTTCCTGTAAAGGAAAACATAAAATCCTATACTCATTATTTTACAACCATTTAATAGCTTGACTCTCCATTCCATTAGGATATGCACCCTTATATTTACTATCTAAGACACTATCTAGAGGAGGAATAAGGTTATGTTTCAAATGACGGCATAGGAAGAATCCTGGAAATGTGCATCTATTCGATAACATTCTAAGGAAAGACTTAAAATTGAAATAAGAGTCAGCAGAACACTGCCATTTTTCATTGAATTAATAATCAAGACATCTACTGGCGCATATGATCATTAACACAGGAAAATTTCCCAATTTCAGTTAAGAAACTACAATGCAAGCATTCTATATATTTAAATAATGGCTTTTCGTGAATTAACAGATTTTCTTAAAGAGAAATTATATATATACCAGTATTAGGAGGACCAGCTAAACCATGGGGTGCTCCAGAGACAGCGCCAGAGACCTCAGGGTGGGCCATTTGAGTGGCATTGGATGCATTCGCCATGCAACCGGCAAGTGGAGACGGAAGAGGAGCTGCCGCTGGCTGAAATGGCTGAAAGAAATAAAATAAAAACATTCACTGCCCACATTAATTGTTTTCCTACATTAAATCCCAATTCGCTCATTCTAAAATCATCTAAAATCAACTAAAACAAGCTCATTTCAAGTAATTTCGCTCTAACCCCATGTGGTGCCATTTGCGGAAACCCTCCGGCCATTTGAGTGGTGGCATTGGATGCATTTGCCATGCAACTGGCAAGTGGAGAATGAAGAGGAGCTGCTGCTAGCTGAAATGGCAGAAAAACCTGAAATAAAATAAAAACACTCACTGCCCACATTAATTGTTTCCCTACATTAAATCCCAATTCGCTCATTCTAGAACCATCTAAAATCAACTAAAACAACCCTATTTCAACATTAAATCCCAATTCGCTCATTCTAAAACCATCTAAAATCAACTAAAACAACCCTATTTCAAGTAATCACACTGTTACCCCATGTGGTTCCATTTGCGGAGACCCTCCGGCCATTTGAGTGGCATTGGATGCATTTGCCATAAAACCGGCAAGTGGAGAAGGAAGAGAAGCTGTCGCTGGCTGAAATGGCTGAAATGGCTGAAATAAAATAAAAACATTCACGGCCCACATTAATTGTTTCCCTACATTAAATCCCAATTCGCTCATTCTAGAACCATCTAAAATCAACTAAAACAAGGCTATTTCATGTAATCTCGCTCTTACCCCATACCAACTAAAATCAACTAAAACAAGCCTATTTCAAGTAATCTCGCTCGTACCCCAAGTGGTGCCATTTGCGGAAACCCTCCGGCCATTTGAGTGGCATTGGATGCATTTGCCATCCAACCGGCATGTGGAGAGGGAAGATGAGCTGCCGCTGGTTGAAAAGCCTGAAATAAAGTAAAAACATTCACTGTCCACATTAATTGTTTTCCTACATTAAATCTCAATTTGCTCATTCTAAAATCATCTTAAATCAATTAAACAAGCCCATTTCAAGTAATCTCGCTCTTACCCCATGTGGTGCCATTTGCGGAAATGCTTCAGCCATTTGATTGGCATTGGATGCATTTGCCATACAACCAGCAAGTGGAGACGGAAGAGGAGCTGCTGCTGGCTGAAATAAAATAAAAACATTTACTGTCCACATTAATTGTTTCCCTACATTAAATCCCAATTCGCTCATTCTAAAAACATCTAAAATCAACTAAAACAAGCCCATTTCAAGTAATCTTGGTAATCTAGCTCTTACCCCATGCATTGCCATTTGCGGAAACCCTCCGGCCATTTGAGTGGCATTTGATGCATTTGGAGATGGTACAGGAACTGCCACTGGCTGAAATAAAACAAAAACATTCATTGCCCACATTAATTGTTTCCCTACATTAAATCCCAATTCGTTCATTCTAAAATCAACTAAAACAAGTACATTTCAAGTAATCTCGCTCTTACCCTATGTGGTGCCATTTGCGGAAACCCTCCGGCCTTCGGCGTGACATTCATAAAGGGAGGAGCGGGCGAAGGCACTCGACCACCACCATTGGGTTGAGAACATAAATGGTCATAGAAAAGGGTGTTAATGTCGGGGTTCTGCCTCGGGTTCTTACAATTATTATGTTGCAAATTCAAACTGCAATAATAAAACTAATTCAGATAACAATAAAAACTAGGAAGCACATACACTTCAAAAATCGACGACTATCTCAGTGTTGCCCTGTCGGTCATGGACATGTATTGGGCACGAAACAAGGATTCCAAAATACACCATTTACATGCCAAGAATATGCCGTTTGTCATGTCATATTCATGTACTTGCATCGTAGAATAAAACAAACCAATATAAACTAAATCTCTATACAACTCCAAAACCTAAGCTTTCTTTCTCACTTTTACATAATTCATACCTTTGTTTAATGAGAGTTATCAATCTCGAGCTCTCGAGGCTCGGAAACTGCAACTTCCCCCGAAACTTGGGGTTCGCCAAGATGAGCTTCTTGAGGTCGGTCATCATGACACCCCTCGCGGACGTCATGTCCCCATAATTCGAAGCTGCTCGTTTTCCCTACAACAACCCTAACCCATTCAAGAAAACCAACAACCTATTACAAAACCTTAAATTTCCAAGAAATCTCCCAAAATACCTAAAATTCTCCAGCGTGAGCAGCTGCATCATCTCCTTGAACAAATCCTTGTTGGACGCCAGTAAGACCTTCAAATCCTTCACCAAGATGTCCAACGCTTTCGATCGGTCGGGCCTACAAGAAAATTCAAGAAATTCAAGAACCAAACCATAGAATCTCGACAATCGGTGGAGAGGCTCTGCGTACTTATCGAGGGCTTCGAGATACTTCTGCTTGCGGATCTCGAAGAACATCTTCATGGAGAAGCGGTTGTCGTCGACATGGGTGAAGCCGGAGAGATACTTATCGACCTCGTCCCACTCCCCGCCGAGCACCGCCTCCTCGAAGTGCTCCATGTTGAAGTATAACCCCGACTCCTGCTCCAGCCTGACGAAATCGCCGGTCATAAATAAGGGTTTTCTTGGAATTTCTAGGGTTTCCGCCATAAAAATTAGGGTTTAGGGTTTCCTTACTTGTGGACGGTCTCCTTGAACTTCTCCTCCTTCAGGAACTGGAGGATGAGGAAGACGAGATCGCGGATGAGCCAGGACATGACCATATCTTCGGGTTCGGATCCGCGTCGGGTCTGCCTGTCGGATCCGGGTCGGGTTTCGGCCATGAAAATTAGGCGGGAGAGGAGAAGAGAGAAGAGGAGGAGGAGGAGGAGGAGGAGGAAGAAAATTTGTAAAGAAGGCGAGTTTAGCTCTCTATAATATGTCATTGTTGTCAGTATAAGCTGTGACGACTGTCGATCTGATAAGCCAAAGGACTTATCGTATTATATAAGTCCTTGATTGCCTTATCAATAGCGTGGGTTCGAAAGGACCACGGATGTTTTGGTCTTAAAAGCTTCCCAATAATGGTTTTGCACTTGCACCCGGAGTGTGACCAACCAAGTATGACCTACATTTCTGTAGAGGGGCTTTTTTGAATAAAATCTCTTGAATTACATTACTTTTTATAAGTACATGAAACAGAATTTTTTCTAAAAAAAAAATATTTTAACAAAATTAATTATAGCGAACAAAGTTTATGGTAATTTGAAGTAAAGAACAAAAACACGTGTTAAGTATGTTCTCGATAAAAAAAAATACGTAAAAAACGAGAACGCATATAACAAGTACGTTTTTAAATAAAATTAATTTAACAATTAATTTAAGTCAAAGAAATAAATAACAAAACTGCAAAGTTGGCAAAGTACACTTGCCTGGGGTTTGAATACCAACAGCTGTCCCTGTATCAGTAGATTATGCAGGTACTCCTCCAAAAGCTGTAATAAACATCACCAACAGGTTTAGAAAATATTAAATAGCTAGAAACGCCTGTCCTTGAGTCCAATTTGGACACAAGGACAAAAATGACAGTTTTTTGTCAAAGTGGGGTCCACATGTGGGCCCGCTTCGCACCAAAAAATGTGTCAGAAACAATGGTCTCCAAATTTGTCAAACTTAGTGACAACAGGTCCAGAACGATGATACGAACCCAACGGAACTTCCAGAATTGAATTCCGATGAGCCGATCCCAAAATCGCCCGTCAAGTGGAGCCGCGGGACCCACGATACGCGATTTTGTCAACGTTCTCAGAATCGAACCAAACTTGGGTTACAGGACCAGCGTATTGCTACGAGTCCGATGGCGCAAATTTTGTTTTGATCCGACGTGTGTACACAAAGTTACAACGTGTTCCAGAACAGGCCGATACGGGACGTTGTCGGCGGATACGCGTTGATTCCGGTGTGCACGCACATCCAAATCAACTTCTGCGAAATCCCGCACGTCCGTATCAACGGCGCGCACCTTTCGGTGAAGACCGCACGCGACCAAGTCGTCCCGTTTGGCGGGGCGCACTCAGTTCCGGGGAAAAACAGGGTGTTCATTTTCCTGTTTTTGGATCGCAGTTCGCGATCACCACAGGATGCGACACACCGAGCGGGTTGCACGAACATCGAGAGGGTTACGCAGTCTACGCGTCACAACAGACGGAAAGAAAAATAGGGCAGCGAGGAGAGAGAAAAGGTTACCTGAACAGGGCTCCGCGAAAACCGAAATTTCTCGTGTCCGCGAGGCGACACGATACAACACTGTGTCTGGGTTAGGGTTGCGACAGCTCGCCGGAGCTTCACCGGAGCTGGAGGAGGGCTGGAGGTAACTGCGGTGGAGGGCAGCGCTGGTGTCGTCGGCGGAGGACACGGCGGAGGTCGTCGGGCTCTGGGGAGATGGCCGCTGCTCGGGGCGGCTAGGGCACGGCTGGGTGGGCTGAGCTGGCCGGGCTCGGGGTATTGAAGCGCTGCGGGGAGGACGGAGGGTGGCGGAGCTCTGGGGAGGCGGAGACGGCGGGGCTGCTCTGTCTGGGGTCGCCGGAGAAGACGGCTGGGGCTCGGTCGGTGGTGGTCGAGGGGTTAAAGGAGCGGCAGCCGGAGGAGGAGGGGATTATATAGTGGTAGAGGGAGGAGGACGGTCGGGGGTTCGAGGAAGGTGAAGGGGAAGCGGCGGTGACTTTGAGCAGAGGCGATTCGATGGGTTGCCGGCGGCCACGGCGGCGGAAACGGCCGTCTGGGAGGGGATCAGTCGGGGAGAAGAAGGGTTTGGGGGTTAGGGTTTCAGGCGGGTTAACGGGTCCGGGTCGGGTTCAATTCGGATCCGACCCGACCGTTAAAAATTGGGTTCGGTTCGGTTTAGCTTGTTTGGTTCGGTTTGGTTCAACAATAAACCGGGTTTATTTCTAGGGCTTATTTTGGGTTAAAAATTAATTAGTTTTTAGGGCTTTAAAAATGTTTCCGGGGTCCAATAAATTTCCGGAAAATTATCCTATGTCTAATTTTTCATTTTACACCTAAAAATATTATTATCATAATATTTTTAATATTGATTTACATCATTTAAAATTGTTTTAATTGTAAAATACCTTGGTTTTATTTAGTTAAAAATTATAGAAAAATTCATAAAATTTCTGAAAATTCATTTTTAGATTTCTGAAAAATACAGGTGATTACATGAATCCCGTCAGGGGATGTTATCCCCTACCATGTTCAGCGGGTACTTGTGTACATTGTATCTCATCGTGTATACTGGGTATTGATGTTACTTCGTGTTCACACACTGCTCGTGTTCAGTGTGCTTATTCGTGTACACCCACTGCTCGTGTTCGGTGGTTATGATATTCGTGTACACCCACTGCTCGTGACAGTGGTTATATTTTCGTGTTCGTAGCGTGTCGCGACTGGATCCATCGGTATTAGTTGGGGTGGGAGAGTAAGAGTTGATTATGTGATCAAAGCCATTGTTACTATCGTGTACATTCTGGTTACATACCTCACTTGTAATCCGTCTTACCTGATCATGTTCACCCAATCCGATCACATAATAAAATTGTATTCTGAGGCACATTAGCTAGTTTAGATTGCAGTTATTTCATCATATTGTTGATATTCATATTGTTGAACTATATTCTCGTACATTACCTGTATATCTTGTTCATTCATTCATATGTTTAGTGATCTTGTATTTTATTTCTATATCTGTTTATATGCTCGATTATGCTATTGAAACTGCTTTCGGATGTATGTACTTCGCTCCAATCCTGACTGAATATATTTTTTTAGATGATTGGCTTATAGAGCAGTGTCCCACATTCTACGGTCCTCAGGACGGTGTATCTTTAGAGGATCCTTTGGTAGACCAGGAGAAATTAGTTGCAGAGCCCGAGGAGGTCTAGTTTATTTGTGTTGGATTTGTATTATATTATATTGCTGAGATTCATTGGGTTGTATATTATTTCAGTTTGTGGTTTATATCTTATTCTTTCCTTCGTTATTCCATTCGTGCTTATCTTCCTTAGTTTGCATTGTAATTGAGTTTAGTTATATTGTGAGATACCATTTTGTTCCTCCGTTTGGAGTTGAGATGATTGACAGGTACCATATTATATCGTTGAGATGCTAGATAGTTAGAAATGACCCAGACATCGTTCTACCGCCAATTCTGTGGCGTAGGCTGGACGTACCCACGTACTCGTGCCCGAATATCCGGGTGCGGGTCGTGACAAACATATTCAAACATCTTTTACTCTTCTTATTAGCATGGCAAGGGTTCGATCGATAGCGATGTCCGTGCTCTAAGCATGCAATATTCTATTCTTTAACTTAGCATGGCTAGGTTCTATCTCTTTTAGATAAGCATACAAGTTCTCTTGTTAAGCATGCAGTTCTCGTTCTATCATTCTCATGCGATCGTTAACTCATTAAGCAAACAAGCATTGCAAAAATTTAGATTCATTATTAAGGCGTGTAAGAATCAGAGAATGAAGTTCTGTCCATTCACCTAGATCAGTCATCTTCTGGTTCAACAAGGAGCTCTCCAAGAAGGTTTTCTTTTTGAATCAGCAAACCAATATCTCTTGTATATAGTGCAACGCGGAGCGGGGCACTACACCAATGAGCCTTCCCACGTTTAGTGCGTTGTGGGCTGGCCACCACAGATACTGTATATCATCTGCCTTAGTAGAGTGTAGTATCTGATCTATTATAAATATGTCGAGCTACTGTTTCACTATAGGAACATTGGAACCACTAATACCGTATTTTTAGCGCAGTGGCCCTTCGATGAACTGGTGCACCCGTGAATACCTGTATATTCATATTTTGGCTAGGTTAGCTCATGTTCGGCAATGACGATATGAGGATACCTATTATGCATTATTCTGAGATAACATCAGACTCCACAAATAGCAAGTCGTACAAGTGTTTGGCCAATTTTATTAATTGGACTTGGTTGTGATTGTATTATTCTATTGGTAGCCTAGGAAAATGGACTATCATAGTGTGATTAATTCAACTCTTATCCTTATTTGGTTGTAGAGTTGGACCTTTGTGCTAGAATATGCCATGGACCTACGTTACATCGCAGAACTATTATATATATATATATATATATATATATATATATATATATATATATATATATATATATATATATATATATATATATTGCTTTGGGTTTTGTTCTTCTTTTTGTGCTTTCTTTATGGTACTTGCTATTTGGGGTCTAACCCCACTGCTTTTGCATGACCAAGTTTCGAGCCAGCACCCGAGGATCCAGTGTACTTTTTTTCGATTAATGGCACGTACCAGGAACATGGCCGCTGAGGATAACGAGTGGGTTCCTTAATTCACTGCTCATTTTTTGTAAACTATATTCTTTTGGATGTTTAGCCAACCGACACTTGTTAGCCGACAAATCTGGACACTAGTTCCTTACATGACTGTATATATTCCGACTGCAGCTGACTCACTATCATGTATATCTTGATCTTGAATCTGACACATCATTCTGTATCGCCAGATCTCTAAAGAACATTATGATGTGACGTTTGGGACGCCTTACAACTTATTCTGAAGTGTTCTATATTATTGCTTCTTGTTTGAATGATTAAGACATAGAAGTTCTTGGCCCTAGGAGACTTGAGTGTAGCATGCACTCCCTTGTTTAGTTACAGTCGTGATCGCCGTACAACGTATAGTACCTTGTACGAGGTAGCTGACCATGTATGTCTCCGTATTTTTGTACTGAGACGTGACAAGAAGTTTAAAAAGTGGTTGTAAACTGAAACACAGAGCACAAGTCATATCAACAAACACCAATCTAACAAAAATAACATATATCGGGATATGATAAGTAAAAGAGTGAGTACAGGAAAATTGTTGCAACTAATTCTTTAAAATGATACATGATAATTACAATGTAATAGTTAAATAGGTTAAAATATACATTTAGTCAATATAAATTTCGTAGACATTTATCCTTGATATCTCATGGTTCTTGCTTACGCAAGAGGGTAGATATTATATACAATGATCAATGTGCCTATGTAGCATTTCCATTCCATTTTTAGGTACCTATTTTTTCCGACTTTTACGTTCCATGCATTTAACATGAGTTACATCTCCAGCTCTTGCAACATTTTTATTATAATTCTCGCTAAAGTGTTTCCAAGATGATGAGGTCCTCCTCCTCCTTTGTGGCCTTGTACCCCTACGTATGTGCCTGTTGAGATTGCGGACATTGTTGTGGTTATATGTTCATTATTCATGGTCTTTATACAAGTAGGAAGTATTGAGGACTGGGCATGGTCACTCACACGTTGATGGACCCTGCACTCAGGGTAATTGAGGACTAGACATGGTCCGAGCCCAGTCAGTCCGCCGAATAGGCCATTGATCGAGTCATGCATGACCTTCCAAATTTGAGGGTAAAATCCGATCCGACCCATACTGGGTTGGGCCCATGTCGGGTTACGGAAATGAGGAACCAGTCGACCCAGATGAAGATGAGGGACACCGCCATGCCGGTTCCAGGCTTTGGCTAGCCTCGGACTGGTTTCCGGGCCGCCTCCACGAAGCCCAGCCTACCAAACTTGTCGAAGCACACGTCATCTCCGTTCTACTACTTCGCACAGAAGAGTTTGTAGAAAATCCAACTGTAACATTGCAAGCTTGCCATGGGCTCAGCTTCACCAAAACAGTCGCCAAATGATCATCCTCGAGTTTTCCACCAACTCGACATCACCGAAGCAAGGAAACAATAATGGAGGAGTCGACAAAATGAACAAAAGAAAGGACCTTAAGGCTTAAATTGATGTGCTTCCCCAAGCTAGGCCTTGGAAACTTGTTCAAGTTCGAGCCTTCAACTTGTACATCTCAACAAAACATACCATATCTGGTAATCTTGAACCTTGTATTTGCATGCAATCAACCACCTGGAACTCATAAACAATTATAACATTTATATCTCACATTTGGAATAACACATGGCATCAACTGTATTATTTTCGTGCGATATCATATGATGTCAGTTATGTTTTTTCTCCAAGGGACAATATCAGATGATAAAGATTGAATGTTCCAAAATTTGTACACTCATACAATCTAACAAATTTCTCTAAGCATGGCATCCAAGGCCAAGTTATGAACTGCTTTCATCTCACATTAGTATTAAGACTTGATTTTTATGTACCGATCTCTTCCTTGATCGGGGTTTTGCATCTTCAAATAACCATCAAATAAGCTGATTTGTATTTGTTTGCTATGGGCAGAGTATAACAGCTCACCAGTAGCAACTGGTTCTTGATACGAGCTGGCTGAAGATATACACATCCGAAAGCTCTTCTTTTCTAGACAGCATAAAAGGAGAGCTGGAAGAGAACTTCCAACATAATAACTCCAATTCATCTTTCGAAGAACCTATTTAGAACTGTCTTCCTGGTGGGGACTTCATCGCTTCCATCTTGTTTCTCTGGCTCCATCAATGTTTTCAAGGCACAGCGAATAACAGAATTGACCTGCTTCCTCAGTCTCGCATTGTCGACCAATGTGTCTGTCAACATTTTCCTCATCTCATCATCTGCTTTGGTGGGGTCCTCACCATCGACTCTAATCAGGTCTTCAGAATAATCACTGCCCTTTATTTTTCGCACATGAGCAACAACGTGCTCATCATCTCGTGACAGGAGTTGTGCCTGCATGGATAGAGAAGTCTCAGTATCCAACAAAATATAATTAAAATTAATTCCACGGAAATGCAATAGAATCCAAAAAGACGAGGTCTAAATTCAGAACTTTCGACTTTTGGCATTACCATTCGTCTGCTATCCAGTTCCTAAGGAGACAGTTATAGTGGTTTTTATCAGAAACAATGCCAATATTTATATCTACTACTGTAACAGCATAAATAGACAACAGTTCAAAAGAAATCTGCAAGAAGCAACTGTGATGGTTGAATTCAAATGGAGTTGAAGTACTCTTTTGACCAAACCCATCAAGATTATCAGGGGCGGATCATTAAGGTCATTTTTGTGAAAAAATAAATAGTATATATGCTATTTCAAAAATGTCAAAAATATTGGCAATTTGAGGACTCGAACCATGTACCATATACTTACAAAGCAATTTATTAACCATCAAGCCACCAAAACTTTGGTGATAAAATAATAATTCTACTGTATTTATTTTTGGTCTGAATTTCCATATTGAAAGTAGCCCTCTAACTAAGGCTCCATGATCCGCCCCTTAAGATCGTTGTCATGCCAAACTACACACACTTCTTGAACTAGAAACACTACAGAGGTTCCTGAATATGTTGGTAAGGAATAGCAGATAAATTGAGCACAAACAAAATGTAGATACGAAAATTCCAAGTACTCCTAAAATTAAGAAAACAAATGGAACAAGATAAACTTAAGCAGGAACAGCTGGTACCTTCTCCAAGGAGTAGTTGCAATACGTAAATAATAGTTGCGCAGATAAGATAAATAAGGCGCCTAGAAATTCTACAAAAAGTCTCAGCCAGACAATTTTAATGGAACACACAGTAATCAGAGACAAGGTCTTAAGAAATGGAGATCAAGGTCAATGAGAGCCTAGCCTTTATGATACATTGTCTGTATGATTACTCAGGTGGCAACATTTTAGGAGTGTAACTTAGTCTAGTTTTAATTTATCCTTCCATGACCTAACAGCCTCGTATGAGAGCCATACCATACCTGTCCACACCAAAACTGAACTTCTTGTTCTTCATCATTTGGAATGTCACTCTGCCCAACCTTGCTCCTCAATACTAACTGAATTTGTTATGACTTAAGCAGGTAACTGTCACTGTTAATATTGTGTTTCTCCCTGTAATTAGAGAGCTATGCTATAGCAAGTAGTTTTCAATCCACTGAGAAATTTCGAGGGTATAGAAGGAAATTCAGTCTAGCCTTAAACTATATGGACACAAAAGCATAACCTACCATCAGGAAAGAATTCAAAGTTAAAAACATAGAGGTAACAATAATATAAAAATAGAGCATTTTCTAAAGCACCCAGAGGAACAGTGAATGGACAAAAAGAAAAAGTAGAAAATTCTACTCCATAAACATAATAGAAATAAAACAGAGACGCAAGAAATTTGCTTGTATTTGCAAAACAAGAAATGTTTAATTAAATAGTTTCTAAGAGTGAGCAGGTTACCTCTGCAAGAAGAAGGCCAATTCTATTATCTGAAGTTGATAGGAGGTCTATAGCATCAGACAGTGATGAATTACTAACAGTAAATTTATCTTCCTCCTCTGCAAGAAAATTAACACTGCAATCTTGAAGCCTATGGCGAAGAACACCACATTCATGAAGAAGTTTCTTTCTTGCAGTCTTTGCATGTGCCTGCCTTTGCTTCTCACTCTGAAGAACTTTCTAGAGAATCATAGGCACAGGAAAAAATAATGGTAAAATCAATAACCAAACTGGAAATTGCTACTAAATAAAAAAACTCTTAAATATTGAGCTGACTTGTTACATAATTCAATAACCATATTATCTCACTTGCCGACATAATTGTATGAGCTATGAAGTTGATAAAAACACGATGGTCGAATCATAACAATGTTAGGCCTTAGACATTCCAGGTAATCTCAATAATGGGAACCAATTTTGAGTACAACAACAACAAAGCCTTTATCCCAAATTTCTAGGGTCGGTGTTTGAATCCTGATACTAACAAGATCCGTATACTTCTTTAACACTTCAAACCATGTTAGTCTAGACCCACCTCTAGTCCTAGAGTCTCTATTAACTACTATATTATTGCTCATTACATGGGCATCTCTGAGTCTGAGTTGCACATGTCCAAACCACGAAAGTTGATTTTTCCTCATCTTGTCCTCAGTTGATGCCGCCTCTAATTTTTCACGAACACACTCATTTTTTATCTTATTCTTTAATGTATTGCCACCCATTCATCTTAGCATTTTCATTTCAGCTACACCAACAATCTGAACATGTTTCTTAATTGTCCAAGACTTTGATCCATAAAACATGGCTAGTCTTATAGGAGTTTTGTAGAATTTTCCATTAAACTTAGAGGTATCATGTGATCGCAAAGTATTCCAGAAGCACTCTTCCATTTCAACCATCACGTTTTAATTATATGCAAGACATCCTTCTCAATCTCAGCATGATGATAAATGATTGATCCTAAATACCGAAAGGTATCGCTCTCAGGTATCTCATGCCCATTTATATGGATCCCCCTCATTCCTCCTTGGCTTCAGATTAAAATTACATTTCATATACTTTGTTTTCGTTCTACTCATCCTAAATCCATTAGATTCCAAAGTCTCTCTCCACACTTCTATTTTAAGCATCTAACCCTTCTCTACTCTCATAAACCCTATCATCACCAAAATTGAGTGAAAGACCTAAAATACCCTACCAATTTTTGTGTGTTTGATATACTATGCCAACATGTTATATATCAATTCCTTCTGTTTTGTATTTTGCTTTACTGATGGAGTGATAAATCGTCTTCCCTAGCAGCAAACATGTGCAGAGAATGCTCGTAAATTGGAGTCAATATTACATTGCAGGAGAACCGATATTCAAGTTACTTACATACAAGGGAGGACTATACTTATATACCACAGATTCTGAAGCTCAAACCTACATGTCAGCCTTCAAAAATCAAAACCTTGCTATGTAACATGACTGCAAAATTTCTATTATTTATTATTCTGAGATATCTTATTGGCTTTTAGTTAGACAAGTAACTAGCCTTCTTGAAAAGAACCACGGACGAAACCTAGGCCAACTTATATGTCAAAATTCAAGTCTCCTGCACCAATTTACTTTTGGAGAGATGGACATCATCAAGAATGAAGAGAATCACATCAAAAGATCTAATAATAGTAACACTATATATATATGATAAACTAAAATACGGGCTTGATGATACTCGTACAACCGTATGGTGATTACATCACAAGTAATCATTTTAACATAACACAAAAACTCTCACATGTTAGGGACAATGCTATTCAACCCATAACCATAACTAAAGCATGCTTGATGAAAATCAAACCATGCTGCATAGGAAGTATTCTAAGCATGATCTTCCTCGGATGTTCTCTGTCAGGCTTGCACAATACAAACTAGTTTGCATATCTTATGTTATTCTTCCTGCTTGTCATCATTAATGCAGGAAGTCCTAACTAAAACACAGCAAAAAGGAATGCAAAGTTGGAGATAAATACTCAAATTCAACTCTCATCTACATCATTAACAATCTGTTCTCAGGGACGAGTATTTTTACCTCCAATTCGGTCTTTCTTTCATAGATTGATTTAGCATTTCCTTCAGCTCTGCTTGAGAACTCCTGAGAAATTTAACCTCTTTAACTAGAACTTTGACATCCGCCTTTGATTTCATCTCTACATCTACTAGGTGTCTTTGCAAATTTTCAATCTTGTCTTGTTTCGCATCCAACTCCTGTAGCAACATTTGTTTCTCACTACTGGCAGTAGTGTTTTCTGACTCTGCTCGAGTCTTTTCATCCTGCAATGAGCCAAAAGTAAGAAGGAATGTACAAATATGTTAACATAATAAGATTTAAAAAAAAACCAAGATGAAGAGAAATTGAAACACACTTGTTCAAACTTGAGTCTCGACTCCATATCTATATACTTCCTGTGAATCTCATCCATATCCCATTGCATTTGCGTCACTCTTTCTCTTTCAACTAAGATGGCTTGCTGCAGATTTTCCTTGCTTCTCTGTCTGGTGACTTCCAATTCCCCTTCTAAGTCTTTAACCTAGATAGACAATTTTGAGTCAGATCAAAAGGGTACAAGACAGCTTAAAACAAGATACTTATAACCTAATTTGAGTATCCATACAAAGGCTATCAAGAGCACCACAAGTGCATTGAAAAAACTAATGACATAACATAAAAGCAGACGATGACTAAGGACTTCCAAAAAATTTAACCACACAGCATAAAACACACAGGCAAGGAAATCGTGAAGAGAAGATGTGAACTTAGTAATGGAACAAGAGCAACACAACAGTCAAATATGCACCTTGGTTGTAAGATACTCTTTCACAGTCATTTCTTGATTCAATCTTGCTAGGAGATCCTCCATGTCTGTTTTAGCAGTCATTAATCTCCGTTGCATAGTAACAAGAACTCTATTCAATTTATGCCGCTGATCAAGAGGAAGGACAATTTGTGCATCATTCATAAACTGAGTGTCCATGCTACTGGAAGCTTCTTTGGCAATTCGATCCTCGAAACCACCAGGAAGATCTAAAGACCCATCCCAAATTGAATTAGTTAACCCAGAAACTGATAGCTCACTGCCTCTTATAGAACTTACATCACTCCCGATACTATCAACAGAAAGTTTTCGAGAATGACAAGAAAGCTTATTAGGATCCTGTTCTGATATGAACTCTATTTTGTCGCTTGGAAAGAGTGTCTGCCTTGAAGAATTTCCATGAAAGGTACCCCTGCCTACAAGGTTTTCTTTTATATTTTGCAAATTACTACTAAGCAACTCTTCTGCCCGGTCAAGAATCGGTTCTCCCACGACGAGTTCATTGTTTATTTCTTCTATTGGAGCAGATGATCCTTTAACTGATGCTACATTTTCTGCACCACTTTCAGATATATGAAGTATATCTTGTCTTGAAGTACCCAGGTCAGATGTTTCATATGCAATATCACTGCCAATATCTGAGGCTACTGATTGAGATCTAGAAGCAATAAAAGAACCAGAACTGGAAATTTCTGGATGTGAAGAGGGCATAGTTCTAGCTTCTGCCAACTGATTTGCTTCCAAAGGATGCTGATTCAAATCCTCAAATGCTGAAAGATGTATGAAAGCAAAGTGTAAGTGCAAGCATCTTGGGAGACAATTAACCTGACCAACTAACAAAAAATCTTGTAAACAAATTCAGATAATATGGCATGTACACACAACAGATAAAATATCGCAAAATCATATCAACGAGATGCAAGTTCAAAGTTGAACCATAAACTGATTCAAGTTCCCACAGTTAAATAGCATAAAGAATCAAAGATGAATCTTAGATCCTAACATATAACAAGGGAAGATACCTACATGACCGTGCAGCAACTTCTAGCTCAAGAAAAGCAGCTACAGGAGCACTTCTAGATAGAACGATATCTGAAAGTATCCTTCCTACCCACTCTTCCAAAGCACGTCTTCTCTGCACCAAAACTATCAGTTAAGCAATAAGGAAATGAACATAACATTTTAAGCAGCGAGCTTGAAAAGCTTCTATCTAGTACTAATAAAGAGTTAGCCTACCTCCTGAATATGCAGAATCCTCTCAATGGAAATAAAGGTTGGTAGACAAATGCAAGTCTAATGGTAAAAAGTTTGTTAAATTGACAGGTGGTCAAATTTAATTCACTATGGATCCTGATAATCCTAAGTAGCTATGAATGTAAATCAATATGATAGTTAAGAAAAGTGAAGGGGAAAGATGCATAATGGAACACATGAATCATCAAGACATTAACTAGTTAGTCTCAAAGTACGAACCACCTTAATGTTAAGCAACAGAACAATTAGAACAAGCAAAAGACCTGCTGTTTGTTGCAACAGCTTCTAAAGCAAACAACCTAAGAGGCGATACTCGTACTAAGAATGGAAAGGAAGATTAGAGGCATAAATAAATGTATCCAAACTATCTTCATTAGCAAGACAGACTGCAAGATAATTGTCTACTTCACTATGAACATTAAGAAGATGGTCAACCAACACTCACGGGCGTTAGCTAATAAATACTTGTTACATTAGATGATAAATACTTATTACATTAGATAATTTCAACATCTTTGCTAAAATTCCTGCTCTAGAAAGATTTGGTAGCAATATTAGTCTTGAAGTAGTGATTGACTCAAACCATCTGAATTGTGACTGTAATTGACAAAATAAGGTATCTTCCACACAAGCTATACACTTAACAAAGGAAAAGTAAGATCCTAATCCAACAGAGCCTTTCAAGTTGTAATGTAGGGATAACCAAAATATAATGATGGACAAAAGACAACTGGTAGTGGTAAGTCTCAAACTAGATTAAGAACAAAATTGTTATATGAGCCAAGTCAACCACTCTCATAGTAGTAGGGTGCTCGTTGCTCAATTCAAGGCTTTTCAAGCACACGTTCAAACCATCTGAAACAATTTTCCATATTAAATCCTAAACTCAACCAACTCTAACATTATAGCAACACTCTTGCTCAGAATTCTTTGTAGGGATATTTTAGCAAATGTCCCAATTCTAAATGTTAAAACTAGCATATACCCTAATTTTTTTTTAACTAGCAAATGTTCCATTTTTTTTGTACGGAACAGTAAAAAAAATTAAGATATACCCCCACTATTTTAACCAAAATTTTGTTGTTTTACACAGGAGTGGAGGTATTTGCTAGTTAAAAAAAATAGTGGAGTTATATGCTAGTTTCAACATTCAGAATGGGAGCATTTGCTAAAATATCCCTTAAGTGTACTGCCACTACCACTTCCATCTAAATATCATCTTAGCTATCCTCACTTTTTTTATCCTCACTTTTTTTGTTGTATTTCTGGGTGTCATACAGGCTGAAGATACCATAAAGCATGGGTGGCTCCTTTTCAAATTGCAAGGGCATTATACTGTCTTAACACTCTAGAAGCGTTACTCCACTTTGAGCATCTTGTGTTGATAGTTCATTCCTTAGAAGTCAAAAGTGGGAGCAGGGACATAAGCGGGGGAACATGACTATTTATAAGAGTCTAAAGTTGGAAGCGTGATGGAAGCATGTGCTAATGATTTTTTTTATGTTTATTAATTATTGTTATCAAAACTTATAAATATCTTAATATTTATTAGAATTATAAAGTTCAGTACAAAGTTACAGAAAGATCATTCACATGTTGATTTTTTATTATGCCAAGGTAAGTAATCTTTAGTTTTTTGGTACTTTGGAAAACGTCTATTAAATTTTTTTCTTTCTTCCCAAAAGTTATGTCCTCTTTTAAAATTATAGTCATATGAAGCTCTCATGTCGCCAAGGAAACGTGCTCCCGTCGCCGGAGAAACGAGCTTCCGTCATCGAAAAAACGAGCTCCCAAGTAAGAATCGCTGAATCAGGGTTCTTATTGAGATTCGTTGACTTCCAAGGAGTTTCTAAAACTCTAAGGACTTCATTCTATGAACATTCTCCTCAACTTCATCATTAATGAATGGGAGTATAAAGAAAGCCCTAAATCTTGGTACCTCTAGGCAAATGTGGGTTATACCCTCATTAAGGGCCAAGAGGTTTGGACTTTAAACCTACCAGAAAACCTAACTTTGCAATTGGAATCCACAATGGCCAAATGAGAAGATGAATAGACTAGAGAGGAATAAAGAGAGAAGGAAAGATTAGGAAGTGGAAGAAGAGTGGGCCACCATAAAATTCCATGGAATAAGCTTATAAACCTAACGAAATAAGGCTCCAAACCCTACCAAAGCTTCTCTTCTCATCTCCTTACATATAAAGAAAAAGACATAAAAACCTCATGAAGCATTTGCTTTCCTCTGTTTTTCTAGTTTTGGATAGGAGGAAGAGAACCAAACGGATTAATGGTCGTATCTTCTATCTTGATAATTGTAACTTGGTCAAGGATGGAGCACATAAAATCATGTAAAAGGTATGTCAAACATAAGAGAGTACATTTCCATAAACTACCCAAGTATATAATTAAGACTTGCAATGAAATGACGGGAATCATTAGAGAAGGGCTTGAAAAAATACTATCCTCTTGAAAATCCCAGTTTGTCACACCTTTAAAAATCCCATGATTGTGTAATCCATGTCATAGCTGACAACAATTATGTTGTGTCCGGACTCATACAACAGATCCATTTTATTCAATGCAGACAGCAGGATCCAATCAGTCAACATCAGGATAGATACTGTAGTGGTAGGAAAGTTTGACAAGGACAGATTACTTTGCCTCCTAATAACAAAGATGTTAAGGGCATCTCTGACGTAAATGTAGTAATGACATAACTACTACAATGTTTTTGCAGCAAATATAAGGTAGCTAAACTTTCCACCGACAAGAAGTTTCTGCAATTATCTCTATGTTTTAATGTACCAAACTATAATTATTTCTATGTTTCTAATTGTAGAAGAATAGACTACATTGAGAAAATATTGGATTAATTTAATACGGTTCTAGCCCAAGCTGCAAGCAATATATAGGAGATACAAAAGAAGACAACTTGTATTAGCTAGCAAATGACGACCGGATTATTGTTAGTAAAGGAAGAAAACATAAGAGATTCATAAATCAGTTTGTTACATTCCCCCACAAAGTGGACTTTTTTTTTTGGGTGGGGGGGGGTGAGTGATTTCAGTTACGAACATCGAGGCAGCGAGAGAGAGATAAATTGCAACTTTCTTAGCAACTCTAGAGTGAGAGTTGCGACCATTTAGGTGAAAAGAAACAAGAGTTGCAGACTGATGGGCTAGTAGGGCACCAAGAGTCAATGATGGTGACTGACATGTGGGACAGCGAAGATGAGACCCCGGTGCTGGCAATAGGTCAAAGAGAAGATGAGACCCTATTGCTGACAAGCGGACAGTGGCCGACGAAATACATACGATTGAGGTAGTAGGCGTAGCTGAGAAAGTAGTTGTGAACAAGGAAGTAGCCTTGACCGAGAAAGTAAATATGGCCTAGAAAGAGGAACAAAACGATATCACATAAAAAAGGCAGAAATCAAGAAAGTTGCGAACAATAGCGGTAGAAGCCAATAAACTGAAGAAGTCCGAGTCCTAGACCATGAATCACAAAAGAGGGGAAAGAAAACAACTTCAATAGGCTAAAGCATCTAGTTTTTCTTTGAGTTAGGATTTTGAAGAAGTTTGTTTGGAGAAAATGGGTGTAGAAGGGTTTGGGAAGGATGGGTTCGAAGAAGATGGATTTGAAAAATTATGATGGGTTTCAACTTTGGAGAAGTGGTTTTAGAGAGTACATGTGGAGAAGACGGGTTTGGAGTCTGGACTTTCGAGAAGTGGGGGATTGGAGAGGTAGGTTTGGAGAAGATGGGGTTTTTGAAGAATGGTTTTCTGGGTATGAGATTTGGTTTCACTCGAAAGTTGAGAGCTAGGTCCAAGACGAAATATGCTATGATACCATGTAGAAGAAGAGTATAGTGGGAAAATGTTGGATTCATTCAATAGGGCTCTAGGCCAAGCAATATATTTGAGATAGCAAGGCGGCTATGTAATAGCTGTCTATTAGCTAATGAGGCATACTCGGCCCACTTCTGGCTCCATAACCGACTCCTTCATATTTTTGGAATTTTCTATTAGTTGAAGCAAACGTTTCTTAGCACTTAATCCTTCACATGCATTTATGCGGAGGTGAAGGAAGAGGTGGAGGTGAAGATGGAGGTGAAAGCGGAGGCAGATACACAGACCTCCAACGGAAGTAGAACCTGTATGTCTCCTCCAAGTCGGAGTTGGAAGAAAATATTCTTGGACTAGGAGGTGGTTACTTTGAACTTTAAACCTCTGGCTGAATCAGACCCGCTGCATCCCTAGTTAATCCTAACATATTGATCAAGAACATTTATACTATTGGACAGAATCGGCAAGATTCTGAAATCAAATGGCAAGATTCTGAAATCAAATAAAATTACCGAAATTTTGAAATAAAACACAATCAACAAGTCTGAAATCAAACAAAATAACAAACATTTTGATATCAAACATAAACAAGAAGATCAGACAATGAGGCACATCGATGAGCCTTGAGCCCTCCTAGTATATTAAGGGCATCTCAGGGACATAAGCCTCTCTTTTATGCGTCTTTTTCTTGTAATTGCCTATTTGATTACTGGATAATATTATGTAATATCTTTTTATACAAGAGATATCTCATGATTCAAGGAAATCACACACAGTATGACTGGAATGTAAATTTGAATCTGAAGATGACTAATGATAAAGAAATGATTGAGGTTGTTCTGCAGTTCTTATTCTTGTTTTTATACACAAATCTACAATAGAAATTACATAACAACAAAGAATAAGCAAAATCAAGGCCAATGGAATGAAATTTACTTGTCTACGAAATAAACGACAACATGAAATTTGAAGATTGGAATATCATGCATACCTCTTCCAAGAGCAGACGGCTGGAATTAATTCTTAAGAAAGCATGCTTTGGTGGGGCTAGGGGGATTTCTTTCTTTGGAAATGCTCTCTTAAGCTACAAAATTGTGACAGTGTGTAAAGGAAGTGGCTTGTTGCATGCAAAAATAGTAAGAATTATAAAAGCCTAATCACCAAATAGAATAATGAAAGGGGAAAGATTAAGGATAACCTCTGTTTGGAAACACCACATATATGACATTCCATGTTTTATATTAGTAAAAGTCGGTCCCAAAACAAGCAACTTATTTCTCGAACATATAAAAGAAATAAGCTAACTCAATGTGTTACATGAGCAAGTTATTCCAATAAAAAAAGATGACAAATTGAAATTTTTACTGGCAGCAGGAAAAAAAACATAGCAATTTATACCATCGAATATAATGTCAGAAATGAAACTTAGATCGGTAGTGATAGTGTTCTCAGGGAGGTATATTTCATGTATTTTCTAATTAATGTGTGCAATAGAAGTTACACGCTTGTATAAACAAGTTATACACTTGGTACTTAGGTTTTTCAAATTACTTGCAAGAGTCTTATGGCCCTCATCAACCTCCTTTTATTTACTGACACATCTAATAATACATTGTGGGGACCTCGATCCTTATATAAATAGGGGCCAATAATACCTCTATCCTAATTCTTGAATGGTATTGGAGCAGGGGAGATATAACCCTAGCTTTCCCACCTTCCACCAAAAGAGATACATAAGGCTCTTAAAATACTTGCTGATATATAATTAACAACATAATATTTTCTGCAAGTAATACTAAGCAATATAGAAAAAGTTTAGCACATACATCTAAGTGATCATGTGTAAAGCATGTATTGCAAGTACATAATAAGTATGAATTCAATAAAACTAGATTTGTCAACATATATTTGTTTGATTGTACATATATTTGTTTGATTTTTATACATGATTGTTATACAATAAGCCTTCTTCCACCAAAATGCCACCAATTCAGAAACAAGTCAAATGGAAAAGGCTCCCAAAGCTGCTGACCAAAATTTACAATGCTGTCAACCTGAGATCAACTTTATTGGTTGGTGCTACTTTTTCAGCCAAATGTGGAAAGTGATGAATAACCCGAAGGATAGTTAGGGCAGGAAAACCTAAGTCATGCACTTAAAAGTTTTTAACTCATGCAACCAAGATTTTCCCTCCAATACTCTCCAAGACTAAGAGATAATACAGAACTGTGATAATAAGGTTAACAACAGAGATTGGCAGTTATTTATTGTGAGGTATATTATAGTAGTTTATATATATCAAGTATATATGTTATAAAAAAACACTTGTGTACTGCAGAACCTTCTATTGAAGTTCACAATAATTGGCATACCCATTGATCTGATTCTAAATCCATTGATCAAAATAGACGACAATCACACACACGAAAATTCTTAATCTAGAGAATCTTTCATACCCATAATACTTGTTTCCTAATCACTACTTTTTTTCTTATTATCTTGAAGTTCTTAGATATAAACTCATTGAGATGTATAATAAGTTTACTTCCAGAGCAAGTGAAGATAATCTTTACTAAAAGTAAACGTGTAGAATATAAGATATATTTCAGACACCAACAAAACCTTTATACTTACAGCAGAGAATAACTTCAAAAAGTCACTGAATCTACGCAGTAAGCCATGGATGGAGCTAACTCCTTCTGGAGACTGTATACCAACTTGAATCCTGTAAAACTGTCTTTTAAGGATGTTAGGAATTTAACTATAACAGAGAGGAATCAACTTGAGGTCAAGATCATACAATCTAATGGAAAAACAATTAAATTTGTACATACTTCTCATAAATCCTACTTTAGAAAACAAACAAAAGCAACCAGAACTCCAAGAGAGAAAAAGAAGAAGCATCCTTCAGAAGAAACAGTACAAGCACAATTCCATCTTAAAAGTTCGATCCAAGAAGGTACTTGATTACTTAATCCAGGCAGTGTTCTTAAAATGTCCTTTATTTGCTAATTTTCAATACTTCCTACACTGCCTAACATTTGAGATTTGAAGCCTCCAAAAGTGATCCATCCATCACAAAGTGCTGATGCTTTATTGATCCATCAACAAGAAATAGTAAAGGTTGATGCAGTCAGATTCCTTAAATGAGACTAAACATATAAACCTAGGTTCTTCCAGCACATGTTACCACGACAAGAAACTGAGAAAGCTGGGTTGTCATTTTATGGATCATACTGGGCAATCTGTACTAGTATGGGATGAGGTAACCTCCAGTAAACACCACAAGGGTCTTATGAGCTATTGCATACTTATATTCATTCAAAGTAAACTATATGGTTGTTGATAAAAGTAGCATTATCCAGCACCTAGGTAGAGCCGAATCTTAAAGCACAAAGTTCTCAAACGATATTGCCTACCTTATGTAGTGGTTTGATGAGCTTAATTATTATTCTTTGAACTCATGAAAGTCCTAATTTTCCTTTTCTATTCATCGTTGGGAACAATCAACATTGTTGCTTATTATTGAGTAGCCTAAGAGGAAAACTCTGGACACATCCGTGGAATACAGAAAAATTGGGATAAAGGCTTTGTTCATTTGTTGTTGATGTAGACATTTGTTATCATCAGAAAAGATGTATCCCTTTCGACTTTATATCATCAATTATAACACCGTGATCATGAAAAACAATAACGATCATGAAGATGAAAGCTTTTCTTGGTAGTAATGACAAGATTTAAAATGAACTTGCTAATTAAACTAAATTGTAAGCTACTTAATATCCCACCCCAGAAATTAATCTTATTATGGTTCAGTTCAAAGGCATATGAACCTGATGGATTCCCTGCTGACCAAACTAAAGTTCTCCAAGATAGATCTTTTACTTTAAGACACTATATACAGTTGCTATCAATCAAATTGAGATATAGGCTTTGTTGTTGTTGTACACATTTATTATTAATCAAAAGAACCGGATCCATTCCAACTTTATATCATCAACTGGAGCACTGTTATCATGAAACACAATAACGATTAAGAAACATGAAGCTGAGAGCTTTTATTGTGTGGTAATGACATGAGACAGTATAGTTGCTAATCAAACTAATGTTTGCAAACTAGTCCAAATTCCACGTGATGGAAGTTAACTATGGTTCTTTCAAAGACTCCCCTACCAAGCATACTAAGAATCTCCAAGATATGACTTTAAGACCATATGCAGTTGCTATCAAATGGAAGAGATCCATTTTCAACTTCACATCCTCAAATGGAACTCTATGATCATGAAAAACAGTAAGTCAATAACTGACAAGAAACGGAGGAATTGTGTAGTAATAACTTGAGATGCCAACTTGCTAACCAAACTGTTTTCTGGAAATTAGTCACATCCAGTGGAAATTAATGTTAACATATTCTTCATTTCAAGGACATCTGGACCTGCTGCTCGTAAAATGTAACTACATATATAGGATTGTTCTCAGAATAAGATGAGAAAGAATTTATACCATTTGTCGAAACATCATGTAATTTGCTTTGTGAAGAAATATTTTCTATTTTCTACTATCCATAAATGAAATTGATATGCCAATCATAATCTATATAGTAAACCAATGCAATTATACAACAATTATCCTGACAATGACGACAGTAAACAAAATCTTACAACTATAGGATTCAGCAAGCTGTCGCTAGATGCTCCTGTTCCAGTTTGAACACTCCAGGATGGAATCATGACACAATAACTCCAACCTGTGTGCGGATCATGTGGCCATACAGTGTTTCTTCCATCCTGCATGAAGAAGTGTGAATTATAGCATATATAGAATCAGCAATTCCTCAATTTTGAATGAAGTTGATTGCTCAGAACTCCAAGAAATTCGTTTCAAATGGGCAAAAAAGATCAGTATGAGCATTACAAGTAGGAATAAAAAAAAAATTCACTTGCACAACTACTATGAGATTTTAAGTTTTAAAGAGCTAATTATAATCCTCACAGACTGATTGATAGAAGAGTAGCACTTTACTTTGGCGAGGTCGAAAATGCACATATCAACAAGGGGTTGTTTGGTTGCTTGAAAGTGACTGGTAAACATGGAAAGTGCATGAACGCCGAAATGCAATGAAAGTGAACTTTCAATGTCAAAGCTTTTTTTCCCTTCTCCACATCCAAATTTTAAAAAAGATGTCGACTTCATATGGTTTTGAATCTTAAAGTAGCGCATCCTTGAACCAATTTCAATGTTTACCAAACAGTTTTTGGATTTGCATTTTTTGGAAAGTGCAACTTATTCCATGCTTTATCAGCGTTTCTCACTTTCATCACCCACTTTCGAGCAACCAAACATGCCCTAAAAGAAATTAACAAATGATAGGGCATAAATCATTCTCCAGACATGGGATCTGCAAAAGCAACAGTGTAATCTAAACAAATTAGCTTGCAATTTTGTATTTGAACCCCCTTTCTCATATAAGATCCCCCCATTGCTGATAACCTAGACTACAAGTATCCGAGTCTTAGGTAATATTTGCAAGGATCTGATTACAACGAGAAAGCCTTTATCTCAAATTTTTGGGTCAATTGTTTGAATCCTTTTCTTCCAATCAGCTCTATCAGGGGTCATATCCTTCTTTAAAACTTCATGCACATTCATGTAGGCCTATCTCTAGGTTCCTTTAACCAGCATATTTATCGCTCCCAACTGGAGCATTTACTGGTCTATAATACACGTCCAACCTACCTAATAGACTCATTTCTTATCCTCTTATCTAGTCCCCAATTGGTGCCACCTCCAACTTCCCACGAATAGACTCATTTCTTATCCACTTTTAGTGTATTGTCACTCATCCATTTTATCATTGTCATTTCGTCTACGCTAATCTAGTGGATATGTTGCTTCTTGATTGTACGACACTCTAATCCATATACACAAAGTACTCCAGACGCGCTCCATTTCAATCATAATGTTCTAATTTTATACATGAAATCCTCCTAAATCTCTCCACCATTATAAGTCATTGATCCTAAATACTCAAAATTGGCACTCCTAGGTATCTCATGTCCATCTATATGTACTCCTCCATGATTTCTCTTTGACTTCTACATACTAATTTGTGAGGGTCTGGATTAAAGAAGGGAAATATTACAAGACAACAAGTGATGTCTTTTGAAAATTCAGCTGATTATCTGATGTTAACAGATTAAAAATAGTACAAAAGATAGTTAAACTCCTTCAACGAACTTACCACCTTGTGTACTTCTATTAATATGAATGTACTTTAACCCTCTAATGAACTTGCAACCAAAATTTCCCAATTCAACCATCTTTGCAACAACAATGTCCAAACACTAGTATATTAAGAAAGAATTCATGGAAACAACATGAAAATGGAAACTTGTTTTAGGAAGAGATATGAACATTTAATTACTTTTAAGAAGTCCTAATATTAGCCAAATTACTTTTTAGCTTAGTTTAGATTCAGAGTCAGCTCATGATAAATCATATTGTTATTACCGTAAAATTAGAATTTTCAAAGTTAAGGATGCATTAAAAAATGGAAAATGGAAAATCGGTAGGACTTGATGATATTCTTATTAAGGAAAGAAATAACTGATGTGACTTACTGAATTATTCAACAAAATCCTAAGGACTAAAAAGATGTCGGAAGAATGCAGAAGCAATAATATAGTATCATATATAAGAGCAAGAGAGAGATACAAAGTTGTAACAACTAAAGGAATTAAGCTTACGATTCGTACTATGAAACTGTGAGAAAGAGTGATTGCAAAAAAGACAAGAATTTCAGAGAATCGATTTGAATTATGCTGGAAAGATCTATTATGGAAGCCATTTACTTACCAAGAAGATTAATTGAAAGATTTAGAAAGAAAAAGAGAGATTACATATAATTTTTATTGACTTAGAGTAAGCTTATGATCGAGTTCATAGAGATATAAGGTGGTAGACTTTGAAGAAAAAATATGTTTCTAGTATATATATATATATATATATATATATATATAGAGAGAGAGAGAGAGAGAGAGAGAGTAACGACGACCTTGCGAACTATTGAAGGACACAGTAACATGTTCCCTACTATTGGCTTACATAAAGGATCAATATTGAGTTATTACCATTTTGCGGTAGTTATAGATGAAACTACTAGGCATATCCAAGAAGAGTTCCGAGGTGTATAATATTTGTTAATGATATTGGGTTGGTTGATTAGACTAGAGATGGTTTAGATGCTAAAATAGAAATGTGGAGAGAGACTTTGGAATCAAAGGTATTTAGGATTAATAGAACGAAAAAAGTATATGAAATGTAATTTCAACCCGAAATCAAAGAGAAATGAGGAGGGGGGGCATATAGATGGACATGAGATTTCTAAGAGTGATAACTTTTAGTATTTAGGATCAATCATTCATCATGATAAAAATTGAGAAGGGTGACATGTATTGAATTAAAACATGATAGTTGAAAAAAATGGAAGAGTACTTCTGAAATACTTTGTGATGGCAAGATACCTATTGTAACGACCTGTTTCGCTCAAGCGGACTGCCGATTCAAAAGGCAAAAGTGCAACGTCTCGACCCGCTTTGCTCAGCGAGAATACTCGTTTGAGGCAAAGGATTAACCGACTTGGCCCTTCAGGAGTTCCGGCTTAGGCTTTCAGAGGCTCGCTCGGAATATCGCTCGATCGAGACGAATCATCGCTAAGGTGGGTGGCTACGACGAACTTGTCTTTGCTTAGCCAGCACACTTAAAATATAGACGTTTCATGCTAGTCGCTAGGTGAATCACCCCCTACATGCTAATAAGAATACAACGCACCTAGCTAAGGGAATAATCCCAACTTGTATTGTTTGTGTTATAACATGGAAATGAAACTTTGCTTATATTAGACCCTTGCATGCTACATTTGCCTTGTGCAACCAGACCCCGCTATTCCTCGAGTAGAACGATATGTATCCTCTTTGTAGTGTACTGTTCACTTGCTACACTGCACGACCCTAGATTATGTCGTTCGGTAAGTCCCTTTACGGTTTCACTCCTCGGCTTACCCTTGGGCCCGAGCCAACGAGAATGCTTAAGTTTCCTTATGAATGCAATGCTTGCTAATATGTTAACTTGTAATGTTGCCTCGACTCAATGTTTGCCACGCGAAACTTCTGCCACAATCAAGTAAACGCTATCCGTATCGTGCATGCATCTAGTTAGCCAGGAGACTATCAAATATCTCTTCTGTGCAATGTGAACCTACAAGTATCCGTGACCGTTAGGTCGCAAAGGCAGTCCCCGCACCCGCACCAGGGGAATGCATCAAGGCAAGTTGAATCACTGAACGAAAATCATGTCAAGTTTACATCTGAACGAGAATCATGTCAAGTAAATCAAGAATCACAGCTCGTGGAGCAAATGCTCGTTCAGAACATGAATCATGGATTGTCTTGTCAAGATGAAAATTTGAAAGACCCAGACTTGCATGTCGCGGACAACTTGAAAAAGGTGATCTTCAGATCTCGTTCCACGGACGATTCCGGGGCACTGGGGCCGATCCGATCCGGATGGAACATACTGTATGGCAGGATGGCGTGTATGCGCTTCACGCTACAGCATCCTCGCTAGTGGGTCCACTGTATTGGCTGGATGGCTTGCGGCGCACCCAGTACTTTCGTAGCTTTCCACTCCCGTCGATGACCTGGGGTCCACTGTATTGGCGGGATGGCTTGCAGCGCACCCTGTACTTTCGTTGCTTTCCATTCTCGTCAATGACCCGTCCTTTATGGCTATGCCAGCGACCTCTTGTTCATATAGATAAGTCATTCTCGCTTAGCGGCTATCCGCTTGCGAGTTATTGCATCGCGCCTGAAAATCGGAAATACCTGAGCGGATATAGTTTTAACACACTTGTACATATGGAACACTTCATCTTCTGCAACACCTGATATTTCGTGTAACTCGTGCACCCGAAACGTAATCTCGCTCACAACACAGTGTTTGCATATGCTATTGTCCCTGAGTTTCATTATATATGCTGTTGTGCTTGAATTAACTTGGTTTGCCTTGGACAGGGAAGGACAAGTGGTAAGTTAGTAAGTTTCGTCGTGTTTCCTCTTATATCGCACGGCGCACTGCCACACGAGTTAGGTTATCCATGTTTGGCATAAAACTGATCCTAAGGCAAGATTAGAAAGACAACTAAATAGATGGTGCACGAAACCTATTGAACGTGTTTGGATTTGTCGAGCGGACGAGTAGCCTCCCCACCAATGCATTCATGTACTAATAACCCACCAGATTGCTTGCAGGGTGCGGGAGAACCTCGTTCGGTGCAGATGCCTCCTTCGTGCGTACTAAGACGTGGAGTTCACTCTGAAGCCTTGGAGCGTTGCGTCCGGAACTGAAACACATATACAAGACATAATGTTGGAACATCGCCTCTACATCATTCTACAAATGTAGTCACTTGGCACGCTTTTACTGTTTCAGAGAAAGAGGCTTGAGCGACTTGTAATCTCGGCTATACACCACTTGTAACACTTGTTCAATATCAATAAAGAGTTTGCTTACTTCTACTTGTGTTATTCAATGCTTCCGCTATTGACGACTCTGTGAACTTGTTACCAATCGCTTATGCGTTTAAAATTTTGCTGCACTCGGACAATCTGTGCGACTCTGTGACTTAGACCTCTTACCGCTAGCATGAACCACGGCCTTGCACGGGCGCGGCTTACGCTCGTGCGGCATCACGTCCAAATGGGTCAAGCGATCGTCCCGCGGGAGCGCTGGCGCAGTAATTCTCGTCTAGCGGGGACGGTCGATTATCCTACAGGAGATCGGGGCGTGACACCTATGAAGTTGAAAGAAAATTTATACACGATTGTTATAAGACCAACCATGCTTTATGGGTCGGAGTGTTAGGAAATTAAGAAACAACATGTCCAAAAAGTTAATGTAGGTAAAATAAAAATGCTAAGATGAATGAGATGCAATACATTAAATGATAGGATCAGAAATAGGCAATTTTGTGGGAAGTTGGAGGTGACGTCTATTGAGGGTAAAATGAGAAGAAGAAATACTTAGATTGTTTGAACATATGCAACACAGACCAATAGATGCTCCCTTAAGGATGAGCAATAATATAATAAGTTAATAATGCCGTTAGGACTAGAGGTAGGTCTAGACTAATATGGTTTGAAGTGATAAAGAAGAATATGGACCTTGTTAGCGTTACAAAGGACATGAGCCTTAACATAGCCGAATGGAAGAGGATTCAAACAACCGACCCCGAAAATTTGGAATAATTGAAACTCATATAAGTCACTACATAGAAAATCATAACAGAACTCCAAATTAAATAAACTTACAAGCACCAAGATCAAGAAAGAAAATCTAATAGTAAAATTCAGCTAGTTCAGACATCAAGTTGAACCCATATTTCTTCAGACTCGAAGATTGACTGAGTTGCTCGATAACAATGTGAAGTTGCAAACCATCAACTAACGACACGGAAGATAAATAAAGAAAATTTGGTTGATGCGGTGGGAAGCTTCAACTAAATTGGAAGAGAGTCCCCATTGATATGGAAAGGTTGGGCTTTGGTCGACCCCAAAAGGCTAGCACTTCGAAGGACGTAGATTGAGTGTGCACTTTATGTCCCTCATGGACGCGACGCGTAAGGCACTGGATAGGAGGATTCATAGTGGTAACCCGTATAAGTAAGCATAGGTATTAGAAAGAAAAGGGAATAAAAAGTGTCAAGCTAAAACAAAAGTACATAGCTTGATCTTTCCTCTTGAGAACTATTTATAGATCATAGGTGACTTGGGAATCAAGTCCCAATATTTACTCTCATACTTAAAGATTTTGTTTGCATGAGTTGTCCGGAGACTTCCTATGAGCTTTTAATATATTCTCACAAAGTATAATGAGCTCCACATACTTGAGCCATTTGAGTCCCTTTTTAGGCTCTTTTTTTTCATATTCTCGTAGCATGGTTTACTAAGCTACATTGTGATCAAAATATGGATTTTGGCCCATGTTTCTATCTAGGTGTTTCTGTAAAGGTTTCAGTATCAGCCTAAAATTGATACCCCCAAAACTACCGAAAGCCTCGTGAAACCCCCCAAACGGCCGAAACCAAACTTATACGAAGGATTTGAAATCGATAGGAAAATCGAGTTTTTGAACCTCGATTTCTATATCTCATCTTGCGTCCCCTACGTGTTCACTGTTCAGCTGGGATGCACTTCTTGTCGTGTTAGTTGCCTAATATCCGCTTTGTTGCCATATGAATAAGGTCGGGTCGTTGCAAGATATGTGTCGTGTCTACCATTTTTGCTTGGTGAATCCGCTGGCTGGTTCACTGAGTGAAACAAAAGCGAAGTAACAAACTTGAATTATGATAGAACTTGAAACATAACATGGACCAAATCGAGCCCCTCATAATTGAGTGAGCAAGCAGTGTAAGGTCGAATGCGTAATATGAGGCTCAAGATGAGGTTGAAGGAGGAATATGAAATACGAGGCCAAAGATTAAAGTAGTATGAGGCCAAAGGTTGAAAAGATAAGTACTTGAAGTCGTGACATTGAGAGGTCGTCACGAAGAATTATGAGTGTCGTAAGGCGAAGGGATACAAGGAATACGAGGCAGGAGAAACCCCAATCAAGTTGGCACGACCACTTACGATGAGTGTAAGTATGGAGAGTCGACAAACACGTACTACCACCGCACAACCGGGAGTGCGTTGTGCCCCTAGGTAAGGGTTACGTAGAACCGAGGCCCAAGAGGGACAGCAATTAAGATGGTTAAGTTGCACATGCAACATCCACACAGCTGACGGTAAACAAGTGTGCTCTATGTGCGGGTACACGGATCAAGGCCCAAGTGGGCTACAAGTAAGATGGTTCAACTACATCTGCTATGTCTTGAACAGGCGAGGACACACGAATTGCCCTTGGGTACCAGAGCACGCAAGACAAGGATCTGCGTAAGGCAAGTAAGACGGTCCAGCTACACGTGCTACTTCTACATGTCCATAGGGCACCTGTATTGCCTTTGCACACTGCAATATGTAGGACCAAGACCCATGTAGGCTTGACCCGTGTAGGAGTGAGATGGTTCAGTTGCACATGCCACTATCTCACAGCCTTAAGTCACCCGTAGTGGCCCCTGCATACGGTAGTACGCATAACCAAGAACTGCATAGGGTTGACATGTGTAAGTCAAAGTAAGAGGGTTCGAGTGCACATGCTACTCCTGCACATCCTTAGGGCACCCGTATTGTCCCTGCTCAGTGCAGTACATAGGTTTGACCCGTGTAAGGCAAGTAGGAGGTCGGATGCTTAGCTTGAGGCCGAAGAGGTCTATGAAGCCAAAGAGATACTAAGACGTTGAACACTTATTTGGCCAAAGAGGTAGCATGCAGCCAAATACTTAGTTTGAGGCCGAAGAGCTCTGTCGCCGAAGAGCCCAATTAGGCCGAAGGGAGAGTAAGATGTCGATTAGCTTGAGGCCGAAGAGTCTTATGAGACCGAAGAGGTAGTATTACGACAAATACTTAGCTCGAGGACGAAGAGGTCCATGAGGCCAAAATACAGTATGATGCTAAATACTTGACAAAGAGGAGTTCCACAAGGCTAAAAAGGAGGTATAACACCAAATAACTAGCTTGACGCCAAAGAACTCAATCAAGCTGAAGAGGTAGTATGAAGCCTCAATATAGTTTGAGGCTGAAGAGGTAGTATGATGCTAACTAATTACCTCCAGACCGAAAATGTAGTATGAATTAGATTGAGGTTGAAGAGCTCTATGACACCGAAGAGAGAGCATCAAGCCGAATGCTTAGCTTGAGGTTGAGGAAGTTTTTTGAAGCATTACCACATAATAAGTGCTTATTACCATGCCAGCTAGAGCCTCCTCCCACATCAGCCAGAGCAGCCTCCTTCCACATTAGTCAGAGCCTTCTACCATGTCAGCAGGGGACTTCTTTCGTGTCAACCAGAAGTCAAATATGCCACATTATACATTGGTGGGCCAAAAAACCAGTGGCAACGTCTGTGAGAAATCTTGAACCTACTAACACCACATGGCTAAAGGGATGGCTTGGAGACGTTAAGTCATACAGCTCTTGAGCCTCACATTATGTATTCGCCCTCATACAATCTTTACGGCCACATAAAGCTCCTCACCCTAAAGCCAAATATTCGGACTCGTACTATCTCTTCAGCATGACGGAGCTCTTCGGCATCAAGTTAAATATTTTGCTTCATTTCGTACAACATTTACGACCTCATGGATCTCTTTCGTCTTCCAATGCTCGCTCAACTACGAGAATCTCGTCTAGGTTCTGATTCGAATTATCTCATAATTCAGACTTGTTGCTCCACTCGATAAACCAACTGACAAATGTGCCAAGCAGAAATGACACTCGAGACACGTCTTACGTATCTTATGAAGACTGGACTACATCCTTATGGCAAAATAGCCGACGTTAGACAAGACCTAGACCACGACACTTGGCTAGAACACGTCTGCATCGACAGTATATAAATGTGCAACCGAAGATCCGAGGGCCATCTTTACGAGATATAAAAAATAGGCCAAAATCCAAATTCCAAGCACAACACAGCCCAACCATGCTATGAGCATATGGAACGAGGTTAGTCTAAAAAGGAAACTCAAAGAATCAAACATATAGAGTCCATTATACTTTGTGAGAATACGACAAAAGGTCAAAACGATCTCTTGATAACTCAGTCTCTTGACCCTTCATGCCAAAAATATCTTTAGAGTTTAGATATGAATGTAAATAGCGGGACTTGATTTCTAGGTCACCCATGGCCTATAAAAAATCCTCAAAAGGAAATACCAGGGTATGCATCTCTACTCTAACATATTGCTTTCCGTTCCCTTTTATTTCTAAGACCTTTTCTTACTTAGGTATCAGAGGGGTAAGCATCAAAAACCCTCCACCCTCTAGAATAGCATGGCACTTTTCATTCTGGTCTTACTTCTAATACCTATTCTTACTAAGCTATCGGAGGGGTAACCATCAGAAACTCTCCACCCGGTACTTCTACCGCAGGATGCTCTAATGTAAGAGTAAAACCAAATAACATATTAAAACCAACAAAACATGTTAAAACATAACCAAATGAACTAGCATAGTAGCAATTGCAGTCAACAGAACAAACAAGAATTTGTGCTCTCTTAAAAAAAGTAATAAAATGAAAGGAACACAAATTATAAAATAAAACCAGAACCAATAGAACAATCATTCAATTTCATCAAACGCCATCAAATCATCATCACCATAGTCTTCACTTCCTGACAGGTGATCTCATTGATTCAAAATAAAGAGCAAATACAGGCCTTTGCTTGCTGACGTCTTGCTGCAAGGCACACCATGGGTGTGTCTTTGACTACACTTAATCCCAATCGGCCAAAGCACCGGCATTTCCAGGTTGGCCGAAGCCAAACCTTCCTATGACAGCCACGGCCTTCTCCTTCCACGTCTGGAGATACCCTCCACGTTAGCCAGAACTCCTTGGCTCATCATCTACGTCTTCATCTGGTGGTTTGCACGCACCATTGCGCAAACCAGACAAAATTTCCCATTTCCATCACCTTTGCAACGATAACCTCCCAACCCCTAGTATACCAAGCATAAAATCATCAAAAAATCCAAAGCACCCGTAGTTCATCTTAAACTACTCCAATCCAATACATGAACTCCAATTAATGCCACAGGCTGATATTCAAACCACATTAACTGGCTCGATCGATCAAATTCAACCCACCACATTAACTGAGTCGATCGGTGACATAGACCAAACCGAATTGTTTCAGAAACCCTAGAGAATTAGAACCAAATCCGCTCAGTAACAATCACCAAAACCTAATTCAGCTCCGTTCGTGTAACTCAAACAGTAAACAATCAAAAATTTCCCGATCCGGCCATCAAAGCGGCAGCGATCACTGAAACCCTAAGAATCAAGAGAGAGAGAGAGAGAGAGAGAGAGAGAGAGAGAGAGTACCCATTTCTTGGGGGGAGGGCTCCAGTCCATGCCGAGGGGGAGGGGAGAGGTCCCGTCGTGGCGGTGCTTCGGCGGGCTTGCACTCTTCTCCGTAGTCATCATCATCCCCGCCTGAACCCTAGAATTCTCCGATGGATCAGCAATGGCGACGAGAATTGGAGATGGGAGAGAGAAGAAAGAAGACTCCAAAGATTCTTCCTTGGCCACCTCTCCTACGGTCCTACCAAACTGTCACACGACCATCGAGGAAGCAGTGGGAGTATACATACGTAGTGACCGAGGAAGCACCGGTAGTATAGTATACATACATAGGGGCTGTTTGGATAGTGGTGTTGGACACGTGAACACGGGTCGTGTCCAGTGATTTCCGTATCATTTATTTAAAACTACTACTGTTTAATCAATTTAACAATTAATACTTAGAATAATCTCAACTCTTATAATAACGGGTAAATGTTCGTGCACGTAAAATAAACTTTTTTAATATTATTATAAAATAATTAAATATATTTTTATTATAATTTATTATGGATATATTTTTACATTTTATAGAAAGTATTGAAAAAGTTAGTCGTCCAAGTTGTACATATATCCTCACCTAATTAAAATAAAATAAAATTTAACTAATTATTTAAATACATAATATTATACTATTATAATCAAACATCTCTTCTAGCTCATGTGGTTAAGGTGGGAGACAGTTTTCTTGATTAGTCAAGTTCAATTCTCTATGACGTTATTTATAACAAATTTATATTTTTCCACGTAATATTAATTTTTTTGGTTGAGTATTTACAAACGACTTAGACGGCTCACTTTTTAGCCGTTCTGAAGCCTTATTATAAGAGTAGAGAAGTAGAGATGTTTGAAAACGGTTCAAAATTGACCGTCTAAGTAGTTTGTAAATCATCTACTATTTATTAAAAAATTTATCGCAAAAAAAAAACGTTCTCTCTTCTCTTCCGTACAAATATATATTTTAAAACTAAAATTTAAAACTAAAATTTAAATTTAATTTAAAGAAAAAATATAAAAAATATTTAAATTGTTTAATACATCTTAATTCAAATATATTTACATTTTGAACTATTTTTCAACAATATCATTAAAACATAATTACATGAAATGCACGTGAATTTACTTAGTTAAAGTTAAATTCATCTCCAATCTAGGAATTTTGCGAAGGTATTAATAACACTTCATGTATTAGTATTTTAAATCACAATATTTGTCTATACTAGAAAGACAATTTTTTCATGTAAGATGTGAATGTCATATTATTAAGAGAAATTTTGACTTATCCTCCGCTTAATTTATCATATTTAATGGTGCACCCCACAGTTTTTTCATAATTTACAAGACCCTCCACTTTTGACGTAATCCGTCTGGAATTGACGGTCAACTTCTTTGACCAAATTTTAGGCACTCCAATAGTTACTTAGGACAACCAATTACTTCAGGACAGTCCAGATTTTTGTAACTTTTACTTAGAACATCCCAAAATTTACTCAGGATAGTCCAAACCCCCCCCCCAAACCTTTCCAAAATCCTTCATTCTAAATTTCTACCCTCTCTCTTCAAATTTTTAAACCCCCAAACCCTAACCCTAACCCCAACCCCAACCGCCAGAGGAGGAGGCGGGAAACGGGGGAGGACGCAGAGGCGCGCGCGCAGGGTCTGTTGATGTTGTTGTTGTTGCTGCTGCTGCCGCCGCCGTCGCACGTCCGTCCCGTGCAGCCCCCGCACCCTGCACGCGCCTGCCCCTGGCAGCCCCCACACCCCGCTCGCGTCTGCCCTGCACCTCCCCCCCCCCACCCCGCCCCTGATGCTGCTGCATCGTCTTCTTCTTCTTCGTCTTTTCCTCCTTGTTAGGACTGTAAACAAAATTGACAATCTTTCCAATATGAAGGACTGTTGTTTTTTTTACAGTCCTAATTATTTAGGACTGTCACAAAGTTGATAGTCCTTCCAATTAGAAGGACTATCAACTTTGTGACAGTCCTAATTATATGAGGATTTGGCTGAAAAATCCTGGAATGACCATCAACATTGTGATAATCCTGGAAAAAAAGATTTGGCTGAAAAATAGAAGTCATTAGCTTTTATATGAGGATTTGGGCTGCCCTCAAGAAAAGAAATTGGATGGAAAACTTGTAAATAAACTGAAAAAATTCGGTTGTCCTAAACAATTTATGTAGTGCCTTTAGAATTATCTTTTTTTTTACAAAAAATGTCCCTCTCGTTGTCTCCTTCCTCTTTCCTCTCCCCCCTCCCCCACCCCACCCGGCAGGCTGTGTCACGACCCGCACCCAGAACGAGGGTACGAGTAGTGAACAACGTCCAGCCTACGCCGCAGCATCGGCGGTAGAACGCTGTCTAGGTCATCAATACTATCTAAATATCTCACACAAAATATATAATGTACCTGTCATGGCATCTCAACTCCAAATGGAGGAACAATATGATAATATGATGAGGTAAACCATTCTAAATCACAATATAAAAACTAGAGGAAGATATGGCATGATATGGAATAAAAGAAATGGAAGTCACAAGTCACAAATACAACTCATCTCCAAGTCCAATAGACTAGCACAATAAACTCAAATATAATACAGGCCAAAAAAGTCTAACTGATGAATGTTTAATACAATAGTCTAACTAGCTACAACTAGCTGACCATCTCCAGGTATCGGTTCCTCCTGATCCACTGTCTCCAACTCTACACCAACTACGTCCTGAGGTCCATAGTGTGTAGGATACCAGTCGTTTAAATCATCTGAAAAATATATCCAATCGGGATGGAGCGAAGCACACATCTAACAACAGTTCCAATAAATGATAAAGACAATGTAGTAGTAAATAGAGAGAAATACTAAATAAATAGAGCAAAGGCAAGAAATATTCAAAATATGATATGCTGGAAATAAATACTAAAGTAAATAACATCATATACCAAAGTCAAGAAATACAACTAGCTAAGTGAATGAGTACTAGTTTCAACATGTGATCGGCTTGGGAACTTGATACAAGAATTATGGCCCGGTTAATCATACGTGCGATGTATGATTAACACTATTCAAGAACTATACATGATACAAGGAGGGTATGATCACATATCTACACTAATACTCCCCGTTCCCGATTAGTATAGTGGATCCAACCATGGCAAGCTACGACACGGGATTCTTCGAGAGGTAGCTAGTCTCCTCGAGAATCAGTATCCATACAAGTACAAGAAGAACAAAGCTTATACAAGATACGCCAAGATATACAAGGAATAACATCTCATGACGGGATCCGGAAATACCAATCCGTGTAACCGCGTCAAGAAATGAAGGATATATACACTAGATACAAGAAACATAGAAGATATCATAAATGGAACTATCAGAGAATGTACTCGCCTCTGGTCCTAAGCAAATGATGTAACCCGGTGCTCAAGCTGGTATCACACAATTCTATTAGGAAATATCATGTTAAATTGTGTAATAGATGGATAATGAGTAAAAGAATGCGCTAATATGCTTTTTAGGTTAATTTCTAAGTCGCACTAGCTAAATTAAGTCATTCACAAGTTTCTAGGTCCACACTAAATCAATTGGTCTAAATTGGCCACTAACTAGTTAATAATATCTTATCTTAGATATACTAGGTATATTAGGATACTAGAGCATCATAGCTATATAGTATCACTAGATACACAATAATACATTATATACTAGTTACCATATAGTTAATATTAACTCTATATGATTACCTTGGCTATGAGCCATCTTGGTATCACTACCTAGCTACCCTCTTGATACCCACTATCAATTACCAATGATACCTCATACCCAATATCACTTGGTTAACTCAAGGTGATACTAGAACCTAGTATCAAAACCAATACTAACATATACACTAACTAGTGTATTTAACTTAACTTATAATACTTAACTAACTAGTATCTAACCATCTACTAACTAATTAACAACCGACATCAATACTAACTAATTATCACCAATACACTAACTTACCTTATCTCTAACTGCTAACATTCTAACCTCAACTAACATACTTACAATAACTTAACAACTGTTAGCATGCATACACATATACTACCAACTGTCATAACTAGCTGACTCAATTATATAAAATAATTGATCGCATATACTAACTTACATCTATTATACACTTAACTAACATATTGATACTTATCATCAGTGATACCTTAGCTTAAGTGTACACTACTAACACACTAACTCTAACTATCAATTCAATCACTAACTAACAATTAATACTCAAACTAACTTAACTCGGCATCAATGCTACTTATTCCCCTAACTGGTCTCGGACAACATGCAGTTGTTGTCCTAACACACAACAACCATCTCCTCTAAATTGTGCATCAGACATAGTGCAGTGCACATACCTGACTGCTCAAGGCAGTGAGCAGCACTGTAAACCCCCTATTTTTTAAAAAAAATTAAAACAATTTTTACACAATTTTCTGTAATTTTCTGGACTTAAAACTAAGGTATTTTATAATTAAATAATTTTTCAATGATGTTAATTTATATTAAAATATTATAAAAATAATATTTTTTGGTGTGAAATAAAAAACTAGACATAGGATAATTTTTCGGAAATTTATTGGACCCCAGAAGCATTTTTAAAGCCCTAAAAACTAAGTTTAAATAAACCGAATTAAACCCTAGAAATAAACCCGGTTCAATTGAACCAAACCAACCCAGACCCGGTTCAACTGAACCGAACCCAACCTTAGAGGGTCGGATCTAAACCCGACCCGAAACCCGACTACCCGAACCCGCACCTAAACTTAATGGATCCGGGTCTAACCCGCTACCCGCTGACCCGACCCGACCCGGACCCGTTAACCCTAACCGAAACCCTAATCCTAAACCTACCCGGAATCACTGTTCCGACCACCTATAAATCCCTCAAAAATCACGCCCAGCCGGCCGAAACCCTAGCCATCTCCTCGTCCAGAAACTGCGGCGCCGCTCCGGTCATCCACCTCTGCCCTAGCCTGAACCCTAACCTCCCTCCTCCTCTTCCTCCCAGAGCCACCTTGCCCCGCCTCGAACCCCCACAACCGCCTAGCCGAGACTCCCTGCCTGTCAGCCACCCTCTTCCCCGTGTCGGCCTCACCGGACCTCCATAACCCAAGCCACCACCATCACCATCTCGTCGACCTCGCCGCCCTGACCTCCTTTCTTCCCTCCACCTGAGCATCGACGTCTCGACTCGACACCACCGGTCTCAACTTTACCACCACCACCGTCGAAGTTCTCCAACGATCCCTGCTGCACATGTAAACCACCTGATTTTTCAAATTTTTAAATTTTGGATTTTACATAATTTTCTGGAATTTTCTGAGAATTTTCTGTAATTTAAAAACAGGGTTTTAATTATTCAATGATTTTTAAATGATAATAAATAATAGTAAAATATTATGAAAATAATATTTTTGAGTGTAAAATGAAAAACTGGACTTAGGATAATTTTTCTGGAATTTATCGGGCCACGGACCTATCTTTAAACACCTAAAAACTATTTATTTATTTATTTATTTATTTATTTATTTATTTAATAAATCCTGAAACCCAAACCCATTAGCTGCGGGTCGGATCCGGGTCAATCCGCGACCCGAACCCGCAAGCCCAGACCCGCTCAGCTAGCGGGTCGGGCCGGGTCTGCCTAAACCCGCACCCGCCTCCGACCCGACCCGCTTTCCCCTCACCCCCACGACCCCAGCGTTCCCGCTTCCCGCGCCGCTTCCGCCGTCAGGCGCCGCCCGCCGCTCCGCCCGGCCCTCACCCCCACGACCTCCGCCTCCCCCGCTCGGCTCTGCCTCCCCCGCCACGACCCGCTCCCCTCCGCCCTCTATAAAATCCCTCCCATCTCCCCTCCGGCCACCACGAACCGCCACCTCGCCGCGCCTCGCCGCGCCCCCGCCTCCCCTCGTCGTGCCCTCCCTCGCCTCGCCGCGCGCCACCGGCCGCCGTCTCCTCCCTCTCCTCTTCTTCAGCAGCCAGCAGCAGCTGCTCGTCCCCGCCGCCGGCCTCCTGCCGCACGCCGCTGCCTCCGTCGCGTGCCCCAGCCCCTCCGCCTCAGCCGCCCAGCCGCCGGATTCCTAACCCTAACCCTAAATTCGATTTTCGTGTCGGACACAGGACACGTGTCCTGTGTCGTGTCGGACACGATTCGGACCCCGATTTTCGGGTCCCGTTCAGGTGCGTGTATTTTCTTGCTCGTAGCTCGGATTTCGATTCCGTAAATTGCGTTGCGAAGCCTGTATGACCCTCTCGGTGCCCGGACAAACCGCTCGGGGTATCGCGTCCTGTGGTGATCGCATACCGCGATCCAAAAACAGGAAAAACCAGACCATGTTTCACCCCGGAACTGAGTACGCCCCGCCAAACGGGACGACTTGGTCGGGTGCGGTCTTCACAGATACGTGCGCGTCGTCGATACGGACGTGTGGGATTTCGCGAAAGCTGATTCGGGTGTGCGTGCACACCGGAATCAACGCGTATCCGCGGACATCGCCCCGTATCTGACTTTTCTGCAATTTACCCTAATTTTGTGTACACACGTCGGATCGAGACGAAACTTGCGCCATCGGACTCGTAGCAATACGCTGGTCCTGTGGGTCAAGTTTGGTTCGATTCTGAGAACGTTGACGAAATCGCGTGTCGTGGGCCCCACATGCCCCGCTCGACGGGCGATTTTGTGATCGGCTCATCGGAATCCAATTCTGGAAGTTCCGTTGGGTTCGTATCACCGTTTCTGACCTGTTGATACTAAGTTTGGTGAATTTGGAGACCTTTGACCCGGACACATTTTTCGGTGCAAAGTGGGCCCACATGTGGACCCCGTTTTGACCCGAAACTGCCGTTTCTGCCCTTATCTTCGAATTGGACCCAAGGACAGGCATTTCTAGCTGATTGATATTTTCTGGATCTGATGGTGATGTTTATTTCAGCAACCGGAGTACCGCCTGCAATTTCAGCTGAAGACAGAGCAGCAATTGGAACCGGAACCGCAAACAAGTGTACCTCGCCAAAACTTGCAGCTTTGCTACCTATTTCCTGGACTTAGTTATACATCAGTGGGCAAGTAAAGCTTGCCAATTCTCAGATATTTCTGGTTATGATATTTTACTTAGATTCATATGTAAACTTGTTTAACTGCTCAACCCAGGACACCTGGCACTATTCATGTGACAGAATTGCCTGAGATATACCTGGTGATTCCGTATAGGTTACATTTTCATGACATATACAGTTTACATGCTTAGATTCTATCCTGACTCATTGTATTAGTTCAAACTTGCGTGACTTGTACCTGATATTTTCTGGAACTGTGACGTGAGATTACATGGGGTGGGGAGAGTATTATCATATCAAGGCTGAATATATTATAATATAAATACTGTTATCTGGCGGTGCCTTAGACTCTGATACAGAGCTTTGGTACCTTACTGGCCCTGTCGAGAAAATACTGCTATGGTTTCTTCGACACTGATCCTGTAGTAGTCTCAGCCTGAGTATGACTAAAACTCTCACTTGCATATCACTTAGCTGGTTTACATATTTACCCTGCTGTTTCATTATTGTTGCACTGCATATATTTTGGCTTGTATTTTCTGTACCTTGTTATGTCCCCTGAGGACCTGGAATGGACTATGTCCCCAGGTATAGCTGAGGAGAACTACCCCGAGGTGTACGGTACAGGAGCACTTCTCGGAACAGAACAGGAACCCGAGGACGAGATCGTGGCAGAAGACTTCTCCTGAGCACCGGCTTCATTCACTCAGTATTTCCATTTCCAGTATTTTATTTCCTGTCTATTTCCTTAATGTAACAGACTGATTCTCGGATTGTTCCCGAGATAATCTTATTTAAGATTTGTTTAGTTATTCTATTGCATTATTTCTGGCATTAATCTGTGTTTATTCTGTGGATGAGATTAGAAATACCTGAGACTTGTAACATCTTACTGTTAGACTACAGCTTAAGCATGCCCTGATGGACCCATTAAATTGGGTTGTTCATCGGTGCGTGCTGCTGGCCATTGCCACGTGCTCAGTCCCTCGGCATTTTGGGACTGGGGAGTGACAGCACATCCTGACTCCGCCGAGCCAGCAGTCGACCACCCCATCATCGACACCATCTCCTCCATCCCTGTCAGCCGAACAGACCCGAGCACAGACCCACGACCATCCCCACGTCGATCCTGACTCCCTCTGCAACCTCCGCTCTCCTCCTCGATTACCACCACCCTTCGTTACCCACCGCCGACTCGAGCCCCCACAGCCCGACCTCGCCACCCTGAACTAGCACCGCTCTCCGCTTAACACCCTGTTCCGCTCAAGCGGACTGCCGTCTCAATCGGCAATCGTGCAGCTGTCCCGACCCGCCTTGCCTCGATCAAGAGGCAAAGATATCCAGACTTGTCCCTACGGAATCCGGCTTGGACTTTCAGAGGCTCGCTCAGACGTATCGCTCTACCGAGGCGAATCATCGCTAAGGTGGGTGGCTACGGTAAACTTGTCTTTGCTTAGCCAGCACACATAAAATCTGGAATATTCATGCTAGTCGCTAGGTGATAACCTCCTGCATGCTAATAAATCCAACGCACCTAGCTAAGGGAATAATCCCAACTTGTACTGCTTGCTAGAAAATGGAAAAATGAAATACTGCTTATATTCAGACCCTCGCATGCTAAGTCCCTTAACGGTTTCAACTCTCGACTTACCTTCGGGTCCGAGCAATGTGCCTGCTTACGTTCCTTAGAAACGCATGCTTGTCTGTTTGTATATTACCGTATTTTCATCCAAACCCCGGAAGACTACTACGTAGTCGTTCCGTGCCTGAACGAACCTGCAAGTATCCGGGACCGTTAGGTCACCAAGGCAGCCCCGAACCAGGGGAATGCATCAAGACAAGTTATTGTACAGAACCAAGATTCAAGTATCCCGTATACTCGTGTACTCGTGTTCCCGTGCACTCGTGTTCTCGTGTTCTCGTGTTCTCGTGTTCTAGTGCACGCGTGTTCTCGTGTATCTCGTGTAATCGTGTTGCCTGAGATTGGTTAAATCGTGTTGCCTGAGATTGGTTAAATCGTGTTGCCTGAGATTGGTTAACCCTGACTTGCATGTCGCGGACTAGTTCCACGGACGGTCACCGGGGCACTGGGGCCGATCTGGTCCGGATGGAGCTCGTGTGTAGTCTCGTGTGCAGGGAGGATAGCTTGCAACGCATCGTGTTCGTGTGCCTCGTGTACACGCGTAGCATGCTATCCTTGTCCTCGACTACGTCCATAATGGCTTTGCCAGCGACCGTGTTCATATAGATAAGTCATCCTCGCTTAGCGGCTATCCGCGTGCGAGTCACTGCATCGCATCAAGAACAACTAAACACCTGAACGATCATGTTAAAACGACCCTCTTGTTTGCATATGCTTGCCTCCTGAATGTCTATACATGCCTCTGCTCGAATTTATACTGTTTGCCTCAATGTTTGCCTTGGACAGGGAAGGAGATGGTAAGTTGGTAAGTCTCGCCGTGTTTCCTCTAACATCGTACGGCGCACTGCCCGACACGTTAGGCTATTCATTATCTGCATGAAACTGATCCTAAGGCAACTAGAAAGACAACTTAATAGTTGTGCACGGAACCTGTATTACGTGTTTGGATTTGTCGAGCGGGCGAGTAGCTTCCCCACCAGTGCATTCAATGTACTGATAATCCACCAGTTTGATATGCAGGGTGCGGGAGAACCTCGTGCGGTGCGGACGCCTCCTTCGTGCGTGCTAAGGCCAGGAGTTCCCTCTGAAGCCTTGCAACGGTGCGTCCGGGACTGAAGCGCTTATACAAGACATAAGTTGTGAACATCGCCTGACCATCGCCTGTACATTCATTCCACAGTTGTAGCCACTTGGCACGCTTTTACTGTTTCAGAGAGAGAGGCTTGAGCGACTTGTAATCTCGGCTATACGCCGCCTGTAACACACGTTTATATCAATAAAAGAGATTACTTTACTTGTTTCAATGCTTCCGCTATATTTGTCGACTCAGTGAACCTGTTACCGATCGCCTATGCGTTCATGACTCCGCTGCACTCGGACAATCTGTGCGACTCTGTGGCTTTGAACTCTTGCCGCCAGCCAATGAACCATGGCCTTGCACGGGCGTGGATCACGCTCGTGCGGCATCACGGCCGGATGGGTTAAGCGATCGTTCCGCAGGAGCGCTGGCGAGGGTGATTCCCGCCTAGCGGGAACGGCCGATTTGCCTGCGGGAGATCGGGGCGTGACATGTTGGTATCAGAGCTTGGCTTCTACGCCTTTGGACTTCGATTCGATATCTCTGTTTCGAAAGCTCGTTCGTGGGTTATGTGCATGCTCTCTCTCAATGCCTCGATGGGATGTTCCAACAATAAGTCTAAATACTTTCAAAATACGTTTTGAATGATATGCTTGCTTGTCTGGTTGTATGCTGCGAGTGGCCTTTGTGCCAACCTGTGCGAACCCTTGAGAGTATCGCTAGTAGCTTGTCCGATTTTCACTAACCCTAAGTTTGGTTGAATGTATCTATTCGAGGGACGCCTTGAACTAGTGCACCATCCAAGACTTAAGAAAAGGTGAAACTCGAGTGCTAAGACTTCGCTATCACTGAGCTGGTTGACGTGTTCACGCTAGAAGTGCACTTCGAAAGTGCGCACGATCCAGTCTAAGCGATATGCTGATTTCGAAGCTTGTGCAAGTGAAGATCCAAATGAACAAGTACAAACGACTTGTCTAGGATTGCCTCAACCCTAGATTACTGCTTGTCCCTAGTAAGTCTCGAGGACGAGACTTTTTCTAAGTTGGGTAGGATGTAACACCCCGTTCCGCTCAAGCGGACTGCCGTCTCAATCGGCAATCGTGCAGCTGTCCCGACCCGCCTTGCCTCGATCAAGAGGCAAAGATATCCAGACTTGTCCCTACGGAATCCGGCTTGGACTTTCAGAGGCTCGCTCAGACGTATCGCTCTACCGAGGCGAATCATCGCTAAGGTGGGTGGCTACGGTGAACTTGTCTTTGCTTAGCCAGCACACATAAAATATGGAATATTCATGCTAGTCGCTAGGTGATAACCTCCTGCATGCTAATAAATCCAACGCACCTAGCTTAGGAAATAATCCCAACTTGTACTGCTTGCTAGAAAATGGAAAAATGAAATACTGCTTATATTCAGACCCTCGCATGCTAAGTCCCTTAACGGTTTCAACTCTCGGCTTACCTTCGGGTCCGAGCAACGTGCCTGCTTACGTTCCTTAGAAACGCATGCTTGTCTGTTTGTATATTATCGTGTTTTCATCCAAACCCCGGAAGACTACTACGTAGTCGTTCCGTGCCTGAACGAACCTGCAAGTATCCGGGACCGTTAGGTCACCAAGGCAGCCCCGAACCAGGGGAATGCATCAAGACAAGTTATTGTACAGAACCAAGATTCAAGTATCCCGTATACTCGTGTACTCGTGTTCCCGTGCACTCGTGTTCTCGTGTTCTCGTGTTCTAGTGCACGCGTGTTCTAGTGTATCTCGTGTAATCGTGTTACCTGAGATTGGTTAAATCGTGTTGCCTGAGATTGGTTAACCCTGACTTGCATGTCGCGGACTAGTTCCACGGACGGTCACCGGGGCACTGGGGCCGATCCGGTCCGGATGGTGCTCGTGTGTAGTCTCGTGTGCAGGGAGGATAGCTTGCAACGCATCGTGTTCGTGTGCCTCGTGTACACGCGTAGCATGCTATCCTTGTCCTCGACTACGTCCATAATGGCTTTGCCAGCGACCGTGTTCATATAGATAAGTCATCCTCGCTTAGCGGCTATCCGCGTGCGAGTCACTGCATCGCATCAAGAACAACTAAACACCTGAACGATCATGTTAAGACGACCCTCCTGTTTGCATATGCTTGCCTCCTGAATGTCTATACATGCCTCTGCTCGAATTTATATTGTTTGCCTCAATGTTTGCCTTGGACAGGGAAGGAGATGGTAAGTTGGTAAGTCTCGCCGTGTTTCCTCTAACATCGCACGGCGCACTGCCCGACACGTTAGGCTATTCATTATCTGCATAAAACTGATCCTAAGGCAACTAGAAAGACAACTTAATAGTTGTGCACGGAACCTGTATTACGTGTTTGGATTTGTCGAGCGGGCGAGTAGCTTCCCCACCAGTGCATTAAATGTACTGATAATCCACCAGTTTGATATGCAGGGTGCGGGAGAACCTCGTGCGGTTCAGACGCCTCCTTCGTGCGTGCTAAGGCCAGGAGTTCCCTCTGAAGCCTTGCAACGGTGCGTCCGGGACTGAAGCGCTTATACAAGACATAAGTTATGAACATCGCCTGACCATCGCCTGTACATTCATTCCACAGTTGTAGCCACTTGGCACGCTTTTACTGTTTCAGAGAGAGAGGCTTGAGCGACTTGTAATCTCGGCTATACGCCGCCTGTAACACACGTTTATATCAATAAAAGAGATTACTTTACTTGTTTCAATGCTTCCGCTATATTTGTCGACTCAGTGAACCTGTTACCGATCGCCTATGCGTTCATGACTCCGCTGCACTCGGACAATCTGTGCGACTCTGTGGCTTAGAACTCTTGCCGCCAGCCAATGAACCATGGCCTTGCACGGACGTGGATCACGCTCGTGCGGCATCACGCCCGGATGGGTTAAGCGATCGTTCCGCGGGAGCGCTGGCGAGGGTGATTCCCGCCTAGCGGGAACGGCCGATTTGCCTGCGAGAGATCGGGGCGTGACATCCGCCACCCAGGACATCGACGACCCGCTGCCCTAGCCCCGGACACGGCTGACCCGAACACAGCAACATTGCAGAACCCGAACACGGCAGACTCGAACCAGGACACAGCACAGTGACCCGGACACGAGAAATCCTCGTTCCACGTAACCCCGTTCAGGTAACCCGTTCTCTCTCCTCGTTGCTCCGTTTCCTGTTCCGTCAGTTGTAACGCGTAGCTGTGTAACCCTCTCGATGCCCGTGCAACCCGTTCGGTGCATCGCGTCATGTGGCGATCGCGAACCGCGATCCAAAAACAGGAAAAACGATACCCCGTTTTCCCCCGGAACTGAGTGCGCCCCGCCAAACGGGACGACTTGGTCGCGCGTGGTCTTCACCAAAAGGTGCGCGCCGTTGATACGGACGTGCGAAATTTCGCAGAAATTGATTTAGATGTGCGTGCACACCGGAATCAACGTGTATCCGCCGACAACGCCCCGTATCCGCCTGTTCTGGAACACGTTGCAACTTTGTGTACACACGTCGGATCGAAACAAAACTTGCGCCATCGGACTCATAGCAATACGCTGGTCCTGTGACCCAAGTTTGGTTCGATTCCAAGAACGTTGACAAAAGCGTGTATCGTAGGCCCCACAGGCTCCACTTGACGGGCGATTTTGTGACCGGCTCATCGGAATCCAATTCTGGAAGTTCCGTTGGGTTCGTATCATCGTTCTGAACTTGTTGACACTAAGTTTGACGAATTTGGAGACCATTGGTTCTGACACGTTTTCGGAGCAAAGCAGCCCACATGTGGACCCCGCTTTGACCAGAAAATATAATTTTTGCCCTTGTGTCCAAATTAGACTCAAGGACAGGCGTTTCTAGCTATTTGATATTTTCTGAGACTGTTGGTGATATTTATTACAGCTTTTGGAGGAGTACCTGCAGGATCCACTGATACAGGGACAACTGTTGGTATTCAAACCCCAGGCAAGTGTACCTTGCCAAAACTTGCAGTTCTTGTTACATATTTCTTGCCTTATTTATATTGTTGTACATGCTTGACCTAGGACCGTGTGACTTACTTAGCGTCCGATTAATAGTCGGGTGCCAACACCGTACGCGGAGTTGTGTAACGTCATCTAGATATAGATACCGAGACCCTATACTTCTCGTACTTGTCTTATCAAGTACATCATAACCCAGGACACTTGACACCATTCATGAGACAGAGTCTTCCTGAGATATTCATGGTGATTCTGTATATGATACATGTATTATGACATAGACATTATATTCATAGATCTTATATGACTTGTTGCATTAGCTATGATCTTGCGTGACATGTACATGAGACGTTGTGGACATGAGACGTGTGATTACATTGGGTAGGGAGAGACACACAGGCTACAGGTTGTTTATATATATCTACTACTATTGTGAGGTCGTAGACTCTCCAGCAGAGCTAGGCACATTACATGTTATTACTGCTACCGGCTCCCCGACACAGAGCTTGTAGTGGCTCAGCCTGAGTACTAGTGATGCTCTCACTTGCATTTCACATAGATGGTTACATATTGACCCTATTTATTTCATTTATTTTTGTACTGCATTATTTATGGCTTGAGTTATTTTGTACCTTGTTATGTCCCCTGAGGACCTGGATCTGGATTATGTCCCCAGGATTAGCAGGCGAGATCTACCCCGAGGTATACAGGACAGGAGCATTAGCAGGAGCAGGAGCAGATACTGGAGCAGTACCAGATCCAGTAGACGAGTGATCCTTGAGGGTATCTTCTGAGTATATACTGTTCCATACTCAGTATTTGTTGTGGTTATCTTTATTCTTGTATCGGGTTATTTCTCGAGTTTATGTTTTATTGAGATTGATCTTGCTCTATGATTCTGATATTGTTGTATTCATTTCCGTGGATGAGATTAGTATATCTAGACCCTTATTGTTGTATTACAGCTTAAGTACGCCCCGATGGATCCATTAAATTGGGTTTGTCCGTCGGTGTGTGCTGCTGGCCATTGCCACGTGTCTAGTCCCTCGATATTTTGGGACTGGGGCGTGACAAGCACACTGCCCACAGGCAGTCACTAACAACAGTTCAATATGTTGTGGCTGTTGTTGCCTCAAAACCCAACACCGACACATTGTTGTGTGTGTGTGTGTGTGTGTGTCTATATATATATATATATATATATATATATATATATATATATATATATATATATATATATATATAACACTAGAATGAAGTATAACATATTTCATCAAACACGTGGTGTTCATCACATACGTATCACACTCATTCTATGATACGCTTGCGATACACCCTCAACTCATCACCCAAATCATCACAAATGATGTGGACAAGTCTAAAATCACAATTAGGAGCAATACAAAGTGCTAGGTACTCATCTATGTGCTCATAGCAAAATATGGCATGTGTAGACCCCCGTGTTAAAGGAAAAACCCCCAAAATCAACATGTACAACTAAATTGCCATGATACGACCTACTCGTATCCAATTGTAGATACGTAGCTAGTGCCACAATCCCGATCTAAGTCTAATTAGACCAAATTGGTCTAATTACACATACTTGATGTATCATTCTCGTATTTTTCTCAAATTGCACACAAAAATCTATGTAGAAGTGTCAATACACACCAATAGAGCTTATATCTTCATTCTATAGGTAGTCCTATGCCACGAGAGGGTTCCTAAGGGTCAAATGCATGAATCAGAGTCTAGAATGAAGGAGAATTCATATCAATACTTATTGGGAGATGGATTTTCAATAAAATACTCAGCTGAATGGACACAATCCGTACACGATCTCCTTTCCACAAGCTCCTCTTCCAAGTGCACTTGCAACTCCAAGCTCCAATGCTCTTTAATTGAGGGAATTGAGAGAGAAATAAGGTAAATTGATGGAGGGATGAAGTGAATTGGGGATCTAGAGAATTGGGGATCTAAATAAAATGAAAGGAATGAAGAGGAGAGAGAATTTTCCCGCAAGGACCGATCGTTCTCGCTTGGACGTGATGTCGTGCAAGCCTAAATTGCGCTTGTAAAAGGCATAGTACCTGCACAAAACACAGAAATAGATAACACACATATATAGACAAAACTATAAAATTGCAGAGAACCAAAGATTCAACACATTTTGATAGAAACACAAAATACTTCCTTTATTGCATACTTGAAATGGATTATCATGCATTTGCTTGATTGATTACAAAATATGCCATATTTGGCTTACATATCTTTGAAACCCAAAATTAACCACAATGCCTATTCATAGAATTGTTGCAAATGTTTATTCAAATAGATGTGTACATGTACCTTACTTATATGTTGTGCAAGAGAAAAGAGCTATATAGAAACCTTTTATGGTTTGGCCACGATAGATTAAAGAGAAGATGAAAAGATAGAAATATGTGGCGTTCCGGCAGTTCTCAGCCACGGGCGTGCACCGGCTGTGCACGCGCTCGTGCCAAATAGAATTTTCGAACAAAAAATACAATCATAAAAATGTTGTAGTACTAATCATTGATAATTCATAATCTTTATCACACAACAATTTTTCATATATATTTGACACCATACTTCTGATGTTATATTAAGTATCTTATGTATATTGTTACATTGTTATATTGAGTAAAAGTTATTTGTATTTATTTCCACCCCCCCCCCCCCCCCCCCCCCCCACATTGCTAATCATATCTCCACTACCTCCTTTCTTCTTTCCAATTTTTACTTTTATTAGTGGTACCCTCATTCCTTCATAATATGTTAATTGTAATTCAAAATCTTAGTAAACAATGCTTTAGGTTGGATTACACTGGGTCCATCCGAAATGGAACCATTTGGCACCAAATAGAATTACTGATGACACATAACTATAATCTGATATTGCTGCCATTTGAGCAAATGCTAGATTCTTTTGAAATTCTATATTGGAGAACAAAAAGTATTAAAGATACATAAGTGAAAAAAAAATACAAATCAAATAGGTATAAGCAAGGTGAAATATGAAATACAAATCAGCATAACCACCAATTCTAGATAAATAAAGCATTTATTAATTCTCTTTTCCTGCTACTCTTACCACCACACAATATGGAAGAAACTGTCAGAATACAGAAACTCAAAATAAGAACTTGCAATATGGATATGACACATGGACTTATTTTTCTGTTTAGGCCCTTGAAAGTGTACTTATTTTTTCTGTTTATGCTCTTAAAAAATCAAGGGATGAGATACATGTAATCCAAAAACTTTTCATCGTCCGAGTTTTAAAAATTAAGGACTCATGAGTCCACGTTTCTCGCCAAAGTCACCGCCTTAAGGGCTAAGGTGGGCTTCAGTCCACCCAAAAAACAAAAAAATCAAATATTTTTTCTCCTGTTTTATGTTTTCATAGAGTTAGTCCATGTCCCAGCACACGCCAACAACCTAGCTCATCCTAGTTCGAATTTCTAGTTCCGCGCCAACTTCTCTACTGCCACCACCACCGCCTTCTCCTCAACCACCTTCATCATCTCCACGCCACATTCTCCTTGACCACCATCTCCAAATTCTCCACTTCTGCCTCCTCAACCACCTCCCCCTGCCGCCTCCCATATTTTCCACCACTACCGCCTTCTCCTGGACCGTGTCCCCTCCACCACCGCCGCCATCCAACGGAACATGCCCCGCGGATGCTATGAAGATGATTGATGAATGCATGTATTGACATGCTTGTGGGGCTCATCCACATCAGCATTGGGCTAGAGGTTAAGGCCTTCTGCTCTCTCGTTGTGGGGATGGGGCATAGAAGTTGCCATGTGCATCTGCATGCTCATGACGGTGAGGTTTCTCGATCTTAAGATGCTGATGCCGATGGCCACACAAGTGGCACCGCCCCCGGGATATCAATGCCTCAACCCCCTTGAAATATAAGATAGATTACCAAGTTGGAATACTAATACTGTGAAGAAGAGGTTTCATAATTCTACTATGCGATTGAAGACCATGACTATCCGAGAGGATTATCAATCCCCCAGTTTGTCGTACTATAATATCATTTTCAATCGGGACTTGTTTCGTTAAATATCTGCAATGAATATATTTGCCATCGTTATGTCCCAAAAATTGCAATTAATGTACACACTCAATAACATGAGCAGTTTCATGTGCTATCCAAGTAAATCATTCTAGTTGAAGACTGTAAAAATACTCATTGAACATCAATACATACCTCATGAAGATCTTCCTTACTGGAGTGAAGGGGCAATGCTATCCGGAAGAAACAAAGATCATGATATTGACAGGGAAGGATTGCGTGGGCAAAAGAGTCTTGTCATTATTGCACATGTTGCTATTTTTTTCTGGCAATCTATCAGAAGTCTACTTGATGAACATGATGGGTGTTGAACTACTAAGCAGAAGAGTAGCTTATAAATCTAGATACAGAGCATTTCAAATTCAACTTTACTTCCAACACTAGCACGAGAACTGAAAATTTGTATCCCCAGTTTCTTGTGCCTTCAATCCCAAGGATTTGAGATCAATCAATATTATCATAACAACAATTTCATAGTAGTTTCAAACTGATTTGAATAATCTAAAAAACACAAAAAATACCTGACAAAATTGAGGAACTTCAACAGCAGCCAAACAGCAATCCCTGTAAGAAATACTCTCACATTCACTAATATGAATCCAAAAAAGAACAATATTCGTTTTCATAAAATTTGCAATGTTTTTGGATAGAAAGCAAATAACAATAAGATCTGGTTCCCAAAATATAAGTTACTTCAAGAGCTTTGTAAAAGTCAAAACTGCTACTAAACAAATACTGAACTAATTTATAGACATAAACCATACTCAAAAGAGAAATTTTAAAAATAGTTAAAATGTAATTTGAACATATACGGATATCCTGCAAGTAGAAGATTTGTTAACTTATAGAAGACAGGCAAATATACACACACAAGCAGAGTAAATCAACAATGCATAGCAGAGTCTAGATTAACCTCTTCTGACTATCTTGAATCCTTGATAGAAACAAAACCTTCTCCAAGAGAAGAAAAATGTAATATGCCCATGATTTAAAAGCAGAAAAAGGTAACAAACATCAAGGTACACAATACGGCGAGAAGAGTCCTTGGCTGACTTTAATATAAAGGATCCTGATCTTAAAGAGAATATTTATATAAAAAAGATGATTGTAGCAGAACAAACTAAGCAACTGTAAGCACATACACAGTGAACATGGACAACAGTAAGAATAAAGAAAATAACAAATACACCACGTCCTGAAACGTATATGAAGGTAATACACATATAGGAAGCTTATATACACAGGAAGAGAATAGATCAAGTGCCAAAACCCTTTCTACGTACATTTTGATCATTTAACTACACCTTAAATGTTTGAAAGAGGAAGTAACCAGTTTTCAGCCACTAACATGGATCACTGTTGGGGAACAATAGCCTTGCATTTATTGCACTTTATATGATATTATTGCATGAGGCCTATCGCATATTACTGGCTTAAACCAAGTGAAGTACTCTTTCACCTACTTAACAAGAGTGGTCCACCAATTCAAACTGAAGTGTCATTTCCCTGTTCTTCTCTAGAGAGAGAGCTTTGTGAACTATCTATCTAGCAGGAGCAGCACCACCTTCTTTGAATAGAATGTTGGCAACAGATGGTGGCAGCCACTGTGCACTACTACCATTCTGCCCTTCTTGTTGCTGTGCCCCTTCTCTCATCACCAAAATACTACCATCCTTCTTTCTCCTTGACTTCCCCACACTCTGCCCGACAACAAATCCAAGCCTGAGAGCTGAGAACAATCCCAAAGCGATCACCAATGGTCTCACAGACCAATGGAAGTCCTCAAGATGCTGATACTTTTTCACCACCCCCTCACAATTACTAAAGCTCACAATTTCCACCTCTGAGGGATCCGCCATAATACCCAAGGTTTCTCCGAAGCTAAACCTCCCAGGAAATTTCACCACAAGGCATCCGTTTGGAATAATCTGAAAGACCCTCCCTGTCGCCCATTCCCCTCCTCTATTCCTAGGCCACTCAAACCTTGGGCTTGATATGTTTTGCTTCAGCCTCAAAAATTGACCAACACAGTAGGACTCCGCCATTTGAAGATTGGTATAACTACCATTCCAAAGAGTCTCCATCCCGATAAAACCAACAGTGACCTTTCCATCACGCTCAATACTGTGAAGAATTCCTACTGGAGAACGAAGTTTCTTGTCTTCGTCCCTGGCCTTAACCCAGTCTCCAGAAGCGAAGCCATAGGTCACTCTCTCAACGGTGGATGAGGGGACCTTTAGAGGGTCATGAAACCCATGAACTCTGACAAGGATGAAACCACTGGCTTCACTGTCAGTCTCCATGCCAACCACAGTACCTTCAGGGATCACCATGTTCTCTGGCCTGCAAGAATTTTTGGGCTTTCTCGAACGAACAGTGTCTCCAACTTGGAGGTGATCTTTCAAAAGAGACCAATTAGTGAAAATGGAACAGGTTGATTGATTTCCAGAGTAAGTCCAGCTGCTGTCATCACTCAGAACTGCATCCCTGCAACTGGATAGAAGAGAAAAACAGCAGTTCACTAGTTTGAAATCACAATGCAACCTTTTGAGCAAATAAATGTTTTCACTTATAATCTACCAAAAGAATTTATATATTGGTCAGTGTATTGCAGATAATTGATAAGACAAAACTCATCGAAGATGAACAAAATTTCCAAGGAAAATTATTGGTTGAACCTTTTATTCGCTAAATGTTAAAGTCCCTGCCACTGCATCGAAGTACCAAAACTCTAGAGCTATGATGATTGATGAGGGTTAAATATTTATATTATTCTAACACGCACCCCATAGATCGAGGCCCATTTTGGGCAGAGCTAGATTCATGTCATGTTGCGGTATTTTATTTTATGTTATTGTAAAATCAGCTTAAAGTATGTGCGAGAGGAGGATTCTACCTGGGTTGCTTTCTCACCATATTAAAGTCCTTGCCACTACACCAAAAACTCGAGTTATTATGAGGATTGGGGTCAAATATTTATATTGTTCCAACACTAAAGAAGCGGATTTACAAAGAAAGTCCACATCCCCACTCTTTGCTCCACCGAATATACCTCAGCTTCCGTTGAAAATGTCACATAAGGCTAAACTAAGGTAGCCATATTGCTTGGTTCGTTCTGTTGAGACCCAAACCACCAAGCACACAAACACCTTAGGCTTATACTGTTCATTTAGATCGAGATAATAGGCAGCCGAGGAGAATATTCTTCTTGGGGTTGGGGAACACTCACAGTGCATATTCATCATATGATCCAAGTCTGAATTAAATGAAGGCAAAAATTTGTCCAGGAATTCCAACTGTTACCTATCTTATTTGTTCTACCACATTTTCCCTAGGAATCACATCCAACAAACCATTTTTTGCCCACACAAACATAAAACTAAACAATTTGATTACTGCAATTCATTATAAGGTCAAGCGCGGACATTATTGATATGACAAGCAAATCCAGTAACCTACCAACAAGAAAACAACATGAAAACTAACACAAGGGTAATTGTGGACATAGCATGCAAAAGTATTCCGTCCATTTGTCGATAATCTGAATTTGGGTTAATTGTACACCTTTAAGGTCTGAAGAAGCCATAAAGGAGAGGTTGAGTTAATAAATACCTTTTTAAAACTCGCAAAATGTCTGCCATCAAAGGGCGATTTCGAAAATCATATTCAAAACATCCCCAAAGAACATTTTCCAATTCATGAGGCAAGCCACTTGGAATCCTTGGCTTTCCTTGCTTCTCTACAACCAAGTTATAGATTTCATTTGGTGATCTCCCATGCCAAGGCTGACTGCCAGTCAACATCTCCACAATGCTACATCCAAAACCCCATGAATCAGTCTCAAAAGAAATCGGACCCCTATTGCTTGGCTGCCACTGTTCAGGAGCCATGTAATTTGGTGTTCCAAGCCTCTGAACCATATCTGGACTGGGTAAAGGTAGTCCATATAACAACCATGGAATCCCAAAGTCCCCTAAAATTGCTTGATCATGCTCATTGAGAAGGAAGTTACAGGGCTTGAGATTGAGGACTAAAATTCCTTTTGAGTGAAGTTCCAATATTCCATGAGCTAAATCAGTCCCATATCTGCATTTAAACAACTGGTGTCATAAGAACAGGTCATATGTACCCAGTTTGGCTTATCCAATGTATCATTTACACTAGATACCTTAAAACATCACGTAGTGAAAGTCTTCCTCCTTTAAGACGAGCCATTTTGTCTCCAACTGATCCTTCATAAAACTTCATAACGATGCAGGCCTGAAACGCCATCACCGAGGGGTGCTGTCAGAGACTTTACAGTAACATAATGAAGAACCAATAATAGTTATTCTGAAAGAACTCCTAATCATAATCATATTGAAATAGAAAGAGAAACTTACCCTTCCATTTTGAACTGAAATGCCATGCAGAAGGCAAACGTTCTCCAACCCTTGGCACTCGGAAAATATTTCGTAAAAGATGGAAAGAAAATTTTGCATCTGCCCATCTTTGATAGGATAAATCATCTTGATGGCAACTTCATGATGGCGAGCATGATCTTCGGTCGACTGATGATGAGTTGCCAACCAAACATCACCGAAAGGGCCTCTGCCTATACGATGTGTTAGTTTCAGCACATTGGGTTCGATCCACGCGTTAATCTGATTTGGTGTACACACGACAGATTTTAGATGATCCGGATCTCCTTCAAACAGCATGTATTCAAAGGAATCACTAGACTGAGAGCTGGAAGCTTTTGCAGCCATGGCCCTATTAAAAGACAAAAAGCAAAATAAAGACCCTAGTTCAGGAAAACATCAGAGCTACAGCCAAATGAGTTTGCAAGTGTTAATATTAATATATGTGCAATGTTAATATTAATATATGTGCAATGTCTAGAGAACCAATTTGTTTATAACTGTATATCGCATTGGTGACAAGCTGATATGTTCACAATTGAATGCAAATCAGCTAGCTAACACACAAAGATCAAATCAGAACATGATTTTGTCATGGTGCATCGATCTCAACTTCTACGCCAGTTCCATTGAATAAAATTTCCACCAAAACTATATATAAATCGGCAGGATTTGGTGACACACAAAATACAAGGGCTCATGATCGACATTAACCAAATCCCAAGTCAATTATAATTAAGACAATCACAAGCATATGCTAATACTAACTCCATCTACCACCAACATTACTTGAAAAAAAAAGATCATATTTCGGCAGGTTTTCCAAGTGAAACTCTCAAATCTGTAACCAAAGGCAAACATTTACATTTCTTTTGAACTACCCATAAAGTTTTGATCCCTCGTATGTTAGTCCCAAGGCTTTATCAAAGATGGTACAACAAGAAGTTGAAGTCGAGATCAGCAGTTCACACAAAAGTTCCCTCATTGATATACCTCGATCCAACGAAGAACTATAAAATACAATATAGTAGCTCATCACAACTCCTTCTAGGTTACTGAGCTAAAGAACCAAAAATACGTTCTTCCTTGCAAACGCAGTTGCAATTGAGACAGAACGTTTACAACTAGAAGAAAATAGATGAAGATATAATAAAAAATTATTCTTGTTGGGGTGGTGAAGACCACCGTTGATTAAAGCAAGATTCGTCCTATATCAACGATCTGCTCCCAAGAGCCAGCAAGTTCACAAGAGAACTTTTGGAACGCTCATAGTCACCTATTTGTGTGACTCGAACGGACTCATTTTGACTTTCTCAATTTTTGGTGTGTATCAAAAGGAGGCTAGAGGGCTCTTTATATAGGGAAGGATGGAAGCTCATCCTCCTCTTCTTTCCGATGTGGGACTTAAAAACCAATATACAAAATTGATATACCACAGCCCAATGAATAGCCCGCTCAGCACCAGTCCAGCGCCCGTTCAGCACCCGCTCAGCGTCCGCTCATGCAACACGCACATGCAACCCGAGCATACAACTCGCGCATAAAACGAGCGCACGAGCGCAACAAAAACGCACAAGCGCCTTGCGACGATGTTGACGTGCTAAGTGTAAAGTGCGCCAACAAAGCGCCACTTTGCGCCCTTGAGTCCGAGTCCGAGCCCGAGTCCGGGTCGCTAAGCCTCTTTGGGACTTAGCTCCTATGGAATAATAACCAAGAACATGACAAAAAGCTTAAAAGTTTTCATTAAGGAGTTAATCTTTTTTTCTCCTAATAAAACGCCCCTACACGGCACCCATGTGCCCCACCACACCCCATGTGCACACCTCAACACATACAAAGTATTATATTGAGATACCCACTTGGTGGTGTAGCTAATGTGGGACTATCTTTACTAGTCCAAAGGCAAAAATACCAACAATTCTCCACATATCAATATATGGGTTGAGTGTTCCCCACAGTGACTGTCCATCAGGCATTAGGATAAATGTCGCTTCGACTTGAATCTTCCCGCATGGATCGAATAACAATTGTATACAATAATAGACTAAGCCTTGAATTCTGCACCATAGCTGCAATTCTTTTCACTCACACAATGACATCAGCTGTGCTTCCGGTTGCACATTAAAGGTCATGTGCATGCCTGGTTTCGGTGTATGTATCTTGGGCGTCTACAAGTTTACCCTCAAGAGACGGCCTATATCTCTTTCCATACACTCTAGGTGAATTCTTTAAAGAGTCCTTGACATAAAGCCTTGCGCTTCCTTGCGGTACTACTCCGCTATAACATAGCCCAAAGCCGAGGTCCCACCTCATTGTGGTGTCATCCTCTGTAGCATGAGATTCCAGCCTCTTTGTAGTGCCAAACTACCCAGCATGAAGCCATGTGCTTCCTTGCGGTGTTACGCCGCTGTGACATGGCTCGCGTAGTCAAGGCTTTACCATCTCTAGGTACCTCTTGGTAGTGCCACACCACTGTAACATGAGAACACCAGCCTCTTTGTAGTGCTGCCTACCACTCTTCATTTTACAGCATTAGGCCACCTGCCTATATGCGGTGCTACGCCGCTGTGACATGGCTCGCGAAGACGAGGCATTACCCTATCGAGGAACCTCGTGGTGGTGTCATCTACTGTAGCATGGAGTTCTCTGCTCCTTTGTAGTGTTATGCTACCGTGCTTCCTATAAAGCACGCCGGACATTCCAAATGTCCTAGAAGTCATTAAGGCATCTAAGCCATCCTCCCACAGGATCTTGTTCTACTCAAAGAACAAATAGTAGACAACATTGGTTCTGGATCCGTAAACCCTCAATGTCTCAAAGGACTATCCACTATTCCTGATATTCTCCCAGTCAATGATCCTTCTTTGAACCAAAAGCTAGATGCCTAGTAGATTTCTCTTTGAACTAATAGCATAAAATTTTATGGTAGAATTACAAAGACAGAATATCAAAAGTCCTCCAAGCCCATGTATGATGTGTCCTTGACTATATACGGTGTTACGCCGCTATGACATAAAAGCCGAGGCTTTATCCTGTTAAGGTACCTCATGTGGTGTCGCCACTGTAACATGGAGTACTACGCTCCTTTATAGTTCTTATGATCAGCTGGCGCTTGAGGTCTTATATGAACGGATCCGTCAGACCCTCCTGACTCCGGTCATCAACCACTATAATGATATCATCTTTGATGCGCTCATGTAGTGTCTTGAACGAATCCGCTAGAATCACCTAGCTCCGAACATTAACCGTTACCATAACGCCATCATTGATGCGCTCATACAGCACCATGTGCCTTAGCCGCACAGATCTCTTCTAATCATTGAAGAGAAAAAATTGATGCCACCGCTGTAGTCGTCTGGTTGTCGCAGTGAATCGGTACCTCCGAATATGCGCACCAAACCCTGGAAGATCATACATGAGCTCCCGAAGCCACTATGCTTCATCCGCTGCAGCCGCCAGTGCATAGAACTCAGATTCCCTTGAGGAATGAGATATAACAGCTCCACCCTTTGAGAAGACATATCCTCCTGTGGACCTTTTGCTCTCTACTTCTGAACACCAGCTTGCATCACTGAAGCCTTCCACTACTGTCGGATACCCGTTGTAGTGCAATGCATAATTCTGAGTCCTTTTGAAATATTTTATTACTCTTCACAGCTTTTCAGTGTTCAACACCTGGATTGCTCGTGAACCGACTCAGCATTCCCACGACGAAAGCTATGTCAGGCCGTGTGGCAGTTGTTGCATACATCAAACTTCCGATGACGCTTGAATACTCCAGTTGCCTGACAATTTTTCTCAAATTTGACTTCAGCTTCTTGTCACACCTGTACGGAGTATCGATCCCTGGAAGATCATGATATCCATATCGTATGAGCATCTTTTCAATATAATGATACTGTGACAGCGCCACTCCAGTGCCCGTCCGAATGACCTTGATCCCCAGGATCACATCAGCTCCCCAAGTCCTTCATATTGAACTTGGATGAGAGAAACTTCTTTGTCTCAGTGAAACGTGCTCGATCCGTGCCCAGGATCAGCATGCCGTCCACATACAGACAACCGATGACTCCTCTCCTGTCAACGAACTTTGTGTAAACACACACTTGTCCGTCTCACTGACCCTGTAGCCGTTTGATCTTATAACTTTATCAAACTTCTCATGCCACATCTTGGGAGCTTGCTTCAGACCGTATAACGATTTCACCAACTTGCAGATTGTCTTCAAGGGCCTTGACGATGAATCATTCTGTTTGTTGCATGTAAATCTCTTCGATCAATTCAATATTCAGGAATATTGTTTTCACATCCATCTGATGTATAACCAGCTTATGGACAACATCATGATTGTCGTCATCCGTGCTACTGGAGCATGTGTCGAAGTAGTCGATCCCCTGCTTCTGAGAAAATCCCATGGCTATCAGCCTTGCCTTGAACTTGTCAACAGTTCCATCGGCCTTCATCTTCTTCTTGAAAATTCATTTGCATCCGATTAGTTTAGCTCCTTCAGGTAGATCGACCAACATCCAAATGTTGTTGGAGGTTATTGAGTCATACTCATCATGTATAGCCTTCCTCCAGAAAACAGCATCTGGTCTTTATCGTCTCATCATAGGTAAACGGATCTGCTTTCGCATGATAGGTGACGAAATCATCTTCGAAGTCCTTTTGTCTCCTCACCCGCTTAGAAATCGGTTGCGAGTTCTGGTTCGAACATTATCTCTAGAATGACTTCTTGGACTACATCTTCATTGGAAGCGTTAGCCTCCTGTGCACTCACACTATTCTCCGGAATGTCCGCAAAAATAATATTCTTATGCCTTGCAAATTTATCTTTCAAAGAATTCTGCGTCACGAGATTTTGATGATATAATTTGACTCAATATCAAGGAACCTCCGAGCATTACTCTTCTCAGCATATCCCAGGAAGATTGTCTTCGTAGTCCTTATTCCTAGCTTCTGAATCTTCAAGTCTTGAAGCTTCACATACGTCAGACACCCCCACACTCGAATAACATTCAAGTTGGGTCTGACTTTGAACCAGAGTTCATGAATGACATCGGAAGTTGCGAACAGCAATCTGTTCAGAATGAACGTAGCCGTTAGCGCAGCTTCTCCCCAAAAGCAGTTTGGAAGACCCACAGTTTACAGTATTGACTTTATCATCTCTGTCAACATTATGTTCATCCGTTCAGCTACTCCATTTGATTGAGGAGAATTCGGAACAGTCGTCTCATTGACAATTTCATGTTCTTTGCAGAACGATGCAAATTCAATGGACCTATACTCTCCGCCTCGATCACTTCTGAGTATCTTGAGTTGTTGCCTTTTTCGACGTTCAACCTCAGCTATGAACTCCTTGAACTTCTCGAATGCTTCATCTTTTGTCTTGTACAAATAGATGAACGCGTACTTTAGGTATTCGTCGATGAAGGTAATGAAATACTTGATTATGGCCTTTGTGGAGAACTGTTTTAAGTCACAGATATCTGAGTGTACCAACTACAGAAAATTTGTATTTCGTTTTACCCGTTTGAAAGGTTTTCTTGTAATCTTTGTCTGCGCACACACCTCACACTTCTCCACTTCCTTACCCCCAACCCCCACATTTGGAGATAAGCCATAAACTAGACATCTTGCGGTACAGAGTACATATCCTAGTCTTGGTGTCACACAACTCTTGTAATGAGACTCTACTCACAAGCAGAAGCTCGAGCATCCATCTGATACTGAAGACTTGTTCCAAAGTATGTCTCCTGCCAAGATATCACCATCTGGCAATCATGGATGTTCACCCTCAAGTCTGCAACAGACTTACTGAGATTAGTTCCTTGGTAATCACTGGTACTTTGCTACACGTACTTCTTTGACTGTAACTTCTCGAAGTCCAGAACTATTGTCCCAATTCCCAGATCCTCTGCTTGATCCTTGTTCGTTATCGAGATCTTCGGCCTTCTTCGGTGATAGGCTTGACCTCGGTGAACTGATTTTCCTAGTGCTCTCGTAGCTAGATGCACTAGTGTCCATTCACCAGTCAGCAACCACGCCGAATGACTTAACATGCGCAATCATAGCAACCAAGTTAAGTAATTAAAGTAACCAAGTTAGGATTTTACCTTGCTATTTTGCTTTAAAATTGGATCTTTAATCCTCATTCTCATGATCCTTTATGCTTGAAGAGACATTCGCCAAGGTACTCATAGCCCTATGCGCATAACCTGGACGCGCATAAACCTTGCTTAGAGCTAGCCACATAGACGCTTCCATGCGCCAAGTCCTGCCATGCATCGAAAAAACTCCATGCGCAGTGACTACACTTCACCGAGCCCGCCATGCGCAATGAGTGCCCTGCGCCGAGACTGCTTATGTGTCGAGTTCTTCTATGGTCTAATTGTTGCCATGCGTAGATGCACAGTGTCAGCTCTCTTTTGCAACCGCAATAGACTTCTCAACGCGGCTACTAGCTTCAGACATCTTCATGCGCCAACTTGTATCAGATATTGACTTCCTTTCTCTTGGAATGTGCGTCTCCAGCGACGCCAGATCAAGTTCACTTCCATCCATAGGAATGATAGATCCTAGATCTCTCTACCAATGTCCAACATTTGATAGAGGACTCCTTCCTCATCCAAATGATCGAAGTGTAGCCCGTCAATCTTCTCAAGTTTGTAAAAACTTGTGTTGAAAAAACTTGCATGGTTGTTCTCCATCTTACTCGGATCTTGCTTTGAGATTGTTAGTCTCGAGGCTTTATCAAATATGGTAGAACAAGAAGTTGAAGTCGAGATCAGGAGTTCACACAAAAGTTCTCTCACTGATATACCTCGATCCAACGAAGAACTATAAAAATACAATATAGTAGATGATTACAACTCCTAGGTTACAGAGCTACAGAACCAAAAATACGTTCTTTCTTGCAAATGCAGTTGTAATTGGGACAGAATGTTTACAACTAAAAAAAAAGATGAAGATAGAATAAAAATTTATTCTTGTTGGGGTGGTGAAGACCACAGTTGCTCAAAGCAAGATTCGTCCTTTATCGACGATCTGCTCCCAGGAGCCAGCAAATTCACAAGAGAACTTCTGGAATGCTCGTAGTCACCTCTTTGTGTGACTCGAACGGACTCCTTTGGACTCCTCTTTCTCAATTTTTGGTGTGTATCAAAAGGAGGCTAGAGGGCTCTTTATATAGGGAAGGATGGAAGCCCATCCTCCTCTTCTTTCTGATGTGAGACTAAAAAACCAATATACAAAATTGATATCCCACATTCGTAGCCCAATGCATAGCCCACTCAGCGCTCGTCCAGCACCCGCTCATGCAACACGCGCATCAAACGAGTGCACAAGCGCCTTGCGACGATGATAAGTGCAAAGTGCGACAACAAAGTGCCACTTTGCGTGCGAGCCCAAGTCCGAGTCGCTAAGCCCCTTTGGGACTTAGCTCCTATGGAATAATATCCAAGAGCATGACAAAAAGCTTAAAAACTTTCATTAAAGAGTTAATCATTTTTTCTCATAATAAAACACCACATGGCACCCATGTGCCCCACCACACCCCATGTTCACACATCAACACATACAAAGTATTATATTAAGATACCGACTTGGTGATGTAGCCAACGTGGGACTATTTTTACTAGTCCAAAGGCAAAAACACCAACATCATATTCCCTTGGAAGTTTTCTCGCCAACAAACAACTCACAGGACCGCAACAATCAAAGTGTCCCCCAACTAAAAAAAAATGCAAATTTTAGTAGCTATTTATCACTAAAAAGTCATACAAACTACTCAATCGTGCTCTCACGTGACTAACAAACACCAAATTCCATATGCCAACATTATCTCCATGATCCACACACCCCATTACTTGAAAAAGATCACATCTTTGGTAGGTTTTCCAAGTCCAAATCCTAAAATCTCCTAATCGAATATGAACATCGAAACTTCTTCCGAATAACCCTAAAATTTCAGAACTAATCAGAACTACTAACCATTAAAATGGCAAAAAATTGTATGATCACGAAAGTCAAAGTAAAAGCAAGAAATTAAGGAGTTAGAAACAGAGATCGATCACCTGGAAGTGGTTCTGTAACTGAATTTCTTCACCGAGATGTGTCGACAAATTGATCTATCGAAGAAAGTGAAGAGAAGGAAGAAGAAGAAGAAGAAAAATGAAAAGTTTACAAATTTAGCATAGAATTTTATAGAGGAAACCCTAAATTTAGGAACAGCGGTGGAGTATTTGTTCTTCTGTAGCAGAAGAGCTATTGATAGATTCAGTTTGTGTCAGTTCCCATCGATGCTATCTATGGATTATTCTCCTCTGCCATTTTGCAGAGGACTACAGAAATCTTCTACATTTTGCAGCGGTTTCCTTGTTTTTTTGGGGATGTTTTGTAAGTCCTTCTAGACGTGGCAATACTTCTCCTTCTTTTCGCGGAGAATTTTAACCGTGCAAAAATATAGAGATTTTTCATGCTCTATTTTGTGGCATAAATTTAGTGGACCAAATATTAAATCCAAGAACTTTTCTAAATTGTGCCCTCCAACAACTTGCATGTAACTCGTCACTGTAGGGTGGATGTAGTTTGTTAATTATTTATTTACTGTTTTTTTTTTTTACAAAAAAGGTTTAGTTCAAGTCATGTTTTAGTAGCGAAAATAGGTTTTTTTTTTTTTTTCCTTCCTATTTTATCAGTTCCAAGAATGTGACAGTGTCCGTTTTGTTGGTTGAAAATGGCTCCATTTAATATCATGTAACAAATTTTTATTTGACTGTAAGATCGTAATAGTAAGTAAAGAGTGAAGATATTAAGTCAAGGATTTGAAATTTATGGTAACATATGTTATTCGACATGAAATTTTTTATGTCTATACAAGATGATCCATAACCGACTACTCATTAGAGACCGTCTTAGTAGGTTTGGTGTGGACTGTTCAGATAAAAAATGGTGCTTATATGGGTATATAGATGAGACGTGGACTACCTTTTTTTTTCTGTGACTTTGTTTGGGAGATCTGGAACAAACTTTGCAGATACTTTGGACTTTCGGGCACGCAGAATAGGAACCTATTATCAATCTTGAATGGGGTCAGAATTCAAATATATATATATATATATATATATATATATATATATATATATATAAAAGACTAAATACTTCTATATGACCAATGGCAAAGTCGTACTATGAGGGTAAAGAAGGGGGCTCTTTTGGTCTCATTTTTTTTTCCTACCATAAACAGATTGTAAGGGATAATTTTTTTTCATTGGACCGATTATAGACCTTGTTCAGCATTAGTTTTCCGCTCTCTGGTTAGATAGTAAAGATTGGAGAATGACAATTTGTAAACCCCTGATTTTTCCTAATTATTAAATCTTGGATTTTTCCCAATTTTCTGGATTTTTTTCGGGAATTTTCTGTAATTAAAATCAAGGTTTTCAATTAATAAAGGATTTTTAATTGTTAATAAATAATATTAAAATATCATGAAAATAACATTTTTGGGTGTAAAATAGAAAACCGGACTTGGGGTAATTTTCTGGGATTTTATTGGGCCTCTGACCTATTTTTAAAAAGCCTAAAAACTATTTTTATAATTAATTAATTATTTCTGTTATTATTATTATTATTATTATTATTATTATTATTGTTTTTATTATTAGTATTTAGGTGTTGGGCCGGCCCGGCCCAGTGGGCCGAGCCCGGTGCAACCAGCCCAACCCCTTTGCCATAGCGGGTCGGGCGGGTCCGCTCACCCGGATCCGCCGCCCGACCCGACCCGTCCGGCCTCTCCCCTGTCCCACGACCCTGTCTCCCCGATTTTTCCGCCGGCGCCGGAGATCCCGCCACCACGACCGCGTCACCTCCCACGTCGCCTCCCCTCCGGATCCCGCGCCCACGACCGCCCGGCCGAGCCCCACCGAAGCCCTATATAAACCCCCTCTCTCGTTCACCTCCGCCCTCTCCAAAAACCCTAACCCTAGCTACTCCGGCAGCCCGATCCGCCGCCGTGACCTCCCTGCGCCGACCACCCCCGAGACCGCCGTCCAGGCCACCGTCCCCAGGCGAACCACCTCCTCCTCTCCCCTTTCCTCCTCCTCCCCAGGCGGCCAGACCCCCGAGCTCTCCTCCCGCGGCTGCTTTCCCCCTCCGCCGGCTATCCCGAGCCCTCGACGCCGCCGGTGACCTCGCCGCCCCTCGGCTGAGCCGCCGCAGCCCCGGCCCGACCTCGCCGGCCTCCGGCGTACCCTCCAGCAGCGCCGGACACACCGCGGACGCGACCCAGACGCGGGACACAGCCCGAACGCACTGGACACGTGTCCAGGACACAGAATCGCGTGTCGGACTCGAAATACCCCGATCCTGAGTCCGAGGCCTCCCCTCGGTGCTCCTCCATCAGCTCCCCGGTAGGTGCCCCTTTCAGAATGCACTGTCCTTTCCAAACCGCTACCCTGTCCGACCGGGACTGACAGAATAAAGCTCTGTCAATCCCGGGATAGCTTAGAATTTGATAGTAATTAGTTAATGTAATGATTTGTTGGTTTTGGTTAATTAATTAACGATTTAATGCAACGATCCTCAATACGTACATTAATTATATATATAAGAAAATAAAAACCTTAGTAAAATATTACGTAATTAGTAATTATTTAATAGGTAATTTCTGAAATAGTTTTCAGTATTTAAATACTAATTAGTAATTACTTAATAGATAATTTCTGAAATGATTTTTAGTATTTAAATACTAATTAGTAATTATTTAATATATAATTCTGAAATGATTTTCAGTATTCAAAATATAATATGTTTTCCAAAATATTATTTCTCTTATAAATTAATTGCTAAAAACAAACGATATTATGTTATTTTAACCGTACTTTCCTATTTTTCTTATTAGAAACAAAACGACATTTTACCGTAAAATAAAAATATAATATTTTCTACGATAAAATAAATAAGTTTTATTATTATTAAAAAGGGTTTTTGTTTTACGAAATGACTATTACAAATTATTATTTTTAATCGATCGTTGGATTTAAATCATTAACTTAGTTAACTAATCAAGACAGATTAAAACCCTTTGTTTTATTCTAAAATCAGATTATTAATAATTGTAGGTCCCTGTAACTAAGGTTAAGACCGTCGCGACTTCTCACTCGCGTCACCAAACCAACTCCAGGCAAGTTTCATATAATTCAAAACTGGCATTTTAGTTGTAATTAAATATGTTGCATGTCATATAGATATATTGAGATGACACTTGATTTCACGGAACCGACTGATTGACTGATTGATTGATTGATTGACTCATTGACTCATTGACTATTGCCTTGGGAACTGGGGAGTAAAAGTTAGCACCCGTGGTCAAAGCCCCCTTATTGCCTCATTGTGGATAGCTGAAGTCCAACCTCACTGGACTGACGCCGCACCGTGTTCACGCGAACACAGATTGCCTCCAACCCAGACCGGCCACGGGATGCTACTTTTCTCAAAACACCTTTAGTGATTGTAGTTTGTCATCATTGCTTCATCGACATTTACTGCTCTTGTTTCATATTTGTTGCATACAAAAATATAAATATTGTTCAAAACTATCTCATTGCATCATTTTAATTATCGTTAAGATGCTGGAATTGGATATATGTTCTTGCTCCCTCCTGACTGGAGATTAACAATTTTAGGTGATTGCGGTGACGATGAGGCGTATGATACCTTTTATGGTCCGGACCAGAGTACTGAAGCCCTAGCGGAACCTAGCCAGGAGGCCGATGTTTAGTTGTTTCCCTTTTATTTCCAAATTGTAATAATCAGGGTTGAAGTAATAACCCTGGACCATGTTTTGTTTGATCTTTGATTGTAAATGAATTTCTCTCTCAGACTTAGCAATATAAAAATTGAATTTCCTTCATGTGTTCTGGATGTCTGTGTGTTACTACGGATTGATACAGCTTACTGCCGCCGTCTCACAACGGTGCAGGCTGGGCATGATCCGACTGGACCCAGTTTATTGGGATCGGGTCGTGACATGTTTTCAGTGGTGGCCCATGCAGGTCCAGTTTACAATCTTTGGTCTAGTCAACTTAGGCTAGCCAAACAAACCGACTTGCCTTTGACTTTAGGTTTAGTATGACTTTAGGAAAACAGACTCTAGAAACAATTAGAACACTTAGAATTCTTGAAAAAAATTTCAAACTGTCACATCATAGGACCAAATTCTTCTATCTATACATATGTACAATTATTTTTGCTTGCTTATAGAACATAGGTTACCTTGCTTATGTTTGCTTCCTAAACCTTCCAGAAGATGGCACGAGGAAAGACAACCCGTTCCGGCCCAGCCGAAGATGAGGCTTCGTCTTCTGAGCACACCCCAACTCAAGCTCAGTCAGACCCCTCTCCGTTGCAGCTCACAGATCGCCCCCATGCTGCAAGAGCTCCCCGAGCTGCCTACACTTCAGTAGTGCATGCAGCTCCACCCATTCCTCCCAGGACCACATCGATTCCAGCCGATGTGACTCCTCCTGTTGCACCACCTGTGCCAGTGGACCCCGCTGAACTCGTAGGCCTGCTACGAGGAGTTCTTGAAGCCCAGAGGGCCCAAGCTGAAGCAAATCGCGAGCAGACCGCGATTATGAGAGAGGGCATGGAGAACGCCCATAATGTAGCCATGGCAGCGCTAGGAACATCCCGGTCAGAACAGGAGCCTGCCAAGGTAATTAAGGATTTAAAAGCTTGGATTCCACTAATGAATTTCTAATCTAACCACAAACCTGTTATCCAGGTAAAGGTTGGAACTGTGGAAAACTTTAAGAAGTTGGACCCGCGTCCCTTCAAGGGGACCGAAGGCATCATCTACGCAGACGAGTGGCTAGATGATATGGAGCGACTCCTCAGCGTCGCTCGACTCCCAGACGACCTCATGGTTGAGGCCGTAGCACTCCAGCTGAGAGATTTGGCTAACATTTGGTACCGCAACGAGCCAAGATTTCGAGCTGGAGGGATTTCCTGGCGGCTATTCAAGAAGCAGTTCAAGCGGAAGTTCTTTCCAGAGGCTGCTCTCGAAGCTATGGGAAGACAGTTTCAAGATCTGAAGCAAGGAGACCGCTCAATTGAAGAATATGCGGCTGAGTTCAACAGGCTTGGCAGGTTTGCAAGCCACCTGGTGGATAACCCTGTGGAACGTGCTAAGAAGTTCCGGCACGGACTACGTGAAGAGATCCGCACCTTAGTAGCTGCTAACGGTGCGAAGACTTATGACAAGATGTTGAAGGTGGCCCAAGATGTAGAGGCCAGTACACCTGCTCGACCCAAGAGGGAGCATCCAGGGTCAAGCAACAGCTATCAGGGCAACAACAAGAGGCACAGCAACAACAACAATAGGCCCTCCTATCCCCAGCAGTCCCAGCAACAACAGCCAGCAGCGGCCAACAAAGCGCATCAGTACAACCAACCAAAGGCGGTCAACTGCGTCTACTGCAAAAGGCCAGGTCATACCGCAGAGATCTGCAGGAAGAAATTGGGACACTGCCTTGCTTGTGGATCTGCCACCCATCAAGTGAAGGACTGCCCCACAGCATACAACAAAACTGGAGCTGGACAGCAGAGAGGTCCACTGCCTACCCAGCAGCAGCGCTACAACCAGCACAGAGCCGGGCAAGCTTTTGCCTTGACTGTGGAAGAGCCAGAAGCTGAACCCGAGACGGAAGGAGATGTCATCGCAGGTTCCATTCTACTTCATTCGCACCCTGCCTTAGCATTATTTGATTCTGGAGCATCACACAGTTTTATATCTGCAAACTTCATTTCTGCACACCATCTAGTTACTGGCATAAGTAAGATAATCTGTAGGGTTATGACTGGTGGAGGACCAATACCCATTAGTGAGACTTGTAGCTGCCCAGTCACTATCTCAGGACATGAGTTTCAGACTCAGTTCCTAATAATGCCTCTGCCAAACTATGACGTAGTTTTGGGCATGGATTGGCTTAGTCAACATCATGCTCTGATAGACTGTCGAGAAGGCTGCGTAACTCTAGATCCACCTGGAGGACCTAAACTCAAAGTGATTCGAGCACCTGAAGGAGTGGAGTGTGTGTCTTACACATCCATCACTGAAGAAACCGGACCCCCTCATCCTCTCATAGCGGAATTTATAGACGTCTTCCCAGACAATCTTCCAGGGCTACCCCCTGATCGAGATGTGGAATTCTCGATCGATCTTATACCTGGCGCAGCACCAATCTCCCAACGCTGCTACCGAGTGAATCCCAAGGAGTCCAAGGAAATGAAAGACCAGATTGACGAGCTTCAGGCGCAAGGATTCATCAGGACCGGTGCCTCACCCTGGGGTGCACCAGTCTTGTTTGTACCCAAGAAGGATGGGACAGTCAGAATGTGCATAGACTACCGGGCATTGAACAACATCACTATCAAGAACAAGTACCCGCTGCCCCGGATCGACGATCTCTTCGACCAGCTGAGTGGAGCTAAGGTTTTCTCGAAGATAGACCTCAGATCGGGTTACCATCAAATCAAGGTGAGGAAGGAAGATATTCCAAAGACGGCATTCAACACCAAGTATGGACAATTTGAATTCTTGGTCATGCCCTTTGGTCTTACCAATGCCCCAGCAGTGTTCATGAATCTCATGAACAAGGTCTTCCACAAATACCTGGACCAGTTTGTCGTTGTCTTCATTGACGACATTCTGATCTATTCGAAGACCAAGGAAGAACACGAGCAGCATTTGAGGATAGTTTTGGAAACCCTCAGAAAGGAGAAGCTATATGGAAAATTGTCCAAGTGTGAATTCTTCTTAGACAAGGTGGACTTTCTCGGCCACGTTGTCACAGGAGAAGGCATATCAGTGGACCCCAAGAAGATAGCTGCCGTGGAAACATGGAATACTCCCAGGTCAGTTGCAGAGATCAGAAGCTTCTTGGGCTTAGCTGGATATTACAGAAAATTCGTGAAGGACTTTGCAAAGATTGCTGAGCCCATGACCAAGCTAACCAGGAAGAATGAAGAGTTCGTCTGGACCGAAGCGTGCCAGGCGTCATTTGAAGAGCTGAAGAGAAGGCTAACAACAGCACCAATTTTGTCGCTACCCTCAGGATCAGGAGGATTCTCAATTTATAGCGACGCGTCCGGCAAAGGATTAGGATGTGTGCTCCAGCAACATGGAAAGGTAATTGCTTATGCTTCCCGGCAATTACGGACTCATGAGAAGAACTACCCGACGCATGACCTGGAGCTAGCAGCAGTCATCTTCGCCTTGAAGCTGTGGAAGCACTACCTGTACGGCGAAAGAGTAGAGATATACACGGACCACAAAAGTCTCAAGTATGTCTTTACACAGAAGGAGCTCAACATGCGTCAGAGACGATGGTTGGAGCTCATGAAGGACTTTGATATCAGCCTGCAGTACCATCCCGGAAAGGCTAATGTGGTCGCCGACGCACTTAGTCGATATCCGATGGCGATGTTCTTGACGACCGATCGGTACCTACTGGAGGACATGGAGAAGCTGGGTTTAGAACTCGTATTGCCTGCAGAGGAAATGAAGAAGCTTGGACGGGAAGCAATAGTACCCGGCGCTGACTTCCCCATGATGCATTTGCAAGTGCAGTCTAGCTTGATGGACAAAATCAAGGAGACTCAATTCTAGGACGGAGCATTGTGCAAGCTCAGGGACCAGGTGTTAGCTGGCACACTGGAGGGATTCTCTATTTCAGACGACGGAACACTGAGGAATGGCACCAGACTTTGTGTACCTGCTGGTGAGTTGAGGGAACAGCTGATGCAGGAAGCGCATCACTCACAGTATTCCATCCACCCTGGAGCAAATAAGATGTACCGAGATATACGGGAGCACGTATGGTGGTATGGAATGAAGAAGGATGTCTCAAAATTCGTTGCCAAATGCTTGATCTGCCAGCAGGTGAAAGCAGATAGACAAAGACCAGCAGGACTTCTTCAGCCACTGCCCATTCCAGAATGGAAATGGGAGCACATCACTATGGATTTTGTGTCAGGATTGCCTCGATCCCAAGGAGGGAAGGACGCTATTTGGGTGATCGTAGACAGATTGACTAAGTCTGCCCACTTCATTCCCTTCAAGGTTGGTTTATCCACCGAGAAGTTAGCTGCCCTATACATGAGGCAAATCGTCCGGATACATGGAGTTCCTGTGAGCATTGTATCAGACCGAGACAGCCGCTTTACTTCTCACTTCTGGAAGAGCTTGCAAGAGAGTCTGGGGACCCAACTGAAGTTCAGCACTGCATATCACCCACAGACTGACGGACAGTCAGAGAGAACCATCCAGACGTTAGAGGATATGCTGAGATCGTGCGTCCTGGATTTTGGAGGATCATGGGAGGACCACCTACACTTGGTAGAGTTTGCTTACAACAACAGCTACCAGGCCAGCATCCGCATGACTCCTTTTGAGGCTCTGTATGGACGTCGCTGCCGCACTCCCTTGGCTTGGGACGACGTAGGAGAACGAGTCATGCTGGGACCCGAGATGATTACAGATGCGGCTGAAAAAGTCAAGGTGATCAGAGACAGACTTCGGGTGGCTCAAGATCGTCAGAAACATTGGGCGGACAGCCGTCGCCGACTTGTGGAGTTCGAAACAGGTGATAGTGTCTTCGTCAAGATCTCCCCCACCAGAGGAACTATCCGTTTTGGCAGAGCTGGAAAACTGAGTCCCAGGTATATCGGCCCATTCGAGATATTGAGCAGAGTTGGAGAGATGGCATACAGAGTGGCGTTACCACCTAATCTTGAAGGCGTACACAACGTCTTCCATGTATCGCAGCTGAGGCGTTACATTCCGGACCCGAGCCACATCTTGGATCATTCGGAGTTGGAGATTGGGCCAAGTCTTACAGTACCGGAGCAGCCAGTGAGGATCATAGACCGTATGGAAAAGCAGTTGAGGAACACCGTGATTCCACTGGTCAAAGTTCAGTGGCTCCACCACTCCCCAGGCGAATCCACCTGGGAACGAGAGGCTGAGATGAGGCAGAAGTACCCTCATCTGTTTTGAGGCATGTTTACCCTTTGTTCTCCCTTCAATTGTAGTAAATTTCGAGGACGAAATTTTTATAAGTTGGGTAGGTTGTAAACCCCTGATTTTTCCTAATTATTAAATCTTGGATTTTTCCCAATTTTCTGGATTTTTTTCGGGAATTTTCTGTAATTAAAATCAAGGTTTTCAATTAATAAAGGATTTTTAATTATTAATAAATAATATTAAAATATCATGAAAATAATATTTTTGGGTGTAAAATAGAAAACCGGACTTGGGGTAATTTTCTGGGATTTTATTGGGCCTCTGACCTATTTTTAAAAAGCCTAAAAACTATTTTTATAATTAATTAATTATTTCTGTTATTATTATTATTATTATTATTATTATTATTGTTTTTATTATTAGTATTTAGGTGTTGGGCCGGCCCGGCCCAGTGGGCCGAGCCCGGTGCAACCAGCCCAACCCCTTTGCCATAGCGGGTCGGGCGGGTCCGCTCACCCGGATCCGCCGCCCGACCCGACCCGTCCGGCCTCTCCCCTGTCCCACGACCCTGTCTCCCCGATTTTTCCGCCGGCGCCGGAGATCCCGCCACCACGACCGCGTCACCTCCCACGTCGCCTCCCCTCCGGATCCCGCGCCCACGACCGCCCGGCCGAGCCCCACCGAAGCCCTATATAAACCCCCTCTCTCGTTCACCTCCGCCCTCTCCAAAAACCCTAACCCTAGCTACTCCGGCAGCCCGATCCGCCGCCGTGACCTCCCTGCGCCGACCACCCCCGAGACCGCCGTCCAGGCCACCGTCCCCAGGCGAACCACCTCCTCCTCTCCCCTTTCCTCCTCCTCCCCAGGCGGCCAGACCCCCGAGCTCTCCTCCCGCGGCTGCTTTCCCCCTCCGCCGGCTATCCCGAGCCCTCGACGCCGCCGGTGACCTCGCCGCCCCTCGGCTGAGCCGCCGCAGCCCCGGCCCGACCTCGCCGGCCTCCGGCGTACCCTCCAGCAGCGCCGGACACACCGCGGACGCGACCCAGACGCGGGACACAGCCCGAACGCACTGGACACGTGTCCAGGACACAGAATCGCGTGTCGGACTCGAAATACCCCGATCCCGAGTCCGAGGCCTCCCCTCGGTGCTCCTCCATCAGCTCCCCGGTAGGTGCCCCTTTCAGAATGCACTGTCCTTTCCAAACCGCTACCCTGTCCGACCGGGACTGACAGAATAAAGCTCTGTCAATCCCGGGATAGCTTAGAATTTGATAGTAATTAGTTAATGTAATGATTTGTTGGTTTTGGTTAATTAATTAACGATTTAATGCAACGATCCTCAATACGTACATTAATTATATATATAAGAAAATAAAAACCTTAGTAAAATATTACGTAATTAGTAATTATTTAATAGGTAATTTCTGAAATAGTTTTCAGTATTTAAATACTAATTAGTAATTACTTAATAGATAATTTCTGAAATGATTTTTAGTATTTAAATACTAATTAGTAATTATTTAATATATAATTCTGAAATGATTTTCAGTATTCAAAATATAATATGTTTTCCAAAATATTATTTCTCTTATAAATTAATTGCTAAAAACAAACGATATTATGTTATTTTAACCGTACTTTCCTATTTTTCTTATTAGAAACAAAACGACATTTTACCGTAAAATAAAAATATAATATTTTCTACGATAAAATAAATAAGTTTTATTATTATTAAAAAGGGTTTTTGTTTTACGAAATGACTATTACAAATTATTATTTTTAATCGATCGTTGGATTTAAATCATTAACTTAGTTAACTAATCAAGACAGATTAAAACCCTTTGTTTTATTCTAAAATCAGATTATTAATAATTGTAGGTCCCTGTAACTAAGGTTAAGACCGTCGCGACTTCTCACTCGCGTCACCAAACCAACTCCAGGCAAGTTTCATATAATTCAAAACTGGCATTTTAGTTATAATTAAATATGTTGCATGTCATATAGATATATTGAGATGACACTTGATTTCACGGAACCGACTGATTGACTGATTGATTGATTGATTGACTCATTGACTCATTGACTATTGCCTTGGGAACTGGGGAGTAAAAGTTAGCACCCGTGGTCAAAGCCCCCTTATTGCCTCATTGTGGATAGCTGAAGTCCAACCTCACTGGACTGACGCCGCACCGTGTTCACGCGAACACAGATTGCCTCCAACCCAGACCGGCCACGGGATGCTACTTTTCTCAAAACACCTTTAGTGATTGTAGTTTGTCATCATTGCTTCATCGACATTTACTGCTCTTGTTTCATATTTGTTGCATACAAAAATATAAATATTGTTCAAAACTATCTCATTGCATCATTTTAATTATCGTTAAGATGCTGGAATTGGATATATGTTCTTGCTCCCTCCTGACTGGAGATTAACAATTTTAGGTGATTGCGGTGACGATGAGGCGTATGATACCTTTTATGGTCCGGACCAGAGTACTGAAGCCCTAGCGGAACCTAGCCAGGAGGCCGATGTTTAGTTGTTCCCCTTTTATTTCCAAATTGTAATAATCAGGGTTGAAGTAATAACCCTGGACCATGTTTTGTTTGATCTTTGATTGTAAATGAATTTCTCTCTCAGACTTAGCAATATAAAAATTGAATTTCCTTCATGTGTTCTGGATGTCTGTGTGTTACTACGGATTGATACAGCTTACTGCCGCCGTCTCACAACGGTGCAGGCTGGGCATGATCCGACTGGACCCAGTTTATTGGGATCGGGTCGTGACACAATTAGTCATTCTTAAAATCAGGATTCTTAAGACCAAATATCATACTAAGAATAGCTAGAATTTACAAAATGAAATATCATTCTTTTGGTTTTGCCTCAAGCTGAGCAACTACTTTCATGGAACGTGTAGAAGAATTAGACATTAATGACGAGAAGGAAAAAATAAATTAGGGGTTATCATGACCAATGTTACGAGTTTTTGTAATCCAATGGAATCTTCGTAAAGTTGATCCCTATGAGTATTACAATAAGTTTAATTGAATGGTTCAATGACAAAAAGAAAGATATTCACTATCACATTTTTTAGTACAAGTCGTCTCCATACAATGATATAGCTAACGCGTTAAGTATTCTGTATTATCTTCCTCAATATTTCAAGTATTCACGAAACACGAGAAGAAGATGAATAATCATTTGCTTCCTAAATTTTTTAATTTTTTTTAAAATCCAACCAGATCAATTAATTTTTTTTCGTTGTCTATCCAACATAAGTTTTTATTGGATTTTTTTATTTATTTGTTTTCTCAACATTCTATTTATATTAACCATGGTGTATAAAAAAAATATAATTTGATTTTTTTATTAGTCCAAGAATGTGACGTGTTCGTTTTGTTTGCTGCAAATGGCTCCATTTACAATAGCATATTAGCATGTTGTAACAATTTTTATTTAATAGCAAGACAACAATGATAGTGGAATAATAAATAAATAAATAAATAACAGGCTGGTTTGTTTGCTATAGAAATAGTAGACCCTTTTGTTATACACTTGGACAAGCAAGACCTCTCATTCTTTAAGGGGTATAAATCATTTGATTTCTGATCGGTCACGCCATACAATAATAAGCAGTAGTTTGCTCAATCACCTCCGCCTTAGTCGCTTCTAATACCCTGTCGCTGTCTTAATGACAGGTGGGCCGCGATGTTGTGCGCGCCGGTCATGAGCTCGATGTTGGAATAATTTGGTAAAAAAATATATATATTTGAAAACTTAATTATTGACTGACGAAAGATATAAACTTTAAAATAGTTTAAATTATAATTTGATGTCCGTAACTATTCCAGATATTTAACTTAATACCTTCAATTTGATAGGTACTAACTTAATACTCCCTCTTAACTAATATTTTCAACTTTATACCCTCTGTCACGCTAACAGTTATTTTTAACTTAAAAAGAAATAAAATTTTAAAACTATCTTCCCCATCCCTCCCTCCTCCAAAACTTGTTGCTCCCCCTGCCACAACCTCCAATCCCGTCGCGCGCTGCCCTCTCGCTCGCGCACCTCCGTCTCTCGCCTCCCCAGCGCGCGGGCGCCTCCGCTACGCGTCGCCCCAACGTGTGCGCGCCTCCGTCGCGTGCCACCACCGCGCGCGCACCTCCGCCGCTCACCTCCCATCGCCCGCGTCTCCGCCGCTCACCGTCCAGCGCGCGCGCCGCCGCTGCTGGCCACCCCTGCACTCTCTGCCGGAAGTCGTCGCTGCTCGCGGCGGCTATTGTTGCTGCTCGCAGCTGTGCGCCCCCTCCCCCCACCCCTCCCACTGCCGGCGTCAAAGAAAGAGAGGGGAGGGGGACTGCCGGAGAGAGAGGAGAGGTTTGGGAAGAATATTTTTGTCATTTTCTAGTTTGGTTAATACCGTTAAGAGGAAGGGTATCAAGTTAATGTCTATCAAAGTTGAGGGTATTAAGTTAAACATTTAAAATAGTTAAGGGTATGATGTTGTACTTTTGCCTTAAAAATATAAAATAGTTGAGGGTAATAAATTGTCTAGTTTAAAAGTTTAAGATATCAAGTTAAAGAATTGAATAGTTGACAATATTGAGTTAATAATTAGCAAGTATATTCGAAAAAAAAGAAAAAATATACATTAAAGTTGAACTTTTCTCATTATACAGTAGTATATATTATTGACATTACCACGTTTCTAAAAAGACTCAACCCATCAAAACATTAGCAGCACGTCCAATTCCTAAATTGCTAATTGCGTTTAGACTCTAGATTTTATATTAGCTTGGAGTTTAAGTCCTGACATGTCAAATTAAAAAATTTGGACCATAAATTTTTATATTATTTTTTCTCTCCCTATTGTACCATGAACATTAGTACAAGAGTAACACACAACACATGCTGGAAATGAAAAGACAACGAAAAAAAGTAAAACCCAAGATAAAAATACAGAGTCCAAACTAACCAATTGGACGTGTCCATACTTGAACTCTAAGGGTATGCTTGGCAATTATAGTGGTAGCGGTTATGGAATATTTTTAGAGTACCGATTAAGAGCGGTTACGAGAGATCCATTTTTTGGTGGTTTTAAGTAGCAGCTTTTAAACCACTCCAAGCTATGTTTCGTAATTCATTAACGAACGGTTATGAAAGTATTTTACACGAATATAAGAACCTATACGTCCATATATAAATAAAATAATGGAAACACATAAAATAATAAAAACATGTGAAATAATAATAAAAAATGTCTGGATGAAAGTAGGTGAGAAAGATTTTAAGAATTTACTAGAAAAAATAGTCGTAGTTTGCAAGAAGTAGAAGTCTACATTTGATCAAAAAAAAATACGAAATATTAGAAACTTCTGGATGAAAGTAGGAGAAAATTTTGTTAAAAATTTATTGAGAAAGTAGCCGTAGTTTGGAAGTAGTAGAAGATAAACATAGACGAGAAAGAAAAAATAGGGTGGAGTATTAGTAGTTATAATTATATATTTTTGGTGATGGTATAAATATAAAAAAAAAACAAAATCCACCGATTTTGGATGTTTATAAAGAAAAGAAAAATTTATATTACACCGGTTTTGGAAGATTTTTTAGCCGACCAGGACTAGTGCCTCAAAAAACTACCAAGCAACGGTTTTTAAAACACTTCATAAACGACCAGTTCAAAAATACCTCAAAACCGATAAAAATATCGTTACGAAGCAGTCCCTAAGTTGGTATAAAATCCAGGGTCAAACCAGTAATTAGTGTAAACCCCCTGATTTTTCAAAATTTTAAAAACTGGATTTTTCACAATTTTCTGGAATTTTCTGGGATTTTTCTGTAATTTAAAAACAGAGTTTTAATTTTTAAATAATTTTTAATTGATAATAAATGATATTAAAATATTATAAAAATAATATTTTTGGATGTAAAATGAAAAACTGGACTTAGGGCAATTTTCCTGGAATTTATTGGGCCTCAGACCTATTTTTAAACACCTAAAAAGTATTTTAGTTAATTATCTATTTATTTATTAAATTTACTGTTTTTTTAAATATTATTATTATTATTATTATTTAATATCGGCCCGGCCCATTTCCCCTTAGCCCAGCCCATTTGGGCCCAAACAACCCGGCCCAACCCTGGCCTGACGGGTCGGGCGGGTCGGCCAGACCCGCACCCGACCCGCACCCGACCCGCTCCCACCTCTCTTCCCCCACAACCCGACTCGGCCGCAGCGTCCCCCGCTCCGCCCGCGTCTCCCGCCGCCCGCCGTGCCACGCCCCGTGCCCCTCGGCCATGACGACCCCGCCACGCCCTCCGCCATCCTCGGCCTCCCCCTCCCCTCTCCAGCCCTATAAACCCCCCCCCCCCCCCGAGCTTCCTCCGGCCAGACCACCCCTCTCCGCCCTAGCCACCGCCACGGTCGCCGCCGCCTCCGCCCACCGCTGCGACGCCGCCGCCGCACCACCCTGCCCAGCCCAGCCTCCCTCTCTCCTCCTCCCCCGACCCAGCAGCAGCAAGCAGCAGCTCCCCCCCGGCCGTCCGACGCCGCCTCCGCCGCTCAGCGTCGCCGTACGCCGCCGCCGCGTGCCTCGCCGCTGCCCCCGGCCCCCTCCGCCTCAGCCCGGCCGTCCTCCGCCGGATTCCGACAAGGAATCCCAAACCCTAACCCTAATTCTTCCCTGTGTCAGACACAAGTCGGACACGTGTCGGACACGGTTTGACCCTGGTTTTTGGGCCCCCTTCAGGTGCGTGTATCTTTTCGCTCGTAGCTCCGTTTTTGATTCCGCAAATTGCGTTACGAAGCCTGTATGACCCTCTCGGTGTCCGGATAAACTGTTCGGGGCATCGCGTCCTGTGGTGATCGCACACCGCGATCCAAAAACAGGAAAAACTAGACCCTGTTTTACCCCGGAACTGAGTACGCCCCGCCAAACGGGACGACTTGGTCGCGTGCGGTCTTCACAGATACGCACGCCTCGTCGATACGGACGTGTGGGATTTCGCGGAAGCTGATTTGGGTGTGCGTGCACACCGGAATCAATGCGTATCCGCGGACATCGCCCCGTATCCGTACTTTCTGGAACGCGCCCTAACTTTGTGTACACACGTCGGATCGAGACGAAACTTGCGCCATCGGACTCGTAGCGATACGCTGGTCCTGTGGGTCAAGTTTGGTTCGATTCTGAGAACGTTGACAAAATCGCGTGTCGTAGGCCCCACAGGCCCCGCTCGACGGGCGATTTTGTGTTCGGCTCATCGGAATCCAATTCTGAAAGTTCCTGTCATGACCCGCACCCGGTTATTCGGGCACGAGTGCGTAGGCACGCCCAGCCTACGCCGCAGTGTCGGCGGTAGTACGCTGTCTAGGTCATTTCTGGGGTCAATAAGTATTTATCTCATCCACAATAATGAACATGTAAGAATAATCACAGGAAATAGGAATGCTAAGATTTCATAATATTTAATCTGTGACAACCAATCCACAGTTAATACAAGCCAGAAGATAGATCGGGGACAAACCCGAGTATATGCTGAAAGGAAATAAAATAATAACTAACTGGCTACTCCTCCTCAAAGGTAATCTCCTGAGTGGGAACCGGCTCCTCAAAGTGTCACCTGCTAACTCATAGGGGCCATAATAGGTAGGGGCAAAGTCCTCATCATCGCCTAAAACAACGGATCCAGTCAGAAAAGGAGCAAAGTACACAGTGCACAACAAGGTTAAACTAAATATTTATGACAATTAAATATTGAATATCAAGTTAAGAACTACATAACAGAACATCACTATCTCAGAGTTAAAGCTGTAAGCAGGAATACGAGAAATGCAGAAATAAATGAAACAGGAAATGAAGCTACAACAGCCAGCAAGAAATATAACATGGCCAGCACTATCTGTGTGAACTTGTGTTTGTTTTTAGAATACATAGTTGGCATGTAGAGGTTTATAAGGCTAATCCGGCCGTCATGAACGGCTATTAAACAGGAAAAATCGAGATCCGGCTGAGGTACAGTCGTGTACCAACAACTATTAAACAGGACAAGGGGAAGGGTAAACTACATGCCTTCTAGGTATTCTCCCACCCGACATGAAAAACAAGACAGGAACTTCCAATATTCAAGACATAAAATCCAGTATTTCTAACACTAGGTGTAATCATCAAGGGTACATGTAAGGCAGGGAAATTAATTATCACAATATATAAAGATTAACTTGAAGTGCAGGTACTTGCCTGTTGTTTGGATCCGATTAATTGTACTTGGGAAAATATCCAGAGATGAGCCCAGATGCTAAAATAAACATTACCATCACGCTCAGAAGATGTCAAATAGCTAGAAACGTCTGTCCTTGGGTCTAATTTGGAGACAAGGGCAAAAACGACAGTTTCGGGTCAAAACTGGGTCCGCCGGTGGGCCCGCTTTGCACCGAAAAACGTGTCCGGATCAAAAGGTCTCCAAATTCACCAAACTTAGTGTCAACAGGTCAGGAACGCTGATACGAATCCAACGGAACTTCCAGATTTGGATTCCGATGAGCCGAACACAAAATTGCCCGTCGAGCGGGGCTTGTCGGGCCCACGACACGCGATTTCGTCAACGTTCTCAGAATCGAACCAAACTTGACCCACAGGACCAGCGTATCGTTACGAGTCCGATGGCGCAAGTTTTGTCTCGATCTGACGAGTGTACAAGAAGTTAGGGTAAATTGCCGAAAAGTCGGATACGGGGCGATGTCCGCGGATACGCGTTGATTCCGGTGTGCACGCACACCCGAATCAGCTTCCACAAAATCTCACACGTCCGTATCGACGACGCGCACGTATCTGTGAAGACCGCACGCGACCAAGTCATCCCGTTTGGCGGAGCGTACTCAGTTCCGGGGTAAAACAGGGTCTGGTTTTTCCTGTTTTTGGATCGCGGTGTGCGATCACCACAGGACGCGATGCCCCGAGTGGTTTGTCCGGGCACCGAGAGGGTCATACAGGCTTCGTAACGCAATTTACGGAATTGAAAACGGGGCAGCGAGGAGAAAGTTACACGCACCTGAACTGGCCTCCAAAAACTAGGGTTTTCGTGTCCGTGTCTCGAGTCTTGTGTCCACTGCCGTGTCCGACACAAAGGGGATTTAGGGTTAGGGTTTTCTCTCCGGCGGAGCTCAGGCTGGCCAGGGCGGCTCGCGGCGGGGAGAGGTTGGCCGGGCTGGGGCAGGGCAGCGCGGCGCTCGCTGGTGGAGGCGGCGGCGGCTCAGGATGACGGCGGTGGCGCCGGAGCGAGCTCGAGCAGCTGCTGCTGCGGCTGTCGTCGTCGAACGGGGAGGAGGAGAATAGGGAGGGGCTGCCGTCGGTGGCGGAGGCGAGCGGGCAGCTGCGGGGTCGGGCAAGGCGCTGGAAGGAGACGACGGCCGGGCGGAGGGGGGTGGCACGGTGGGGGAGAGAGGCGGAGAGAGAGGGGGGTTTAAGTAGTTGAGGGCGGAGGAGAGAGAGGAAGTGGCCGGGAAGGGCGGCGGAGGGGGCGGAGCTGCGTGGCCGGGCGGGGCGCCGCGTGGCGGGGCGCCGAGTGGCCGGGCGTGGCGCACGGCGCAGGCGGCGGAATCGGCCGGACGCGGGAAGGGAGTCGACCGGGTCAGGGTTGGGGTTTGGGTTCGGGTAGGAGGCGGGTCGGGTCTGACCGACCCGACCTGACCCGCTAGGCTGTGCGGGCTGGGCCGGTTGGGCCCAGTGGGCCGGGCCTGGGCTGAAAATTATAATAATAATAATAATAATAATAATAATAATAATAATAATAATAATAATAATAATAATAATAATAAATGAAATAAATAAATAAATAAATAAAAATTATTTTTAGGGGTTTTAAATTAGGTCCGAGGTCCGATAAATTCCAGGAAAATTACCCTAAGTCCAGTTTTCCATTTTACACCCAAAAATATTATTTTCATAATATTTTAATATTATTTATTATCAATTAAAAATCATTTAATAATTAAAACTTTGATTTTAATTACAGAAAATTCCCAGAAAATTCCAGAAAAATTGCGAAAAATCCCAATTTAAAATTCTTGTAAAATCTGGGGGTTTACAATCTACCCAACTTATAAAAATTTTGTCCTCGAAATTTAAAATTAAGCCATAATCCTTCACGTATCTCAATCGCAATCTTCTTGCGAAAATTTAAATCCTAATCATGTCCACTGCAACCACTTCATGATTAAGGTGACTACTGTTCAAATCAGAAATTCAATTTATGGTTATTACTTCTTACTTCCTCAAATTACCCACAGGCAGGTTTTAGATTAAGTCCATATAGCATTTTCAAGATTTGCACATGACTTTGCCTCACGATTTTAATTATCATAAATTCCTCTAGAAGTGATTCGAGTCCAACAATATTCCCATTCAAGATGGTATGCTTCAAATTTTTAAATTTCGTTCATCTCCTCAATAATCCAACTAGGTAGTCCAACCACCAATTCGTAATTTGTAATTCAAATCATCGAATTGAAAAAAATGTAGTCCACCCATGTTCAAGTCTGAAATTCTATAATTTTATCTTCCAAATTCAAATTGATGATTTTACCTTCATTATTCAAAATTTAAATCATGTAACTAAGGTACAACTATTGGGTCCTCGATATCAATTCATTAATCATTTTAGTCACTCCTCTAAATTTTCAGAATTATAATGGCTTGCTTCTTCAAACCTGACCTTACTCGGTCACGATCCAAAGGACATTCCTCTCAAGTTGACAAATGCATTGCTACCCAACTTAGAGTTTACCCATTCATCACAAAAGACTATATACTTTAAGAAAAATATTCCTTAATATGTTTACCTATGTCATTCAATCCTCGAATTTCAATGCCGATCATAATATGTCCTCAATTACGAAAGTTAATCCTCAAATATGTGATCGGCCTATGTGGCATATCCAGTACTATCTATGTACTAACTTATACCAGGCACGAGATTTTGTCTTTCCGAAATAAGGGAAGACGAAGATCAATAATTAAAGAGTTCAAGGGTGGGGTGATAGAAAAGAAATATCGGGGTCAAGGCGTTTTTTTTTTTTTAAGTATTCAGGTGGCAATTGTCAAGCGATTGTGGATTGAATCCTATCTCGGTAATTCCTATTCACATGCTTGTATTAATACAGTTATGCTCAGACATGTCTAGGACAGGTATACTAGTCAACTGTATATCTCAATCCACGCAAAGTAGTGCGAAGGGCGAATCAAAATGCACTAAGGTTGATCAGACCGTAATACATTGATTCTGAATAGACAATTGTATTAGTGTGTCGACCCACTAATACATATGTCATGAACAAGCTTGATAAAAGGATAAGCTTGCAAAACTAGGCTATAAAATAGCAGCATAAGTCAAGTACAGCAAATGAAGTGCGCTAGATGGTGATGAAAGAAGATATAAATTATTTAAGTTCACAAAACAACCTACAATAAGCACAATAACAAAAGATTCTACAATCTCTACAGTTATCAAATATAAAAGCATTCCAGGTTATTAGAAAGTTTAAAATTTACTAGGTTGGGGCTGAGGTCACGAACCAATGGGCACGAGCTAAACAATACTAGAAAATGGTATCTACGAATCACTTACGCGCATTAGTTACTCTAAGAGTCTGCGCGTTCTCCACGGTCATGCTGGTAGAGCATCTCGTGGTGATCTTGTAGGAACTCCGTCGCTTGCTGGTAGATCCTTTACTCTGCATCCAAAATAAACGATAAGAGGCGCACAAGAATCAAGGCAGGATCCAACTCAATAAAATAATTCGAAGTCGATATGGATATCAAGAACGATTCAATCAAGTGGATGAGCTTTTCCTAAAATCCTCAATCTTTATTGCAGGCCTGTTCGGTCCCGAAGTTGAAATCGAACAATTTAGTCGTAGGACCTGCATGGGCCACCACAAAAACGTGTCACGACCCACACCCGGTTATTCGGGCACGAGTGCGTGGGCACGCCCAGCCTACGCCGCAGTGTCGGCGGTAGTACGTTGTCTAGGTCATTTCTGGGGTCAATAAGTATCTATCTCATCCACAATAATGAACATGTAAGAATAATCACAGGAAATAGGAATGTTAAGATTTCATAATATTTAATCTGTGACAACCAATCCACAGTTAATACAAGCCAGAAGATAGATCGGGGACAAACCCGAGTATATGCTGAAAGAAAATAAAATAATAACTAACTGGCTACTCCTCCTCAAAGGTAATCTCCTGAGTGGGAACCGGCTCCTCAAAGTGTCACCTGCTAACTCATAGGGGCCATAATAGGTAGGGGCAAAGTCCTCATCATCGCCTAAAACAACGGATCCAGTCAGGAAAGGAGCAAAGTACACAGTGCACAACAAGGTTAAACTAAATATTTATGACAATTAAATATTGAATATCAAGTTAAGAACTGCATAACAGAATATCACTATCTCAGAGTTAAAGCTGTAAGCAGGAATACGAGAAATGCAGAAATAAATAAAACAGGAAATGAAGCTACAACAGCCAGCAAGAAATATAACATGGCCAGCACTATCTGTGTGAACTTGTGTTTGTTTTTAGAATACATAGTTGGCATGTAGGGGTTTATAAGGATAATCTGGCCGTCATGAACGGCTATTAAACAGGAGAAATTGAGATCCGGCTGAGGTACAGTCGTGTACCAACAGCTATTAAACATGACAAGGGGAAGGGTAAACTACATGCCTTCTAGGTATTCTCCCACCCGACATGAAAAACAAGACAGGAACTTCCAATATTCAAGACATGAAATCCAGCATTTCTAACACTAGGTGTAATCATCAAGGGTACATGTAAGGCAGGGAAATTAATTATCACAATATATAAAGATTAACTTGAAGTGCAGGTACTTGCCTGTTGTTTGGATCCTATTAATTGTACTTGGGGAAATATCCAGAGATGAGCCCAGATGCTGAAATAAACATTACCATCACGCTCAGAAGATGTCAAATAGCTAGAAACGCCTGTCCTTGGGTCCAATTTGGAGACAAGGACAAAAACGACAGTTTCGGGTCAAAACGGGGTCCGCCGTGGGCCCGCTTTGCACCGAAAAACGTGTCCGGGTCAAAAGGTCTCCAAATTCACCAAACTTAGTGTCAACAGGTCAGGAACGCTGATACGAACCCAACGGAACTTCCAGATTTAGATTCCGATGAGCCGAACACAAAATCGCCGATCGAGCGGGGCTTGTCGGGCCTACGACACGCGATTTCGTCAACGTTCTCAGAATCGAACCAAACTTGACCCACAGGACCAGCGTATCGCTACGAGTCCGATGGCGTAAGTTTTGTCTCGATCTGACGAGTGTACAAGAAGTTAGGGCAAATTGTCGAAAAGTCGGATACGGGGCGATGTCCGCGGATACGCGTTGATTCCGGTGTGCACGCACACCCGAATCAGCTTCCACGAAATCTCACACGTCCGTATCGACGACGCGCACGTATCTGTGAAGACCGCACGCGACCAAGTCGTCCCGTTTGGCGGGGCGTACTCAGTTCCGGGGTGAAACAGGGTCTGGTTTTTCCTGTTTTTGGATCGCGGTGTGCGATCACCACAGGACGCGATGCCCCGAGCGGTTTGTCCGGGCACCGAGAGGGTCATACAGGCTTCGTAACGCAATTTACGGAATTGAAAACGGGGCAGCAAGGAGAAAGTTACACGCACCTGAACTGGCCTCCAAAAACTAGGATTTTCGTGTCCGTGTCTCGAGTCTTGTGTCCACTGCCGTGTCCGACACAAAGGGGATTTAGGGTTAGGGTTTTCTCTCCGGCGGAGCTCAGGCTGGCCAGGGCGGCTCGCGGCGGGGAGAGGTTGGCCGGGCTGGGGCAGGGCAGCGCGGCGCTCGCTGGTGGAGGCGGCGGCGGCTCAGGATGACGGCGGCGGCGCCGGAGCGAGCTCGAGTAGCTGCTGCTGCGGCTGTCGTCGTCGAACGGGGAGGAGGAGAAGAGGGAGGGGCTGCCGTCGGTGGCGGAGGCGAGCGGGCAGCTGCGGGGTCGGGCGAGGCGCTGGAAGGAGACGACGACCGGGCGGAGGGGGGTGGCACGGTGGGGGAGAGAGGCGGAGAGAGAGGGGGGTTTAAGTAGTTGAGGGCGGAGGAGAGAGAGGAAGTGGCCGGGAAGGGCGGCGGAGGGGGCGGAGCTGCGTGGCCGGGCGTGGTGCGCGGCGCAGGCGACGGAATCGGCCGGACGCGGGAAGGGAGTCGACCGGGTCAGGGTTGGGGTTTGGGTTCGGGTAGGAGGCGGGTCGGGTCTGACCGACCCGACCTGACCCGCTAGGCTGTGCGGGCTGGGCCGGTTGGGCCCAGTGGGCCGGGCCTGGGCTAAAAATTATAAAATAATAATAATAATAATAATAATAATAATAAATGAAATAAATAAATAAATAAATAATAATTGTTTTTAAGGGTTTTAAATTAGGTCCGAGGCCCGATAAATTCCAGGAAAATTACCCTAAGTCCAGTTTTCCATTTTACACCAAAAAATATTATTTTCATAATATTTTAATATTATTTATTATCAACTAAAAATTATTTAATAATTAAAACCTTGATTTTAATTACAGAAAATTTCCAGAAATTTCCAAAAAAATTGCGAAAAATCCCAATTTAAAATTCTTGTAAAATCTGGGGGTTTACAGTTCCGTTGGGTTCGTATCAGTGTTTCTGACCTGTTGACACTGAGTTTGGTGAATTTGGAGACCGTTGACCCGGACGCATTTTTCGGTGCAAAGCGGGCCCACCGGTGGACCCGTTTTGGCCCAAAACTGCCGTTTTTGCCCTTGTCTCCAAATTGGACCCAAGGACAGGCGTTTCTAGCTGATTGATATTTTCTGGATCTGATGGTGATGTTTGTTTCAGTAACTGGAGTACCGCCTGCAATTCCAGCTGAAGTCAGAGCCGCAATTGGAACAGGAACCACAGGCAAGTGTACCTTGCCAAATCCTGCAGCTTGCTAATTATTTTCTGGATTTAACTATGCAATAATGGACAAGTAAAGCTTGCCAAATCTCAGTAATTCTTGACATAGTATTTTAATGGAATTCTTGTGGAATTAAATATAAACATGTTTAACTGCTTAACCTAGGAAACGAGTGACGTGCTTAGTGTCCGATCATAGTCGGGTGCCAACTCCGTACGCGGGGTTGTGTAACGTCACATAGACATGGATATCGAGACCCGATAATTCTCGTACTTGTCCTATCAAGTACACCAGAACCCAGGACACTTGACACTATTCCATGAGACAGAGTCTTCCTGAGTCATTCGAGGTGATTCTGTATAGGATGCATGTTGTATGACATAGACTTTACATTCTTAAACAATTGATTCATAGCTTTCAGACTTGCTGCATTAGTTTAATCGTGCGTGACATGGACATGAGGCATCGTGGACATGAGACGTGGGATTACATTGGGTGGGGAGAGACACACAGACTACAGGCTGATATTATATATAAAACATAGTATATATCATAGTGTAATTCATAGCTATTGCCGCTACCGGCTCCCCGACACAAAGCTTGTAGTGGCTTCAGCCTGAGTTCTAGTGCTACTCTCATATTGCATATCACATAGTTGGTTACTTAGTTTACCCTGATGATTATTTTATCTGCTGCACCGTATTTATTTTGGCTTGTATTTTCTGTACCTTGCTGTCCCCTGAGGACCTGGATCCGGATTATGTCCCCAGGTACAGCTGAAGAGAACTACCCAGAGGTGTACGGTACCGGAGCACTCCTTGGAGCAGAACAAGGAACAGAGGACGAAGTCGTGGCCGAAGATTTCTCCTGAGCACCGGCTTCAACTACTCAGTATTTCCATTTCCAGCAATTCATTTCCTGTCTTTTCTCCTTAAATGTAACAGAATAATTTCTCGGATTGTTTTCCGAGATAACCTTATTTGATATTGCATATTTATTTCCATTGCATTTATTTCCTGGCATTAATCTGTGTTATTTCTGTGGATGAGATTAGAAATACCTGAGACTTGTACTTATTACTGCTGGACTACAGCTTAAGCATGCCCTGATGGATCCATTAAATTGGGTTGTCCATCGGTGCGTGCTGCTGGCCATTGCCACGCCTCTCCAGTCCCTCGGCATTTTGGGACTGGGGCGTGACAATTAGCCTATTCCCAAACGGCCAAATCATTTTGGCTTGGGATATTTAGACTTTGGGTCTCAGATAAGTTACAAAATGTGTGCTTGGGTCTCCATAATATATATAATTAGCATTTGGATCTCAAAAGTGTCACTAATGTCTCAAAAACGTCACCCAAAGTGTCACATTAATTATGTACATTATGAAAATTCTAACACAAATTTTAAAATTTATCCGAACCCAAAGCCTAAATATCCCTTTTGGGTTTAGTAGTTGAAGAAGCATCAATTGAAGTAACCATCACCTTCTCGTACTAGTTCTCCATCCACTATTTTCCAGCCCATCAGGCTTCCTTGCACGCGACCTACTCTCTTCCCATCACAGAATAATCTCTTGGCACACTCCAGCTTCTGAATATGACGTGCATTGTGGCTAAATAACTCCTTTGCTTCTGGAAAAAATTAAAATCCCTGCTTCTGGAAACATTAAAAATATAAAAAACTTGACAAATAGTTAATAAGAAAAGTAATTTAATTTTAGGATTTCTTATAATATTAGAAATTTGTATTTAGGTATCTATATTGTCCATAAGAGGATTTTGGTTTTGTCCTAACTACAGTCCAAAATGGAGGCCTAAATGAAAATTGTGAATATTATACGCGACCCAAAACGGTTATCTAGTTTTGTATGGTGGGGCTTGTGTAACTTGGACTACTGAGTTTTGTCATGATCAATCGAGAATTAGACTCTGTGACACTGAGTTTCGATAGGGACGATTCCACGGACACCGTATATCCTCGTATGTCTGTCGTCCACGATCACATAGTTGTTGAGGTCATTTTCGATTGATCACGATAAAACTAAATAATCCAAGTCACACAACCTCTACCGTGCAAAACTAGACTCCAGGTCATACAATCCTCACATATTTTTGTTTAATTTTATGGTCTCGTGTAATATTTAAAAAAAAAATTTGTTTATGTTTTCATTTTGAACGGTCATACATATCAACCGTTGGGACGAGACCCAAACTTTCTCCTGGACAATATAAAAACCAAAACGTAATTTTTCAATATTATACGATATCCTAAAACTAAATAACCCTAAGAAGAACAAAAAACAGTGAGTTCTGTCTTCACAACAACAAAAAAGAGAGCACTGAAAGGTTATCAAGGTCTTCAAATAATCAACAAAATCATATGCAATTTAAATCCTGATAATCCTTGCTTCCAAAAATCAAATCCCTATTTTAATTCCATTCATGTAGAGAAGGCAGATGGGTCTGCCAAAAGTCATGATACAACTTTTCCACAAGTTAAGAGTGTACTATTGATTTTCATCTCTAAAAACTATTTGGGTAAACTCATGCATGTGTATTCAATTAAGATTCACAGTATCACCCTTCCTGTAAGTATTGGAATTTTTTATAATCAAAAAACAAATAATTATTAATAAATCTAAAAAATTATTTTAAACATAATTATACCAGTTTCGTAGTAGTCACCCTTATTCTGGAATATATAATTTTACCTCATTTACATGCTTCTACGACTTTACTATGCTTTACATCCATGCTGGTTAGTCTTTTTCGTTCCAAGTTTTTTGTCGAATTGATTTGGAAAGAGACCTCTGAGTCGGTATCGGTATCAGTTGGCATCGAATCGGATCGGGACATGTCAAACTGTATTAGTATCGGCTGTATCGAATTGGCATCGGCCGATATGCAAACTATATTTCTAATGATGTTGTTGAATTAGTTGTCTAGATAAACAGCTTGGACCAGTATCGGCTGTATCAGATCTCCAACTAGGTAGGTCTCTGCGCACAAAATTTGGAGGCCAGATCTTCTTGAACTTCGTTGCACTTCCAGCTACACACCAAAGATTTATCTCAACTTCATTTCAGAAAACTTTTGGGCCTCGTTTGGTTCGCGGAATCATGAGGGTTGGAAAAGAAAAATTATTACTTTCCTATATTTGGGTGTCAAAGGAATTTAGGAGGAAAGAAAGAAAAAAATAGAAGAGAAAGTGGCTCCCTTAACCAACCCAAGAATTCACTTTCCCCCCTTTAAGTATTCGCATTCCCTCCCAATTTTTTTAGCATTTCCAAACACCGAAAAGAAAAATCGATAAAAATTATAATTTTTCAAAAAAAATAAATGAACATATAATTAATTTTTTTTTATTTTCTTTCCGCGAACCAAACGAGGAGCCTTTTCTATTTGAGATGCATCACTTCCCTACAATTCCATCATCAAAATTATGAACAACCAAAAATTTATAACAAGATACTTCTCGAACACAAACCAATATGAGCCACAAACAAAGGATAATGAATACAGAAAGTCCATCAGAAAAGGTTTGTATTACATCAAAATGCACGAATGACAGACCTCAATTCACACTTTAATAATAACACCATATGTTGGACAAATATCAATATAATAGGCAAGGTTCGCAGTATCAGTATCGAACCCTTCTTATAAGTATTAGGACTGGGATATCAACGTTATTGACGGTTTCATATCAAAGTATCGATTTTTTTTTATATCATAAAGCAAATATCTATTAATAAATCTTAAAAAAATTAGAAAATTTATTGTGTACACTTAGACATAATTTTAATTATTTTGTGTTGTTCGGTATTTGTTTTTAAATTTAATAGTCACCATTGCCCTGCAATAAATAAGCTATCTTCATTTAGTTTTTACAGCTTAACTGTGCTTTTACACCCTTGTTGATTGGTCTTTTTTGTTCTTTTTTTCTGTCGAATTGAGTGGAAAATAGATCCCCAATATCGGTACCGGTCAATATCGATAGCAGAATCGAATCGGGAAATGTCAAACTGTATTGATATCGGTCGTATCGTATCGATATCGGTCGATACTGCAAACTATGATAATAGGACACTATGATACGACAAGGTACTGACACGTCAATATTGGCGTGCCATAGTGTATTATTGGAGTGTACATCCATGTTCTATCAAGGACAAGATACAATAGGGCACATATTTAATAGTATTTAATGTAACCTACCTAACACATCTAAAAAAATGTATTGAACAATTACCAACTTCAATACAGGTGAATAGCAACCGATGGTGTGGATACTAGTAGATGTTAATCTAGAACTATGTCATATGTTCTCAGAAAAGTAATACAGCTACCAACATGAAGGCTCATTACTTACTAATTGTTGATGAGTGCCAAACCCAAGTCATCCTTGCGGTCAGTGGAGAGAGACATAAAAGTCTTACGTGGGTGACGGAAGATCAGTAGATCAAACCAAATGAACCTATTGTTTCTTCTATGCAGCGTGTAGAAAAAGTTTTGAGTGATATGTCGGACATCATGAAAAATAATTAAATAAAAATACTAATCGCTGATGAGCCATGTAAAAGTATAAATTATGGATGTCTTCTTATGTGCAAATAAAGATTTCATAATAGGATCGATTCAAAAATAGGATCAACCTGCAAAAAGGCATACGAATCATAATGATACAAAAAAAGGATTATATTCTCTCGTGTTTTAGACCACAACTTCTTTGGTTCATCCAATAATGATATTAAAAGTAACTTGTTACCATTGGAATGTTCTAAAGATTATAATGTGAAACAAACAATTCGATTGGAATTTGTAGTGATCCAGACTTATACCTAAAACATCATATGCACTTTGAACAATGATCACCCCAATGTGATGGAACTAGTCTTGGATGGTGATCATAATTTAAGACAATGATTACTCTCAAAATTCTAACCCCTGCGTAATAAATATAGTTTGCAGTAGCATTCGATACAGATCCGATACGGTCGATACCGGTATGATTTGGCATGTCCCAATCTGACCGATATCGATATTGGCCGATACCGGCATTAGAATTTTTTTCAAGTCAATTTGGCAAAGAAAATTGAACGAAAAGACCAATCAACAAGGGTGTAGAGGCATAGTAAGATTCTTGAAGTATATAAAAGAAAACAAATTTTCTATCGCAGGTAAACCAATTGGCAATTGTGACTATTATTTCATTTAATTACAAAATTACTAAAAAAATAACACAAAAAATACTTAAAATTATGTCTAAATATATAAAATATTTCTTTTAAAATTTTAATAACTATTTGTTCTTCGATTAAATTTTTTTTTGATACTTCGATCCAAAACCATCGATATTGTCGATACCGTTGATCCCGATACTCATAGGAAAGACCCCGATACGGATACTACCAACCTCGATAACAATTTGGTACTACGTAGGTTTATAAAAACCACCAAAACACTCATCCTAAATTTGCGCAAATTGGCAATATATAGAAAAATCACCAAACACATATAAATTTGTGTCAACCTGTTTCTAGCTTGTATTGTACTTTTTCTTCTGCAACCAGCATCACTGTCTAGCATATAAGCTTTTCAAAAACTAAATCATAGATGTCTTGCTTTTCTTAAATATTATTCTTAACAACTCTTAATACCTCATTCCTAATAAAAGCTTAATATCAAGGTCTGAAATATCTCTTCTATCAATCTCTCTTCTATCAATACTTTGTCTACCATATCTCTTCTTCTATCAATACTTTGTCTACCATCTCTCTTCCAAGTATGTCTTATCTAACTTTGTTAATTAAAATTGTTCATTAAATTTAACGAAGGTATATAGGTAATTGAGTATAGAAATTAAAAAAATATATGTTATTTGTGCTTCGGGTTGTTTTGCTCTTTCCAAGTAGAAAAAAAAAGAAGTTAATTGAAAGTTATATTAAAATTTATACCTCTCTTTACTAAGAAAAAGTGTGTTCAAAGATGATTAAAATACGTGCAACATATGTACATATATACTAGTTTAAAGTAAAATGAATACTTGAGACATAGTGTGGACCCCAAGTTTGGCCATTAAGTTATTTGACGTCCAGAGGCAAACAATTGTACAATCGTTGTTACTGTTATAAGAGGGGGAGAGAGGAGAAAAATTCCTACAAATTCAGAACACGATGAGCAGCTTTTATAAATTATTATTAGGAAGACTAAAAAATAGCTGTTTAGAAAGACTAAAAGACAATTGTCTTAATTATTCTAAAATTATTATTATATATATTATTTTATATTTGTCTGTAAGACTATTTAGAAAGACCAAAAGACAGCTCCCGTAATTACCTAGTTCGTCTTATTAACTTTAATAAATGATTTTAATTAATAAACATATGCTAGGACATATTTGAAAATAAAAGTTTAACGGTAATACTGGACTTTTAAAAAGTTATAGAAAAAGATAAAGAAAGAAAAATTTTATTTTCATCAACATTAGAAATTTCTAATGTACAAAATATCATATATATATATATATACATATATATATATATATATATATATATATATATATATATGGTAAAATGACTTTTAAGTATTCCATAGAGTTTCTCAAGGATTATTTCTCTGGCTTCAATTAATTCAAGCTTCTACAAAGAATAGTGTTATGTTAAACTCAACTAAGTGAGATCAAGCTATCTATTCATTCTAAGGCACATTTAAAAACAAGAAGTATGACGTGTATTGTATTAGTTCATTCCCTACCTTTATAAATTAGATCACTTTTATTGCCAGCATTTATTCTTCATTTAATTAATATTTTAGACTACATTCAACTTTATTTACTTAATTATGCGTGCCGCCCACAAAATTTAGCTATATTTTAAAGTAGTATATATGTATGTACTTTTCACACATTTTAAGTGTCTATTAATTATTGTTATTTTTAGACTGAATTAGCTAGTTGTTGTCATTAAAATTAATAGATAATTATAATTAGTAAAGTTAGATAATCATATATACCAAGAAAAAAATTCACCATAAAACAAACTTATTATATTCTAGTCACCTTGATGTGCGTTATGTTGTAAGAAAAAAAAAACTCTATATTAAAATAGTTTAAATATAATTTGAATATATTTTTATTATAATTTGTTATAGATATATTTTTAGAAATTTGGATTATGTATTTAGTTAGATAATACCATGTTAGTTAGTTTAAATATAATTTAAATATAGAACAGAAAAATCAAGTCAGTGAAAAAGAAAATGACCACACAGAGAGAGAGAAACAAATATTGTCCATACATATATTATTTTAATATTGAGATGCAATCATATTATTATTTTATTTGATTATAGATTATAATCAATTAAATAATAATCTCTTATCAAATTTGATAATTTTAAATTAAGTTTTAACGATAAATTATATTATATTATATTATATTATATTTATATATATATATATATATATATATATATATATATATATATATATATATATATATATATATATATATATATATATATATATATGTTTGGTAATTCTTTTTTTTAATAAAAACTCTTACCATTCTTTAAATTAGTTTTTAAATTTATGTTTGTAGAACTTTCAACTATCCTTTAAATTAGTTTTTAAATATATATCGTAGAACTTTCGGCTGTGCAAAAAAAAAAAACAGAAAAAGTTAGTTTTATAATTATAATATCTTTTTTTTTAATTAATAGAAAATTATTCAAATTCGAATTTCGTTTTGCTTCTCCCGTTCGTCGATTATAAATAGTTTAGATGGTTCAATTTTTAGTCGCTTTTGAGGCTACTTATAAAAAAGTAGAGATGAGTAATACAATGTCCAATTTTTTTTTAATATTTATATGGAAAACACTTGACAGCCCGTAGAAAAAACGGAGGGCTGAACAGAGCTGCCATGTGGCAGCTTCTTATTGGCCAAAGCAAATCCAATGACATAAGCCTTCAGCTAAGGTAGGTCGAAAAATTTCGACCAATAGAAAGCTGCCGCGTGGCAAATCGATTCAACCTTGATTTCTTCCGCGTTCTGTGTAGCATATATAATTGTATTTATGTGGAACCTAGGAGATGCAGACTAATGTCCCAGGAAAAAAAACTTTGATATAGTGGTCTGTATCTAAATTTTGATAAGACTCTGTATGACATGTGGACCATCTTCTCTCTTCGTTAAGCATACAAACAAACTTTGTTGTGGCACCTGTCACGCCCCAGTCCCAAAATGCCGAGGGACTGGACACGTGGCAATGGCCAGCAGCACGCACCGATGGACAACCCAATTTAATGAATCCAACAGGGTATGCTTAAGCTGTAGTCTAACAGAAAATAGAACAATTATTACAAGTCCCAGGTTATTCTAATCTCATCCACAACAGATAATCACAGATTAAATGCCAGAATAAATACAAATAATATAAACTAACAATCTCAATAAAAGTGTCTCGGTGAACAATCCGAGAACAAGTCTGACACATCAAGCAAATAGACAGGAAATAAAGCAACTGAAAAATAGGAATAACTGAGTATATGAAGCCAGTACTCAGGAGAAGTCTTCGGGCACGATCTCGTTCTCAGGTTCTGGTACAGCTCCTGGAGGTGCTCCTGTACGGTATATCTCTGGATGGATCTCTTCGGCTATACCTCGGGACATAATCCGGATCCAGGTCCTCAGGGGACAGCAAGGTACAGATAATACAAGCCAGAATAAATGCAGTACATCAAATAATAAAATAAATAGGGTAAGTATGTAACCATCTAGGTGAAATGCAAGTGAGAGCATCACGAGTACTCAGGCTGAGCCACTACAAGCTCTGTATCGGGGAGCCGGTAGCAGTAATATCACTAATAGAGTGCCTAGCTCTGATATAGAGTCTGAGGCCTCACACTAAATATAACACTAATAAAGTGCCTAGCTCTGATATAGAGTCTGAGGCCTCACAATAAATATAACACTAATAGAGTGCCTAGCTCTGATATAGAGTCTGAGGCCTCACAATAAATAAATAAATAAATAAATATATATATATATATATATATATATATATATATATATATATATCAGCCTGTAGCCTGTGTGTCTCTACCCACCCAATGTAATCACACGTCTCATGTCCATGACACGCAAGATCAATACTAATGCAGCAAGTCATATAATATCTAAAAATATAATGTCTATGTCAATCATGTATCCTACACAGAATCACCATGAATATCTCAGGAAAATTCTGTCTGCATGAATAGTGTCAAGTGTCCTGGGTTATGATGTACTTGATAAGACAAGTACGAGAATGTAAAGGGTCACGATATCCATGTCTAGATGACAATACACAACGCCGCGTACGATGTTGGCACCCGACTATAAATCGGACACTAAGTAAAGTCACACGGTCCTAGGTCAAGCATGAACCACAATATATATATATATATATATATATATATATATATATATATATATATATATATATATATAAGCCAATAAAATAAGTAACAAAGACTGCAAGTTTTGGCGAGGTACACTTGCCTGCGGTTTCGGCTCTAATTGTAGCTCTGGCAGCAGCGGGATTTGCAGGCAGTACTCCGGTTGCTGAAATAAATATCACCATCAGATTCAGAAAATATCAATCAGCTAGAAATACCTGTCCTTGAGTCCAATTTGGAGACAAGGGCAAAAATGACAATTTTGGGTCAAGGCGGGGTCCACATGTGGGCCCGCTTTGCACCAAAAATGTGTCAGGAACAAAGGTCTCCAAATCTGCCAAACTTAGTGTCAACAGGTCAGGAACGATGACACGAACCCAACGGAACTTCCAGAATTGGATTCCGATGAGCCGATCACAAAATCGCCCGTCGAGTGGGGCCTGTGGGGCCCACGACACGTGATTTCGTCAACGTTCTCAGAATCGAACCAAACTTGGGTCACAGGACCAGCGTATCGCTACGAGTCCGATGGCGCAAGTTTTGTTTCAATCCGACGTGTGTACACAAAGTTAAGACGCGATTCAGAAAAGACGGATACGGAGCGGTGTCCGCGGATACGCGTTGATTCAGGTGTGCACGCACACCCGAATCGACTTCTGCGAAATCCCACACATCCGTATCAACGATGCGCACGTATCAGTGAAGACCGCACGCGACCAAGTCGTCCTGTTTGGCGGGGCGTACTCGGTTCCGGGGTGAAACAGGGCGTTGGTTTTCCTGTTTTTTTATCGCGGTTCGCGATCACCACAGGGCGCGATGCACCGAACGGTTTACACGGGCACCGAGGGGGTCACGCAGGGTTCGCGACGCAACTGACGGAATTGAAAATAGAGCTACGAGGAGAAAGATACAAGTACCTGAACAGAGCTCCTGGAAATCGGAATCCTTCGTGTCCGACTCGTGTCCGACACGACGCAAGACTTAGGGTTAGGGTTTTGGGGTGTTGTCGGAGCTCCGGCGGCTCGGGGGCACTGCGGCCGGAGGCGGAGGGGCGGCGCAGGTGATGCGCCGGAGCGGGCGGGGGACGCCGGCGGCTGCCGGAGGCGGCGCAGCCGCTGCTGCGGGGTCGGGGTCTTCTCGGTCGGGTTCTGGGGACGGGGATGGCGGCGAGGCGAGGAGGGCGGTGAGGCTAGGAGGGCGGTGGCCGGAGGCGGAGCCGGTGGTGGTTCGTGGTGGGGCGGGGTAGGCTAAGGCAGGCCGGGGCTGGGGTTTATATAGGCAGCGGGCGGTGGGGGTCGGCCGGGCGAGGCGGAGCGGAGTGGTCGACGTGGCGGGGAGCGCGGAGCTCGCGGGGGGCGTGGGCCGAGCGAAGCGGGCGGCACGAGGCCGGGCGGGGCGGCGGACGAATCGGTCCGCAGAGGCGTGGGGGGGAGAAGCGGGTTCACGGGTCGGGTGGGCCGGGTTCGGGTCTGGCAGACCCGACCCGACCCGATAGCCCATGGGCTCGGTTGGGCTGGGCTGGGCCTTGGGCTGGGTTTAATTTGGTTTTAATTGGGTTTTAAATAATAGAATAATTAATAATAATAAAATATAGTTTTTAGGTGTTATAAAATAGGTCCGGGGCCCAATAAATTCTAGAAAAATTACCCTAAGTCCAGTTTTTTATTTTACACGTAAAAATATTATTTTCATAATATTTTAATATATTTTAAAAATATTTAATTTTATTTAATGCCCAAAACACCTTGTTTTTAAGTGGCAAAAATTTCCAAAAATCCCAGAAATTTTCGAAAAATTCGGTTTTGAAAATCTTGAAAATTTTGGGGATTTACAATCTACCCCCCTTAAGAGGATTGCGTCCTCGCAATCAAAGAATAACTGGTCAACAGAGATGACACGGTCGCAAGCATTGTTCGAAACACATCACAAGACACTTAGGGAAAATATCGTTTCCCTAAGAATGAAAGTTATGCACTTTCCAGAGTAAAGAAAATCTAGTTAAAGCAAGAAAACTACAATTTTTATAAAAACTAGGTTATTATTAACAAGTTGCAAATTACTAGGTTGGGGCTGAGGTCACGAACCAAATAGGCACGAGCTAAAACAATACTAGAAACGGATAACTACGAATCACTTACGCGCATTAGCTACTTCACGAGTCTGCGCGTTCTCCACGGTCATCGCGAAAGCTTGTCCGCGTGCTTGCAATCGATTCCTCTGTTGCTGCTGAGCCTATTGGAAGAGTGCTGCTTGTGGTATCAAAGGTGGCCTCGGCTGATACCCTCCTGGAGTTGGTGGTACGACTCTTTCAACTCCCGTTTGCGGTGCTCCCATTGCTGGGCAGGCTGGCCTCGGCACTCGTAAAGCTTCTTGATGCATCATCAGTGTTTCTCCTTGATATGCTGTACAATTTTTGGCTAAGTGGTGTATGGATCCGCAAATTAAGCACGTTCCTAGCTTATGTCTGCATTCTCTTTCAATATGGCCTATCTTGCCACAGTAGTAACAAGTAGGAAGGAATGAGACTCCTGGTGCTGCTCTCGGGGGTGGATTTATCTGTTGACGCTTTGCAGACTCCTCTTGTGCTGCTCTGGTTGGTGCGGATGTGGAAGGCCGCTTCAGGTTGGCCTCTCTCTGGACGACGCGCTCCATGCGTCGGGCTGCTGCAAGGACGTCCGAGTAAGAAGTAGGTGCAACGGATCCGATCAGTCTCTGTAGCTCGAAGTTTAGTCCGTCGAAGAACTTCTCAGCCTTCTCTTCTTCTGTCGGGATGAGGGTTGGGGCGAAGCGACTTAGACGAATAAATTCTGCGTTGTACTCTTCCACTGTCATACTATCCTGAGTGAGGCAATTGAACTTGTCCCGAAGTTCTGATCGAGCGGTCGTTGGAATGTACATTTCCTGAAAGAGTCTGGAAAACTCTTCCCAAGTGACTCGGTCTGGTCCGAGCCGCGTCTCCTCAGACAACCACCAGTGGTGAGCATTGTCCGTCAATTGCATTCTGACGGCAGTCATCCAGCGTTCCCGAGGAAGCTCAGCTGCTTCTAGTTGATGCCGAATGTTGGTGAGCCATTCATGAACTTCTGTGGCCTCTTCTTTGCCTGAGAAGGTACGGGGCTTCAGTTGGCGGAAGTCGGTGATAGAGCCCGTCGTTGGCCGTCGTGTTGGGAGGTTGGCCTGCTCCAGTGCAGTCACTATGTTGTTCCTTAAGTAATCAGCCTCGCGACGCTGAGCCTCGTGTTGGACTTATTGTCACGCCCCAGTCCCAAAATGCCGAGGGACTGGACACGCGGCAATGGCCAGCAGCACGCACCGATGGACAACCCAATTTAATGGATCCATCAGGGCATGCTTAAGCTGTATTCTAACAGTAAAATATTACAAGTCACAGGTGTTTCTAATCTCATCCACAGAACAAACACAGATTAATGCCAAGAATAATGCAATAGAAATAAATAAGCAATATCAAATAAGTGTCTCGGGAAACCATCCGAGAATCAGTCTGTTATATTCAGAGGAAAATAGACAGGAAATAAAATACTGAGAATGGAAATAAAATACTGAGTGTATGAAGCCGGTGCTCAGGAGAAGTCTTCTGCCACGATCTCGTCCTCAGGTTCCTGTTCTGTTCCGAGAAGTGCTCCTGTACCGTACACCTCGGGGTAGTTCTCCTCAGCTATACCTGGGGACATCATCCATTCCAGGTCCTCAGGGGACATAGCAAGGTACAGAAATAACTCAAGCCAAAATGAATATCAGTGCAGCAGCAGGGTAAATATGTAAACCAGCTAAGTGATATGCAAGTGAGAGTTTTAGTCATACTCAGGCTGAGACTACTACAGGATCAGTGTCGAAGAAACCATAGCAGTATTTTCTCGAAGGGCCAGTAAGGTACCAAAGCTCTGTATCAGAGTCTAAGGCACCGCCAGATAACAGTATTTATATTATATTATATTATATTCAGCCTTGATATGATAATACTCTCCCCACCCCATGTAATCTCACGTCACAGTTCCAGAAAATATCAGGTACAAGTCACGCAAGTTTGAACTAATGCAATGAGTCAGAATAGAATCTACGCATGTAAACTGTAAATGACATGAATATGTATCCTATACGGAATCACCAGGTATATCTCAGGCAATTCTGTCACATGAATAGTGTCAGGTGTCCTGGGTTGAGCAGTGAACAAGTTTACATATGAATCTACAAGAAATCAAGTAAAATATTATAACCATAAATATATGAGAATTGGCAAGTTTTACTTGCCCACTGATGTATAACTAAGTCCAGGAAATAGGTAGCAAAGCTGCAAGTTTTGGCAAGGTACACTTGCCCACTGATGTATAAACAAGTCAAGGAAAATAAGTAGCAAGCTGCAGGGTTTGGCAAGGTACACTTGCCTGTGGTTCCGGCTCTGATTTCGGCTCTGCCTTCAGTTGGATTTGCAGGCGGTACTCTGGTTGCTGAAATAAATATCACTATCAGATCCAGAAAATATCAATCAGCTAGAAACGCCTATCCTTGAGTCCAATTTGGAGACAAGGACAAAAACGACAATTTCGGGTCAAAACGGCACTTTGTACCGAAAAATGTGTCAAGGTCAAAGGTCTCCAATTTCACCAAACTTAGTGTCAACAGGTCAGGAACGATGATACGAACCCAATGGAACTTTCGGAATTAGATTCCGATGAGCCGAACACAAAATCGCCCGTCGAGCGGGGCCTTTGGGGCCCACGACACGCGATTTCGTCAATGTTCTCAGAATCGAACCAAACTTGACCCACAGGACCAGCGTATTGCTACGAGTCCGATGGCGTAAGTTTTGTCTCGATCCGACGTGTGTACACAAAGTTAGATCGAAATCCAGAAAAGTCGGATACGGGGCGATGTCCGCGGATACGCGTTGATTCCGGTGTGCACGCACACCCGAATCGACTTCTGTGAAATCCCGCATGTCCGTATCAATGACGCGCACGTATCTGTGAAGACCGCATGCGACCAAGTCGTCCCGTTTGGCGGGACGTACTCGGTTCCGGGGTGAAACAGGGTCTGGTTTTTCCTGTTTTTGAATCGCGGTGTGCGATCACCACAGGACGCGATGCCCCGAACGGTTTGTCCGGACACCGAGAGAGTCATACAGGCTTCGCAACGCAATTTACGAAATCAAAATCCGAGCTACGAGCAAGAAGATACACGTACTTGAACGGGGTCGAAAAATAGGGTTCTCGTCATGTCCGACACGTGTCGGACTCGGGGATCAAATTAGGGTTAGGGCTAGGGTTCAGCCCTGCGGCGGCCGGAGGCTCGCCGGAGGGAGGCTGGAGGCGGTCGGGGGCTTCGCCGGAGGCGGCCGGGCTCGCTGGCGGGGGCAGCGGCGTGCGGCAGGCGGCCGGCGGCGGGGACGAGCAGCTGCTGCTGGCTGCTGGGTCGGGGGAGGTCCACGGCGGCTGGGGACAGAGCCGGAGGCGGCGGCGCTGGCGGCGTCGTCGGCAGAGCTGGGCGGGGGCTGCTGCGGCGAGGCGGGGCGGCGTAGTGGCGGGGGCGGTGGTCGTGGCAGTGGCGGAGGGAGAGAGGGGAGGGGTTAAATAGGGCGGAGGAGAGGGAGCGGGGCCGAGCGGGGCGGAGGTCGTGGGGGTGAGGGCCGGCGGAGCGGCGGGCGGCGCGGCCGGAGGCGCGGGGAGCGGCGGCAGAAGCGGTCAGCGATCGTGGGGGTGAGGGGTGCAGCAGGTCGGGTTTGGCGGGTGCGGGTGTGGCCGACCCGACCCGACCCGACCCGATAGGAAACGGGCTGGGCCGAAAAACAATAAAATAATAATAATAATAATAATAATAATAATAAAAACCATTAATTAATTAATAATTAGCTTAAATAGTTTTTAGGCATTTAAAAATATGTCTGAGGCCCAATAAATTCCCAGAAAATTACCCTAAGTCCAGTTTTTCATTTTACACCCAAAAATATTATTTTCATAATATTTTAATACTATTTATTATCATTTAAAAATCATTTAAATATTAAAACCCTATTTTTAATTCACAGAAAATTCCCAGAAAATTCCAAAAAATTGTGAAAAATCCAGTTTTGAAAATTTTGAAAAATCAGGGGATTTACAATCTACCCCCCTTAAGAGGATTGCGTCCTCGCAATCAAAGAATAACCGGTCAACAGAGATGATGCGGTCGCAAGCATCGTTTGAAAACACATCACAAGATACTTAGGAAAATACCGTTTCCCTAAAAATGAAAGTTATACACCTTCCAGAAGAATCTAGTTAAAGCAAGAAAACTACAACTTTTATGAAAACCAGGTTATTATTAACAAGTTACAATTTACTAGGTTGGGGCTGAGGTCACGAACCAATAGGCACGAGCTACAACAAGACTAGAAACGGATAACTACGAATCACTTACTCGCATCAGCGTCCTGCACAGTCATCGCGTAAGCTTGCACTCGTCCTTGAGGTAGATTTCTCTGCTGCTGTTGAGCTTGCTGGTAGGGTGCTGCTCGAGGCGCTGGTGGAGTTTGCTGGTTCGCCCTTGGTGCTCCTTCTCTACGCTCAGGACAGTCTCTTACTGCATGCTGTCTGGATCCGCAGCCTAAGCATAGTCCGAGTTTACATCTACACTCCTTCTCGACATGGCCTATCTTGCCGCAGTGGTAACAAGTAGGAAGGTAGAAGGCTTTTGGTGCTGCTCTTGGTGGCGGGCTTATTTGTTGACGCTTTGCAGACTCCTCTAGTACTGCTCTGGTTGGTGCGGATGTGGAGGGCCGCTTCAGACTGGTCTCTCTCTTGGTGACGCGCTCCATGCGTCGAGCCGCAGCAAGTACGTCCGAGTATGATGTTGGTGCGACGGACCCAATTAGTTTCTGCAGCTCAATGTTCAGTCCGTCGAAGAATTTCTCGGCCTTCTCTTCCTCTGTCGGGATCAGGGTGGGGGCAAAGCGGCTCAGACGAATAAATTCTACGTTGCATTCTTCCACCGTCATAGAGTCCTGAGTGAGGCGATTAAACCTGTCCCGCAGTTCTGATCGAGCGATGGCAGGAATGTACATCTCTTGGAAGAGCCTGGAGAACTCCTCCCAAGTGACTCGGTCTGGTCCGAGTCGTCTCTCTTCGGATAGCGACCAGTGATGAGCATTGCCCGTTAATTGCATTCTGACGGCAATCATCCAACGTTCCCGTGGTAGCTCTGCTGCTTCAAGTTGATGCCGAATGTTGGTGAGCCACTCATGAACTTCTGTGGGCTCCTCTTGTCACGCCCGAGTCCCAAAATATCGAGGGACTAGACACGTGGCAATGGCCAGCAGCACACACCGATGGACAAACCCAATTTAATGGATCCATCGGGACGTACTTAAGCTGTAATACAATAATAATGGTCTAGATATACTAATCTCATCCACAGAAATGAATACAACAATATCAGAATCATAAAGCAAGATCAATCCCAATATGATATAAACTCGGGAAAATAACCCGATAATGAGTCTGATACATCTGTCAAGATACAAGAATAAAGATAACCACAGCAAATACCGAGTATGGGGAAAGCCTATACCCAGATGATACCCTCGGGGATCAATCGTCTACTGGATCTGGTACTGCTCCAGTGTCTGCTCCTGCTCCATCTTCTGCTAATGCTCCTGTCCCGTGTAACTCGGGGTCGATCTCGTCTGCTAGTCCTGGGGACAAAGTCCGGTATCCAGGTCCTCAGGGGACATAACAAGGTACATAAATCGACATGCCAAAATGTAGTGTAATAGTAAATAAAATAAATAGGGTAAACTATATAACCATCTATGTGAAAATGCAATTTGAGAGCATCACTAAACTCAGGCTGAGACCACTACAAGCTCTGTGTCTTGGAGCCGGTAGCAGTGTTTACTATGTATTTTACTATGTGTTTACTATGTGTTTACTATGTTTTTTATATATATATATATATATATAAACTCAGCCTGTAGCCTGTGTGTCTCTCCCCACCCAATGTAATCACACGTCTCATGTCCATGATGCACCATGTCCATGTTACGCACGATCATATCTAATGCAGCAAGTCATCTAATATCTATGAATATGATGTCTATGTCATAAAACATGTATCCTACACAGAATCGCCATGAATATCTCAGGAAGATTCTGTCTCATGAATAGTGTCAAGTGTCCTGGGTTATAGTGTACTTGATAGGACAAATACGAGAATAAAGAGGGTCACAAATATCCATGTCTAGATGATAATACACAACTCCGCGTACGGTGTTGGCACCCGACTATAATCGGACGCTAAGTACGTCACACGGCCCTAGGTTAAGCATGCACAGCAATATAATAAAGCAAGGAAAATATATAACAATACTGCAGAGTTTGGCAAGGTACACTTGCCTGGGGTCCTGTTGCTGGTATGAATCAGAGTCCAAGTCACAGTCCAAATAGCCTATGTATAACAAATTTATCACGTCAAAAGATAATTTATTTTAATTTATTTAATTCTGGAATAATTACTCTAAAATCCTATTTTAATCTTATTATTCTGATTTTATGTTAATTCCTAAATTTTGTCCAAAGAAACTGAATTTTATCAACTCGAGACTCATGGCACGCAAATCGAGGCGATCTGTTGACCAAAAAGTCAACCGACACAAACTCGACTTTCATGCACGATTTCCTGTAGATTTCAGCATCAAAAATATACTAGAATTTACGGCTCGTCCGAATTCAAATTCGTTTGGGAAATATGGCACATACAAATTTTGTATTGTGCACCGATGGTTAAATTCTAACCTAGAAGTTCTACAGAATTAACAGTATGTAAATACTTCAAATTAAATTCTGGAAAAAATATATGTCGATGATCTCGACATTATATTTCCGAAACTTTAAACGGTTCGTGATTCTGATTTCGGGTTCTCCCGAAATTGCGAAAATATCGAAACACATCTATTTTTGGACATGCTGTGCTCTACGAATTTTTCAGAATTTAATACTAATAATTTTGGAAAACAAATTATATAATCAGAAAGCTAACCTCAATATCGTTCTAACGCAAGAAACTAGGCCTCGTTTGGAGTCCGGAGCTATGCGCAATGGCTTCTAGAAGATGAAGAAACCCTAGATGACAATTCTCCCAAATCTCTCTCTCTCTCTAAAATAATGAGATAATTAGGGTTATTATATTATATATATATATATATATATAGATGTACCTGCGGCTGAATGGATATCTATAGGCTGACATGTGTCAGAATATGATTGGATGGTTTTATTTATATTATTTATTTTTGATTTGCCTTTATCAAAATATTATTTAAGTCATTTTAAATCTAAATAACTCAAAATAAATATTAAAAATAATCATAAAAATCTGGAAAAATTACAGAAAATATATTTTGAACCAAAAAACCTTAGAAAAATATTTGGGATAATTTTATATTCATAGATTTCCTACTATAATTAGGAGAAGCTCTAAAAATTAGTTTTGCCATAAAACTAAAAATAAATACTAACATTATTCCACAAATTCTGAAATAATTCCAGAAAATATATAATAATATTATAAACCTTAGAAAATAATGTGGGTCCATTTTATATTCCTGAGCTTGCACCATAAATTCTACAAGTCCTAAAAATTAGTTATTAGCCTAAATAACTCCCAATAAATACTAAAAATACTCAGAAAATTCCCAAAAACTTCTAGAAAATATATTTTATTATTTAGAACATAAAATAAAAGTTTGGAATATTTTTAATTATATTTGAATCTAAAATAAATTCTTAAAAATTCTAAAAAATTACAGAAAATTGTGAATATCCAAATTAAAAATAACTCAAAAAAGTGCGGGGGTTACACCTCTAAAAAATATTTTTAATTATAAAAAATTCTAAAAAATCACTGAATTCCAGAATATTTTTAATTATATTTAAATATCCAAATTAAAAATTTCTGAAAAATCAGGGGGTTACACCTCTTTTCCAAAAAAGTGCGGGGCTTCAGTTGGCGGAAGTCAGTGATTGAGCCGGTCATTGGCCGTCGAGTTGGTAGGTTGGCCTGCTCCAGTGCAGTTACAATGCTGTCCCTCAAGAAATTAGCCTCACGACGCTGAGCCTCGTGTTGGACTTGTTGCTGTGCTTGTATCATCGCGTAGATCATTTGGAATATCTGTTGCCCGTCAATCGGCTGTCCTTGTGGGAATACGGGCGCTGGTGGAACGAACTGCGGCGGAGGTGGGATGTCATCACGCCGGAATCTGGAGGTAGGTTGACCTGCCTGCTGTCTCTGTTGAGTTGATGGAACTCCTCCGACTGGTGTCACTTCGTCGTCATAGGTGACACCTGTAGCTTGTGGTGTTCCGACGGGAGTCTCGTTGCATTCTTGTGGGTCCATTTCCCTGTATCCAAAATAAACAATAAGAGGCGCACATGAATCAAGGCAGGATGCAAGTCAAATTAGTTCGAATACGATACAGATATCAAAACGATTCAAGCCAGTGGATGAGATCCTAAAACTTATCCTAGCTTATTGCAGGCCTGTTCGGTCCCTAAGTTGAAACCGAACAATTTAGTCGAAGACCTGCATGGGCCACCACAAAAACCATGTCACGTCCTAGTCCCAAAATGCCGAGGGACTAGACACGCGACAATGGCCAGCAGCACGCACCGATGGACAACCCAATTTAATGGATCCATCAGGGCATGCTTAAGCTGTATTCTAACAGTAAAATGTTACAAGTCACAGGTGTTTCTAATCTCATCCACAGAACAAACACAGATTAATGCCAGGAATAATGCAATAAAAATAAATAAGCAATATCAAATAAGTGTCTCGGGAAACCATCCGAGAATCAGTCTGTTACATTCAGAGGAAAATAGACAGGAAATAAAATACTGAGAATGGAAATAAAATACTGAGTGTATGAAGCCGGTGCTCAGGAGAAGTCTTCTACCACGATCTCGTCCTCAGGTTCCTGTTCTGTTCCGAGAAGTGCTCATGTACCGTACACCTCGGGGTAGTTCTCCTCAGCTATACCTGGGGACATCATCCATTCCAGGTCCTCAGGGGACATAGCAAGGTACAAAAATAACTCAAGCCAAAATGAATATCAGTGCAGCAGCAGGGTAAATATGTAAACCAGCTAAGTGATATGCAAGTAAGAGTTTTAGTCATACTCAGGCTGAGACTACTATAGGATCAGTGTCGAAGAAACCATAGCAGTATTTTCTCGAAGGGCCAGTAAGGTACCAAAGCTCTGTATCAGAGTCTAAGGCACCGCCAGATAATAGTATTTATATTATATTATATTCAGCCTTGATATGATAATACTCTCCCCATCCCATGTAATCTCACGTCACAGTTCTAGAAAATATCAGGTACAAGTCACGCAAGTTTGAACTAATGCAATGAGTAAGGATAGAATCTACGCATGTAAACTGTAAATGACATGAATATCTATCCTATACGGAATCACCAGGTATATCTCAGGCAATTCCGTCACATGAATAGTGTCAGGTGTCCTGGGTTGAGCAGTGAACAAGTTTACATATGAATCTACAAGAAATCAAGTAAAATATTATAACCAGAAATATCTGAGAATTGGCAAGTTTTACTTGCCCACTGATGTATAACTAAGTCCAGGAAATAGGTAGCAAAGCTGCAAGTTTTGGCAAGGTACACTTGCCCACTGATGTATAAACAAGTCAAGGAAAATAAGTAGCAAGCTGCAGGGTTTGGCAAGGTACACTTGCCTGTGGTTCCGGCTCTGATTTCGCCTCTGACTTCAGTTGGATTTGCAGACGGTACTCCGGTTGCTGAAATAAATATCACCATCAGTTCCAGAAAATATCAATCAGCTAAAAATGCCTATCCTTGAGTCCAATTTGGAGACAAGGGCAAAAACGGCAATTTTGGGTCAAAACGGGGTCCACATGTGGGCCCGCTTTGCACCGAAAAATGTGTCAGGGTCAAAGGTCTCCAATTTCACTAAACTTAGTGTCAACAGGTCAGGAACGATGATACGAACCCAACGGAACTTCCGGAATTGGATTTCGATGAGCCGAACACAAAATCGCCCGTCGAGCGGGGCCTTTGGGGCCCACGACACGCGATTTCGTCAACGTTCTCAGAATCAACCAAACTTGACCCACAGGACCAGTGTATTGCTACGAGTCCGATGGCGTAAGTTTCGTCTCGATCCGACGTGTGTACACAAAGTTAGGTCAAAATCCAGAAAAGTCGGATACGGGGCGATGTCCGAGGATACGCGTTGATTCCGGTGTGCACGCACACCCGAATCGACTTCTGCGAAATCTCGCACATCCGTATCAATGATGCGCACATATCTGTGAAGACCGCACGCGACCAAGTCGTCCCGTTTGGCGGAGCGTACTCGGTTCCGGGGTGAAACAGGGTCTGGTTTTTCCTGTTTTTGGATCGCGGTGTGCGATCACCACAGGACACGATGCCCCGAACGGTTTGTCCGGGCACCGAGAGGGTCATACAGGCTTCGCAACGCAATTTACGGAATCGAAATCCGAGCTACGAGCAAGAAGATACACGTACCTGAACGGGGTCGAAAAACAGGGTTCTCGTCGTGTCCGACACGTGTCGGACTCGGGGATCAAATTAGGGTTAGGGTTCAGCCCTGCGGCGGCCGGAGGCTCGCCGGAGGGAGGCTGGAGGCGGTCGGGGGCTTCGCCGGAGGCGGCCGGGCTCGCTGGCGGGGGCAGCGGCGTGCCGCAGGCGGCCGGCGGCGGGGACGAGCAGCTGCTGCTGGCTGCTGGGTCGGGGGAGGTCCACGGCGGCTGGGGACGGAGCCGGAGGCGGCGGCGCTGGCGGCGTCGTTGGCAGAGCTGGGCGGGGGCTGCTGCGGCGAGGCGGGGCGGCGTAGTGGCGGTGGTCGTGGCAGTGGCGGAGGGAGAGAGGGGAGGGGTTAAATAGGGCGGAGGAGAGGGAGCGGGGCCGAGCGGGGCGGAGGTCGTGGGGGTGAGGGCCGGCGGAGCGGCGGGCGGCGCGGCCGGAGGTGCGGGGAGCGGCGGCAGAAGCGGTCAGCGATCGTGGGGGTGAGGGGTGCAGCGGGTCGGGTCTGGCGGGTGCGGGTGTGGCCGACCCGACCCGACCCGACCCGATAGGAAACGGGCTGGGCCGGTACGAAAAACAATAAAAAAAATAATAATAATAAAAACCATTAATTAATTAATAATTAGCTTAAATAGTTTTTAGGCATTTAAAAATAGGTCTGAGGTCCAATAAATTCCCAGAAAATTATCCTAAGTCCAGTTTTTCATTTTACACCCAAAAATATTATTTTTATAATATTTTAATACTGTTTATTATCATTTAAAAATTATTTAAATATTAAAACCCTGTTTTTAATTCACAGAAAAATCCCAGAAAATTCCAGAAAATTGTGAAAAATCCAGTTTTGAAAATTTTGAAAAATCAGGGGGTTTACACTTGTTGCTGGGCTTGTATCATCGCGTAGATCATTTGGAATATCTGTTGCCCGTCAATTGGCTGTCCTTGTGGGAATACGGGCATTGGTGGAACGAACTGCGGCGGAGGTGGGATGTCATCGCGCCAGAATCGGGAGGTAGGTTGACCTGCCTGCTGGCTCTGTTGAGTTGATGGAATTCCACCGACTGGTGTCACTTCGTCGTCATAGGTGACACCTGTAGCTTGTGGTGTTCCTGCGGGAGTCTCGTCGCTGGCTTGTGGGTCTATTTCTCTGCATCCAAAATAAACAATAAGAGGCACACAGGAATCAAGGCAGGATGCAAGTAAATTATTTTTGAAGTCGATATAGAGATCAAGAATGATTCAAGCAAGTGGATGAGATCCTAAACTTATCCTATCTTTATTGCAGGCATGTTCGGTCCCTAAGTTAAAACCGAACAATTTAGTCGTAGACCTGCATGGGCCACCACAAAAACTATGTCACGCCCCAGTCCCAAAATGTCGAGGGACTGGACACGTGGCAATGGCCAGCAGCACGCACCGATGGACAACCCAATTTAATGGATCCATCAGGGCATGCTTAAGCTGTAGTCTAACAGGAAATAGAACAATTATTACAAGTCCCAGGTTATTCTAATCTCATCCACAACAGATAGTCACAGATTAAATGCCAGAATAAATGCAAATAATATAAACTAACAATCTCAATAAAAGTGTCTCGGTGAACAATCCGAGAACAAGTCTGATACATCAAGCAAATAGACAGGAAATAAAGCAACTGGAAAATAGGAATAACTGAGTATATGAAGCCAGTACTCAGGAGAAGTCTTCGGGCACGATCTCGTTCTCAGGTTCTGGTACAGCTCCTGGAGGTACTCCTGTACGGTATATCTCTGGATGGATCTCTTCGGCTATACCTGGGGACATAATCCGGATCCAGGTCCTCAGGGGACAGCAAGGTACAGATAATACAAGCCAGAATAAATGCAGTGCATCAAATAATGAAATAAATAGGGTAAGTATGTAACCATCTAGGTGAAATACAAGTGAGAGCATCACGAGTACTCAGGCTGAGCCACTACAAGCTCTGTGTCGGGGAGCCGGTAGCAGTAATATCACTAATAGAGTGCCTAGCTCTGATATAGAGTCTGGGGCCTCACAATAAATATAACACTAATAGAGTGCCTAGCTCTGATATAGAGTCTAAGGCCTCACAATATATATATATATATATATATATATATATATATATATATATATATATATATATATATATATATATATATATATATATATATATATATCAGCCTGTAGCCTGTGTGTCTCTCCCCACCCAATGTAATCACACATCTCATGTCCATGACACGCAAGATCAATACTAATGCAGCAAGTCATATAATATCTAAAAATATAATGTCTATGTCAATCCTGTATCCTACACAGAATCACCATGAATATCTCAGGAAGATTCTGTCTGCATGAATAGTGTCAAGTGTCCTGGGTTATGATATACTTGATAAGACAAGTACGAGAATGAAAAGGGTCACGATATCCATGTCTAGATGACAATACACAACGTCGCGTACGGTGTTGGCACCCGACTATGAATCGGACGCTAAGTAAAGTCACACGGTCCTAGGTCAAGCATGAACCACAATATATATATATATATATATATAAGCCAAGGAAATAAGTAACAAAGACTGCAAGTTTTGGCGATGTACACTTGCCTGCGGTTTCGGCTCTAATTGTAGCTCTAGCAGCAGCGAGATTTGCAGGTAGTACTCCGGTTGCTGAAATAAACATCACCATCAGATTCAGAAAATATCAATCAGCTAGAAACGCCTGTCCTTGAGTCCAATTTGGAGACAAGGGCAAAAATAACAATTTCGGGTCAAGGCGGGGTCCATATGTGGGCCCGCTTTGCACCGAAAAACGTGTCAGGGACAAAGGTCTCCAAATTTGCCAAACTTAGTGTCAACAGGTCAGGAACGATGACACGAACCCAACGGAACTTCCAGAATTGGATTCCGATGAGCCGATCACAAAATCGTCCGTCGAGTGGGGCCTGTGGGGCCCACGACACGTGATTTCGTCAACGTTCTCAGAATCGAACCAAACTTGGGTCACAGGACCAGCGTATCGCTACGAGTCCGATGGCGTAAGTTTCATTTCAATCCGACGTGTGTACACAAAGTTAGGACGCGATTCAAAAAAGACGGATACGGAGCGGTGTCCGCGGATACGCGTTGATTTCGGTGTGCACGCACACCCGAATCGACTTCTGCAAAATCCTACACGTCCGTATCAACGATGCGCACGTATTAGTGAAGACCGCACACGACCAAGTCGTCCTGTTTGGCGGGGCGTACTCGGTTCCGGGGTGAAACAGGACGTTGGTTTTTCTGTTTTTGGATCGCGGTTCGCGATCACCACAGGGCGCGATGCACCGAACGGTTTGCACGGGCACCGAGGGGGTCACGCAGGGTTCGCGACGCAACTGACGGAATCGAAAACAGAGCTACGAGGAGAAAGATACAAGTACCTGAACAGGGCTCCTGAAAACCGAAATCCTTCGTGTCCGATTCGTGTCCGACACGACGCAAGACTTAGGGTTAGGGTTTCGGGGTGCTGTCGGAGCTCCGACGGCTCGGGGGAACTGCGGCCGGAGGCGGAGGGGCGGCGTTGGCGATGCGCCGGAGGGGGCGGAGGCGGAGGGGCGGCTGCCATAGGCGGCTCAGCCGCTGCTGCGGGGTCGGGGTCTTCTCGGTCGGGTTCTGGGGACGGGCGGTTGGGCGGAGCTGGGCTCGGCTGAGGCGGGCGGGGATGGCGGCGAGGCGAGGAGGGCGGTGAGGCTAGGAGGGCGGTGGCCGGAGGCGGAGCCGGTGGTGGTTCGTGGTGGGGCGGGGTAGGCTAAGGCAGGCCGGGGCTAGGGTTTATATAGGCAGCGGGCGGTGGGGGTCGGCCGGGCGAGGCGGAGCGGAGTGGTCGACGTGGCGGGGAGCGCGGAGCTCGCGGGGGCGTGGGCCGAGCGAAGCGGGCGGCACGCGGCCGGGCGGGGCGGCGGACGAATCGGTCCGCAGAGGCGTGGGGGGGGGGAGAAGCGGGTTCACGGGTCGGGTCGGCCGGGTTCGGGTCTGACAGACCCGACCCGACCCGACCCGACCCGATAGCCCATGGGCTCGGTTGGGCTGGGCTGGGCCTTGGGCTGGGTTTAATTTGGTTTTAATTGGGTTTTAAATAATAGAATAATTAATAATAATAAAATATAGTTTTTAGGTGTTATAAAATAGGTCCGGGGTCCAATAAATTCCAGAAAAATTACCCTAAGTCCAGTTTTTTATTTTACACGCAAAAATATTATTTTTATAATATTTTAATATATGTTAAAAACATTTAATTTTATTTAATGCCCAAAACATCTTATTTTTAAGTGGCAAAAATTCCCAAAAATTCCAAAAAATTTCGGAAAATTCGGTTTTGAAAATCTTGAAAAATTTGGCGGTTTACAGCACCCACATGTCACAGAGTATGCATCAAATTTATTTTGATACAGACTACTGTATCAAAGTTCACCTCATGTCGTGGCCAGTTATCCGGCCGGCTAAAAAAAAAGCCTGTTGATAAAGGCAATACAAAACCCACTTGGGACAACCCACTTGGGACAGCCCACTTTTTCACCATTGTTAATTATAAGTTTGTCACTCAAAAATTTTATTCACCGGGCTGCCCACTTCCAATTGATTTTTTTAATATTCAGGACTGTCAAAAATTTTGACAGTCCTAAAAATATATGTTAATTTTTTAGGACTGTCAAAATTTTGACAGTCCTTCCAATTGATAGAACTGTTAAAATTTTGACAATCCAGAAGAGAGGGCTACGCGAGATGACCACGAGGACTGGGCTGCGTGGAGTATAAAGGGGGGACGAGACGGAGGAGCAGGAGGGGAAGGAGGCGGCGGGGGAGGAGGCGAAGGCGGCGGTGGAGGACGGGGGAGGAGGCGGAGGCACGCGTGCGGTGGAGGACGGGGCCGCTGCTACGCGCGGGGGCGACGGTGAGCGGTGGGAACGACGACGATCGGTGGAGGAAGGGGTCACTGCTGCGCGCGGGGACGGCGACGAGCGGTGGGGGCGGCGGCGAGCGGTGGAGGAGCAGGAGGGAGAGCAGGAGGAGGGAGGTGAAGAGTTGGGCAGCGCTAGTAAAATTTGGATTATGTTGAGTAAATTTTTTTCATAACTGGACTAGCCCCAATACTGGTCTAACCCTGAGTGTACTGTGTAGTACCTTTATCACAAACCCAAAAAAAACAACACATGTTCTGCCCTACTGGTCCCCGACACGTGTTTTCTCCAATCACTATTTGACACGTGTCAGTAACGTAGACATGGTCCATTAAATCTCGTTTCATACAGCTTCACTTCACTCCTCTTCTTCCTAAAAACCGAAGGGAGAAAAAAACTCCATGAAACCCTAATTTTCCGATTCAATCAAGAAGGAAGAAGGAGGAGGAAAGATGCATACATTCGGCTACAGAGCGAACGCTCTGGTGACGTTCGCGGTGACGATACTGGCGCTGATGTGCGCCATGGCCTCCGTCTCCGACAACTTCAACACCCCCGCCCCCACCTCCGAAGTCAAGGTACCGAAAACCCTATATTTTGACCTAATTTCACCGTTTAGGGTTTTAGGTCCCCCCCCGCGTTGGATGTGGTTGTATGTAGCTTGTAGTCGGTTGATACGTTCGATTTTTTTTAAGATTAGGGTTTTCGGTTTATGATTTTAGTGTCGAACCCAATATTTTGCTCTAATCCTACTAATTACAGCTTTTTACGGTCTTTCCTGTCCAATTTGGTCGTGCGTAGCTTGTAGTTGGTTGATACGTTCGAATTATGGAAGATTGGGGTTTCCGCTTGTGGAATTTGATTACTTCGTGGAAAATTTTGGTTTGCGAGGGGGATATGTAGCTGGTTTCTTGTTGTGGATCACAAATAAGAGGGTTACGACTTATGAGAGAGATCAGATTAATTTGATCGCCGTAGCATATTATTGGTTGATCCGGAACATGCTGCCTAAGAAAACACTAGATTGGCATGCATCATGTAAATAGTATGTTACCCCCCCAACCCACAATTAAATATGACCTTATTGTTGATAGTAATGGTAATTTGGGCTTTCTCCAGTCCCCAATTTGGTTGTGCATAGCCTGTAGCTGGATGATGGTTCCAATTGTGTGAAGATCGGGGTTCCGGATTTCCGTTTTGATTACTCGGTGGATGCTTTGGTTGGGAGGGGATTTGAATTTCTTGGTGTGAAACACAAATAACAGAGTTGTACTTGATCAGTTCGGTATTATGTACTGTACTATTGGTTGATCAATGCATTCTGAACGAAAACACAAGATAGGCATAGGTTTGAAAGATTAGGTCTTTTTTTGTTCCAACCTGATCTTATGGCCTATAATTTGGGAGTGAGGATTACTCCCCGTCGTGTTGTCATCTTGCCATAATATCCACAAGGATACATCACTCAGAGAAGAGTTATAAGGGACCCAATAATCTAAATTCTAGGAATAAGCTATTTACCACTCAATTTTACAATTTGCTAGATGGGAGAATTTTTTTTTGAGGTAGTTGCAAAATATGCAACGGAGACCAATAAATGTTCCAGTTAAGGGAGCTGCCAACTAAGGCCAGGCCAAAACAAATTTGGATTGATACTGTTAAAAACAATATGGTTTTGGTCTCCCAAGATGCAGGGACAATCCAAATACATGTGTTGTGTCAGTGTTGCGTAACGTCAGATAGTATTAGACACAACATGAAACTGCAAAATACACTAGGACACGCCAAATATAGGCATCGTATATGTGTCGACGTGTCTGTATCATGTCGTGCCATATTTGTGTCCATGCAACATACTTCCAGTCCTTAATGGAGCAAAATGATTCAAGTGACCGAACTAGGAATTCGTATAAGGTCTCTGTTGTTATTGTGTGATTTTGGAACACATCATTTGATGTCCATGTGATTGGAAAGGATTGAGGACGGCCCTGGATCTATACATACTGTGCAAAGACTAGGGTTCCTTTACTTGCATGATTTGTTTGTCTCACTAATAGTTTGATGCAGGAGACTAGAAATTGTTTAGGAATCTGAATATTGAAAATTTGAAACGTCATAAGTGAAAGTTGACAAACGAGTCCTAAGACTCCTAACTCATAGAGGGCCATCTTTGGGTCCGAGTCAAATTTAGTTTAGACTTTATTGGTGTATGAACTAATTCAGAATTCTAGTTAATGAGTTGTATTAGGATTGGCTTTACTTTATGGCCTATTCTTGAGTACTAATAAGGTTAGGGTTTATTAAGACCTAGTTAGACCACGGTGTGTTTCCTTATAAATATACAATACATGCACATACACCTCTCATTTATAGAGAAATCGAGTTTGAGGAATAAAATCAGTAACCCCAATTTTCCTTATCTTCTCCTCCTCTACTATTTTCCACTTATTACTGTGCTACTACAATTGCCAGATTAACCACACAAACATTATCATCTTTGTCGCTTATCATCGCCGATGACTATCATCATTTCGAACCGATCGAGTATTTCCTCCATTCACATCCATTGCCAATAAGTATTTTTTCTTTAGATATTTGTTTTTTATTGCTTATAACTTGTTTCCTCTTATTGCGTTATGTTAATGACTATTGAATTTAAGCTCCTAATTATTTGTCCCTGTAAGACATGTCGTGAGTCACTAGGGACTGTTTGGTTCATGTAACTTAACTAAGAACCTAATAACTTGGAAAACTTGGGAGAAAATTTTCAAATTCTCTTGTTTGGTATGGAGAAGTTGGAGAGACAAGAACTTAGTCCACATGGACTTGTCCCCATGCCACATAGGCATTAAGTTCTCCAACTTTCTAGGTTAAGTTCTAAGTCAAAAATTATGAAACTTGCAGAACATAATTGTTGAGAGAAGGAATGATGGATCTAAATGTTGAACTCTTTGGGTTTCCAATCTTTATTTTCTCCCAACCAAATACAATAACTCAAAAAAGAGGGAAGAACTTAGAGAACACGACCATGAAACCCATTTCATATTTCCTTGAGTTAATTGTTTCTTCAAGTTAATTGTTTCTCCAAGTTCCATAGGTTTTAAACAACCAAACAACTTGTTTGGAGCCTATGGAACTAGGAGAAGCCAAAAAATCCAAAGAACTAATGAGATAGGTCCCATGGTCAAGTTCGTGTTCCATCTTCCTTGACTTATTGTGTTTGGTTGAAAGAAAATTAAGCTTGAGACCCAAACAACTTAAGACTGGACCCATTTTTCCTCTCCCTACACTTTAGTTTTCCAAGTTCGTTCATTTTTGGCTTTTGGAACTTAGCCAAGAAACTTGAGCAACTTAATGTCCATGTGACATGGGACAAATCCATGCGGACTATGTTCTTGTTCCCTAAGTTTTCAATTTCTCCATACCAAACAAGAGAACTTTGAGAACATTTTTTTACTTCTCCATACCAAACAGGAGAACTTGGAGAACTCCTCCCAACTTCTCCAAACTTTGACCAAGAACCAAACAACCCCTAAGTAACATAAGTGCTTTCTAAATCATCTTGTTGGTTCAATATATTATAGTATATTGTTAGTTACTCTATGTCCATAAGAAAGGAAGGTAAATGAGTGAAAAATGCTAAGATGGACAAGTGTCAATAAATAAAGCCAGGAATGAGATTATTGTCAATTTTCATCAAAACACCTTGAACTTTTGCACTTTGCTATGTTTTCACTTTACTACATAATCTATTTTAGTTCAGAACCATACCTCAAACCCTTTTTTTATACTTAAATACCACCACATCCATGAAAATGTCATAAAAAAGATAAAATGACCGCATATCCCACCTATCTACCGCCGAGACACCGTCTTATTCCTCTTTCCTTATCCCTAAACCTAAGCATCACTACCCTCCTCTTCCTCTTTCATGTCTAAATGCTAACCTATCACCATTTTCTTCCTCCTTCCTCATCCCAATAATCTAGCTATCCACCGCCATCATTTTCCTCTTTCCTCATTGCTAGAACCTAACCCACAACTACCTTCTTCCTCCCCTCTCCTCCATGTTGCCTCGCCTCTGACCAGCCCCTTCTTCCGGCAATGACCAGCCCCTCATCCTGCCCTAGTTAAGGTTTAGGGTTTCGGTGACTAGGGGATGTACTTTTAGATCTCTTGATTTTTAATGTTGGATTAACCGATGATAGCAAAGTGAAATTACCTAAAATGTTCATGCTAGTATATGAACAAAAAGATCATGGTATTGAAGTGAAGACAAGGCAAACTTCAAGGTATTAAAATGAAAGTTAGCCGGAATTATTACTAGTCTAATGTGGTTTTGTGCTCATGCATATTAAATTAATGTTGTGTTAGTAGATAGGAGTATTTTCATTTACTGTTCAATTTGTCTACTTATGGCTGACATTTTTGTTATCTAGCACTGAGGATTTCTTCCATGAATTGAGGCATTCACTGTCTCGTTCTTTGTATTTCCACTCATTTCTCCCTTCTACGTGTAGGTCTTGAATATTAACTGGTTCCAGAAGCAGCCACATGGAAATGATGAGGTGATTCTCTGTTCCCGTAGTTTTGCGCATTTCATAATTTTCCTCATTATTCCATAACAGTTACGTTTATATTGTACTTTCTTATTTATCTCCTCGGAGGACAACTGGAGGTGACAGTTGTGCTTTAACACAGAATGTCAAACTGTTACTACTAGTCAACTAAACCTATGTTTTTCTTTGCTTTTTGTGTCGAAGAAGTAGATCCGCAAGGGCCGTCTTAGTTTGAAGGCATGCAATACAGATGTTCATTTATGGCGTGGAAGAGATACGGAACACGAAAAATCAGCTAGGGCTTGGGAAGAGGGGTGCCAATTTCTGCACGAGGCAGTTGTAGGTATGCAGAAACATTAGTGTGTGAGAAGTGGTTGGTTTCATATGGAAAGCAATATTCAGATTTCAGAAAGCCCATATTTAGTTTCTTAGTTTTGGAGGCTTGTAGGGATCATAGGATATCATTTAGGTGTGTGAAGTGATGTGGGGCATGAAAGATCAGGTAAGAGTTTTGAAGAGGAGTTTCAGTTTCTTCATGACAGGAGAGCAGAAACATTGAGGGCATCGCATGGCGCAACGGTAGGATTTGCTGTTTGCATCCTCTAGGAGGCAGGTTTAAATCATGGAAAAAGCCTCTCCGTGTATATGGGCTTAAGGCTGCGTACATCTTGACCCTCCCCAAACCTTGCGTAAGCGGGAGCCTCATGGCACTGGGACTAACAAAGAGGAGCAAAAACATTAAAGGGTGAGAAGTGAGTGGTCTTTGAGAAATTTTAGAAGATTTGACATTCGATGATTTACTTGATTAAAACGCATTGGTGTTAATGATTGTATTGGCTGAACTATACATTCATCTTGAACCCAAACTAACAAAGTTAACAGTTAAAACTTTTTAGCTTGTTAATGTTAAATTGAGCTAGATGAAAAAAAAATGATGGAGGAGATTTGTGTGTGCAACTGTGCATTTGTGAAATGTGAACCACTTTGTTAGTACAACAATGCATGTAGACTTGATAGGGAGTTCCTAATATGTGGCCATTGTTAGATTAGTTAGCCTACTCTAGCTAAAATATCCATGGACTGAAATCCATTGGTACTATTGAAGTTTTTATTGACTTTATGCCTTACTCTTGTTGCACTGACCATGATATGTTGAGTACTTGCACTCTAACAGACATTTTATGATTTAATCCTGCAAATGGTTAGATGAAATCGTGTACTTCTAGCTAAAATATATGTTGACTGAAAAGTCGTTGGTATGATTTGTTGAAGACTTGTATTTTAAGTTTAAAAATACTATTGATTTGTTGGATTGACTTTATGCCTTGCTCTTGTTTCACTTGTCATGAAACTCTGCCGGGTTGGAGTATATGTGAATACATAGGATTACTCCTCCTTTGGTTATTATTTTAATTTTATTATATGTGATAAGTTACTGTTTACGATCCATTCGCTGGTAGTTATCAATGTATTTATTAGATGCCATCCTGTTGAAGTTCGGCATGAAGATATTGAATTATTTATTTGTAGTTCTTATCATCTCTTTCCTGTGCTCTTAGGTCAGCTTAACGTTGAACATATCAGCAGACCTGCAATCTTTGTTTACTTGGAACACAAAACAGGTTCTACCAATGACTCTTATTAGAATTTCATTCTATTCCTTTATATGCTTGCATCATATTAACAACAGTTAGTTATTTGTTACTTCATGGATTTGCTACTTGTTTTATTTATAGCTGTAGTCTTGAACCACTCTATTATTTCATTATTATATAAGCAAGCATGAGGGAACACTCCTACATTGCTATAAACACCAACTTTTACATGTTACACGTATTTTCCGGGTTTTTCAAACTTCAAATTGTGATTTGAATTCACTTGTGAGAGATGTTACCAGCAGACTAGGACATCTGAAATGAGCAATATAAACTAAATTGGGTAATACATATCTTCATTACTGAGATAAATATGGTATAGATCAAGGTTCAAAAAGTTGACTTATGGGACAGTTAAGTAATCGTGTGCTTAATCCTTAATCCGATAATGTTGGCGACCAATTAAATAAAATTTACAGTTGGCAGCATCACCGCGATTAATTCTTATGCAATCTTATTAGTTGGCAAGTGACTGTTGACCAAGTTACCTAATTAAATTGCTTAATATGATGTTGCTATATTTTAGACCATTTCTCTTAACCTCTTGCCAAAAGATTAAATTGACTCAATTAACACAAATTGTAAATGACCACCCCAACATCCGTGAGGAAATATTTGTAGAATTCTAAAAGATGAAAAAATTGTAATAGATAAAGAAATGGAAGATGCTTTTGAAGAAAATAATGTGATGGTGATGAAACCACGATTAGAGGACAAAATGAATATAGCATACATGTAAGCATGCCACATGGAAAATTTAAAGAGGCCAATGATCTATTGCTAACACAAAACTTCGATTGGCTTACATGTAAGCAAGAAATGAATGCCAAAAGATTAAATTGACTCAATTAACACAAATAGTAAATGACCACCCCAACATCCGTGAGGAAATATTTGTAGAATTCTAAAAGATGAAAAAATTGTAATAGATAAAGAAATAAAGAATTGGAAGATGCTTTTGAAGAAAATAATGTGATGGTGATGAAACCATGATTAGAGGACAAAATGAATTATAAAGCATACATGTAAGCATGCCACATGAAAAATTTAAAGAGGCCAATGATGTATTGCTAACACAAAAAAGTTACTTCGATTGTCGTACATGTAAGCAAGAAATGAATTTATAAAGCATGCCACAAGAAGAAAAAACAATTCATGCCACAAGTTGTTTGATGTGGTTGCCACTTAAATTGCATTTGAGTGTCTGCTGAATTTTCGTATTTTGTAATGATGGAGCTACAATGGGTTTTTGTTTGGGTCACCATCTTGTCAGGGCTATTTCACCGTTTAATATTTTTCGGCTGGTCCGCTACATATATTAAGTCCAAGTGCAGCTGACACATTGCCGCAAACTGTCCCAGCATGCCTATAGCAGAAGTACAGTGAACACGTGGAAGTGTAGTTGTATTTAGATGCTGCAAATGAGACGGCTTGCACTTGTGTAGCTTGTGGGCTCGAGTGTATTGTGACAGTGATTCAGTTCATGCCTTTTTATTACTTAAGCATGATATCATATGTAGTAGCTTGCATTGTCAATAATGAGTAAATAAGAGTAAGAAGAAGGCTGTGGAAAGTGTTCCCCAGTATCCTCAAGAAACACACAGAGAAAACAGCACAACAATATCATTTTTATGTAAGCTGCATCCTTATCAACTCGGATCCACTTTGGAGCAATGTTTACAAAATCACTGGCCGAGTGTATGACTTATTGTTAACCTGCCGTTAGCCTTATAATGGCAAGTTATAGGAATATATGGATGGTAGGGCATGCCAACATCTCCTGCTAGTCATGGTTTCCCATCTAAATCCTCCCCCCATCAAACTGGGTCCATTATGAAGCATAAATAAATGTCTACAATACATTGACCAAGTTTATTCTGATTATCAACCTGGCATCAAGCCTCTTAGATGGTGCCAAATTCCTAGACGGAATATATGGATGATAGTTGCCATAAAGCTTCTCAGCCGATACCAAAACGTCTCAGTCGTAATTGGAGAAAATTCAGGACGACCAATATCTATCTATTGCGAGGGTGTTTTGTTAAAAGCAAGTAAAGTAAACAATCAATATCTATCGTGGGTGAACAATAAATAATACATAAGATTATGTGCGAGTGTATCAAATAATTTCTAGCTTTTAAAGAATTTCTTATTGTTTTTTGGCTTTCCGAAACCAAGAATACCTAAACTCTGATCTGAAACCAACATAAATGCCAAAATTGGCAACACTGATACCAACAAGAAGGGGCCGAACAAATTTCGATACGGATAATGCGAATATTGATGCCAACTTTACCTATTAGCCCATGGTTCTGGAATTTCCAACTTCCCCTGGTAGCATTTTTTTTCTCCTTCATTCTTGTCTATGATAGTTAGGGTTGCATCAGTGAATCCATATTTAATTCTGCAATCTATATTATTACTTCGTTAACATTAACTTTGAGGTCTAAAATTTGCAGGTCTTTGTCTTTGTGGCTGCTGAGTATGCAGCCCCTGAAAATGCATTTAACCAGGTAAGTTAGTTTCTTGATATTGTAGCTGGAGGGGGCAAAATATGGAGTAGAGCATCATAATTTATTTCTTGCAAAATATGATGTTTTCCCAAGTAAAATTGTATGACCTACTTTGCTAGCTGCTGGATAGATTATGTTAGTTGTGTTATCATCATACTTTCACTATACATTTGGTTGGACATTTTTTTGTTGGTAGAAGAAATTGGCCATAATGCTAAGATTAATGAGTGGCAATACATTAAAGATATGATAAAAAAAGAGAGTATATCCGTGGAAAGTTAGACATGGTTCCAATTTAGTTATAAGATAAGAGAAAATCGTCTTAGGTGGTTTGGACATGTGCAACACAGACCAATAGATATTTCTGTGAAGAAAAACAATAATAAAGTAGTTCATGGAGCCACTAGGAATAGAGGAAGGTCTAGACGAACATGGTCTGAAGTGTTAAAGAAGGATATTGTTTTTGTTAGTGTTACGGAGGACATGACCCTTAACAAAGTTGAATGGAAGAAGAGGATTCAAACAGCCGATCCTAAAATTTTGGGATAAAGGCTTTGTTGTTGTTGTAGAAGAAATTTCATAAAATATTGATATATTTCTCAGGCAGAAAATCTTCCTTTTGCTCCAATTTTTGGGGACACTTAAGTGAGGAAATTCTTGAAAACTGTTCAGTGAATACTTTGTGTACCAAAGTTTGGCACATTGATGCAGTCTTTCTCTATGTGGACTTCATTCTGTTGTGTTGTTTACTTAGAATCGTTAAATTATTAAATTTGGATTATGGATGATTGAACTGTCATAATGAACAAAGAATCTTCATTTAATTCATTACTTCTTTAACCATAAATTTATTTTATACTTTATTTGAATGCCTGACAGGTTTCTCTTTGGGATGGCATCATTCCTACGAAAGAGCATGCGAAGTTCTGGATTCACACCACAAACAAATACCGATTTATTGACCAGGTGACCCTCTTAAAATTTGACTAGAGCAATTGTATAGACCTTGTTGCTCTTGTGAGACTGAAGGTACTTTTTTGCTGTATCATCACCATGCAACTTACTAGTTTATCAACTCATGACCAAATTAAGCAGGGCCCCAAATCCTTAATTTCCTTTTGCCCTCTGTTAGCTTAGTTTTTTTTACTTAACATCTGACATATTAGTTTTGTCGATAACTTTCACAAACAAGTACAGTTTTACATGTATGTTTTTGCAGTATGTCAACAGGTTTGAAAGGTTGTAGTTGTTCTCATGTTTTATAGTTTTGATGTAAACCCCTCTAGCATCTAACTCCTGCTTTTCTTTCTGATGATTTGAAACTTAGTCTAACTTGGTTCCCATTTGAAATGGTAAAAGCCAAACAACAACTTTTGTTTTAATTTATGATTTGTGAACAATTATCATATATTTATCACAATAATTCTAATAATTCGCAAAATATTCCATTGGAAATAGATCGGAACAATGTTACCATAAGCAACCGCGAAGATGACAACGATGAAGACGACTAAGGTGGATGTGGCGAAAAGTAGTTTGCAGTATCGTCCGATACCGATAGGGTTTGGCATGTCCTGATCCGATACCGATCGATACCGATAGTGACCGATACCAACATTGTGGGTCTCTTTTCAGTCCATTCGGCAAATAAAGTTGAATGAAAAAAACCAATTAACAAGTGTGTAAAAGCATGTAAGATTGTAAAACATGTAAAAGAAGAAAACTTATCAATCGCGGGTAAACCAATTGGCAACGGTGATATTATTTCATTTAATTTCAAAACTACTAAGAACCAATTGTGAAAATACTTAAAGTACTAAGAACCAATACTGAAAATACTTGCAAGTTATACCTAAATGTATAAAATATTTTCAAAATTTTAATAACTTATTAATGATTATTTGCTTTCCGATACCAAAAAATCTGATACTCCACTCCAAAACTGCCCATACCGATATTGATAGGAACGATCCAATACCGATTCCAGTACCGATACTGCGAGCCTTGGCGGAAACAGATCTTGGCGAAGCTGGCGGTGACGGCAATCTCGGCAAAAACACAGGAATGAGGCTCAAAATTGCTAGGACACAAATATACGAGAATTTGGAGAGATTGTGAGAGATAAAACTAGGCTTTACTTTTCTCAAACTCAAATTTTATTCTCAAAATTAATTCTCCACCAAAAGAGAGGTCTCTACATTTATATTTATAGAAAACTAGACCTAAACAGATAAAAAAGACTAAAAGATTACATCAAATGATAGCAATTCTATCCAAACCTAAACAGATAAACTTTTTTTTTATTTTGACGCAATAATGGTCTTCCATCAGTTGGGATTCATCTCTAACTTCCATTGTATAAATTTGTTTTATTTCCACAATTTGCACTTTTTCCTAGAAGTTCCTTGCATAAATGTTCTTGGGTATTCACATATTCAGAACTTTTGTTTGGTTTCACTAAGAGGTGTGAGAAGACAAGAAAACAAGAATGAGCAAGTTCTCATTGAAGTTCACTACCATACCCAAAAAAAAAAAATGGAGTGGAAAGATCCAATGTCTTTGAGATTTCTCTGTCAAACTTGGTTTCTTTTCATGGGTTTATTGATTTTGATAAATAATTACAATATCCCACTACGTATATGCAGGGAAGCAATCTCCGGGGCAAGGAATTCAACCTGACCTTGCACTGGCACGTCATGCCCAAGACTGGAAAAATGTTTGCCGATAAAATTGTCATGACTGGCTATCGCCTGCCCGAGGAATACAGATAGTGATAGCACCTGGTTTCTTCTTTTGCTCTGCCTTTAACGAATGTTTGTTGTAGAATTTCACTTTGATTAGACTCTCAGAGAGTTCCAGGTGGTAGGGTTAATTGATACATCCAATGAGCTCTCCTCGGATCTTGTTTCCAGTTTTTCCTTGGTAACATAATAAGTTAACACAATTAAATGGAAAGACGGTTTGCTTTTAATTCGTTTTTGCTTCCTGGCTTATGCTGCTAGTATTTGTTCTTGATGGGTAGCTAAGGCTATGATAGTTATCGAAAGCATTTTCCAATTTGGACTGTATTCTGACATTTCGACAGTGTTTAGTCATTCTCTAGGATGGTTATGTGCTGATGCAGATGAAATAAACTGTTCAAACAAATTTAAAATATTGAGTACAGGACAATGTAGATTGTGCAGTCCGAGTCTCAACTTGTTCCAATCCCAACCCTATAGAAGCATATACAATTTATTGTTTTGCTCTACTTTACAAAAATCGAATCATGATCAATCTGTGCTGGGAGGATTTCTGATGGCAATTTCGTTGTCAAGAGCCCACTAACTTTGCAAGCCTTCAACGCAACTGTTGTTACTGTAACTAGTCTCGCAAATCTGGTGTTTGGTGGTAGCAAGTGCTGACTGTTGTGCTTTTAAATCCGGTGTTTAGATAGTTGTAAGTGGAATTCTAGTTTTTTTTTTGTGATGAAGTAGAATAGTTTGGTTGAAATTTCTGTAACATTGAGATGCAACATGAGAAGGGAAAAATGATGCAATGGTGCCACAAAATAGATGTGGCGGTACTTGGGAGAGTTTTTACTACACGTTCCAGAAATTGGATTTACTTGAGCTACTCTTATATGTTTAGGTTTTCAAATATCGTCCCCTTGGTTATACTTCGCACGGGCGAGACGTACTGATTTACGTGAAATTAACATCAAGGTTGAAGTAGATATATTTTTAAAATGTATGTGATAATTTTGTTGTTTGTAGAAAAGTACTTTTTGACCTTTTAGATGTTGGAGAGGTCCATAGAAGACCCATAGCCATAGGAAGACAGAAAGCGAAAAACGAAGTTGATGAACCACATGTATTTTTTCTTCCTCATGGCAAAGTAAACATAGAACTCTTGATAATCAGAATATAAATCTGTGTATAAGGACGACTATAATTATGAGCAATCTTGGGCTTTGTTTTGAAATGTCGTGCTGCGACAGCTAGGAATTATCAAGTTTATGAACATCAAATTTAAGAAGAAAAATCTTGTTCCATGTATATGGAAATGGCAAAGCCAAGTCAGTCATGAAAGAGAAGCAAACACTAAATGAGCCACAACATGGCACCAACATCAAATATAAGATTACCAAACACACCCTGCCCACACACACACAGAGGTCCTGCCCATGGGCAATGGTGCAGAACCCAAAAACAAAACTAAATGGGTATCAACATGAGCGAATCTAAAATAGAACCATAGTGTACTATGGCCCACCCTTAAATTAAAACTCATGTTAGACCTACACCTTTGAGGTCATTAGCTCAATTCTAGTTGGTAACAATTTTGTTGCTGTGTTTACTTTTATTTTAGTGTACTTTTGTTTACATTACGTAAGGGGGCTCTATTTTGGAAATTCGTCTCGGCCCCATGAGCTCAGGTCTCTCTCTCTCTCCCCGTTGAAGTTTGAAATGTGATATGCTCTCGAAGTTTAGCCTTATGATTATTCAAACATTAGAGTTTCATGCTTTATGGATATGCGTTAATTAGTGGCTCCAAAAGTACAATTAAAGTTGATTACACCCTTGGTTGATGTCCTAATAATCATGACATTGGTATTGGACATTATTAAGTGTAGTGAGTGGAGATTCTTCTTAACTAAAAGTTACCAAGACAGACAGATTTCATGCCAGAGTTTTATGACAAAGGATTTTCCAGAGTATAAATGTCAGATGCTATATATAGTAGAAGAAGAAATGCATGGCAAATTGAAAAAAACAGTGGACAAACCTTCAAGGCTTCAACAAGCAAGGTCTCAAATGAGGAAGTTTTCGAAACATAATATACTCCAACATTCACATAAAAATTAAAATTACATAAATATTTCTTTGCAAAGTTTTGGATTCTAGCTAGTACTACTGCCAGTGAAATGGATCATTAATATTTGAATTGATGCTGATATTTCATATAATACATTGACGTTTCCTCATAAATTTACACTATATATATATATGTCATATGCATTTAAATTGAACTCTGCAAACATATAATATATCTCTTGAAGTTCTTAACAGCCCAAGACACAACTAGAGTACATAGATTGTAGCATCATAGTATAGTTGCTAACAAATGATGCCATATCGGTAGCAACCATGCATGACACTTATGCCTATGAACCTACAATAAAAGAAAATATGAGCAAGAACAATTAGGTATCTATGGAAGCTGTCAAGAAACTGCAGACTGCAAGGTGCAAATTGTTTGGAGGTGGGATAGATATCTTGGTTAAGATTAAGTTTATATTTTTTAATAAGAGCGTTAGCTATGAATCCAATCATATACAATAATGAAACATATGTTTTTTTTTTTACCTTTTAATATTTATTCATGTTACTAGCTTGGAAGCAATCACTATATAGAATTGCACAACATACTCAAAACATTTCATATGCTCAATAATCTAAGGTTCAGGTTCATACTTATGCCATGGTCAAAAAATGAACAATCTAAACAATTTTAATGTAAGGAACATATAATATCAGTCATATATTAGACCTCCCTAAGGAAGAATTTCATTAAAATCCAGTAGAAAAAAAAGCTCATGATCAGATCTCAACATATATACCGTATAAAATCCTGTAGTGTAACGCAGATCTCAACATATATACCGTAAAATCAAGTAGAAAAGGAAAAAAAAAAACACTAAAAACTAATTGACAAATCATAAATATGCGGCTATTTTTGAGTTCAAAAGACCCAATTGTGTCATAAAACCCAGTGAGTACACTTGGTTATCAACGGCGGAGAAGCTGGAAAAATATAAGGGTGAAGGCAAGAAATTAACAGCACTTACAAAAAAATGTTTTTTAGGCAAATCTGTTGCTTGTTTTAGAATGATCACGTGACATAATTTAAAAAATTAAAAAAAAAAAATTAAAATAAATATGAAGATCGATGAAGATTTATATATGATTTGAAATTTACTGTCATGCATGCAGAAAAGAAAAACATACTCTCAAACCTGAAACAAAATCAAAGCAACAAAAGAAAGCTACTTTCTTTCATTTTAGATACTAATTGTTAATTTCTACGCATGACATCGATCGCCACTTACTTTGACAGCATCTACCGATTCGAAATTTAATTCGAAAACTCGGGATTTTTTTAAACTATATGATAATTTCCAGTCTCTCCTTGTGATTTCCCACAGCTTTATTGAACTGCCAATTCAGAACCTAATCCTCCACTAAATATTGAAGAATGGTCATATATATGCAGTTCAAGAAAGCTGTGGAAGATTACGAAGAGAACCATTTTTAGGAGAGAGAGAGAGAGAGAGAGAGAGAGAATGAGAATGAAGCTAAGAAGAATTGTAGGCTTTAGATAGAGGGATGGGGCTATTTATAGGAGCTAAGAAGGCTTTTTAAGGTTTGCTTAAATTTGAATAGAGATAGATATTCACCAATCCCAAGAAGAATATAGGCCAATGGCCAAACTTACAAACACACTTTCTTTCCTAATTATATTTCTACTTATTTTCCAAAACTGATCACTCGACAAAGTTGACAAGCACTTGCAAGTTGAGAATACAATATGAACATTATTAGTGTCATCTTTACAATATAAAATGTGGGTTTTGTTGGGAGTGGAAGTGGTTGATGAAACCAATTAGGTTTAAACAAATCAAACGGAAGCCACTTCCCATGTGATCATGACTACACAATCTCAAAGGTGTACATGGTGGTTCTCTAAATTATTGAAGCATTTTAAAATGATCATTTTCATGCTACTCCACCGCGGATTGATTAAATAAAAAAAAAGCACTGCTATGTGGACCGCTATATACGTGATCGCAAATGGTTCGCATGCCATGACGGCTTCTGATTGGTTGAGATTTTTGGTGGATCCGGACAGAAACCTAAGCAAATGAGGGGGGTGGGCTGCAGGCCATTTGCGGTCAAGCAAATGGCGGGCCAAAAAAGATTTTCCATAAAAAAAAAATTAAACTAGATATTGTTTTAAGAATAAAATTACATAGTACTATTAATCATCCACGTCCACCCTTGAATATTCAATGACATGTGGGCCAGATCTAGTGACTTTAGGTCTAGGACTTGTGTCTTGGTCTACATGTTAGTAAGCATATGTGAAAGTGTTTTGAGTTAACAAACCACTCAATAACGTACCATTGTTGGTAAAAATTTCTTAAAAGACCCATAGGTAGTGACATCTTCATGTTAGTAAGTATATGTTACTATCACATTAAATTCTACAACTTTATGCACCGGAATACAGATACAACAATATATGCATGCAGTTTCATGTGAGTTCTCTTTATTCATTGCATAGTCTCTCATTTTTTTTAATTATGTGAAAACTTCTTCTTTTTTTTGTTATTTTGTCAAATAATTGGGAACTGTTGCTCAACTTGTGCTCAAATCCTTGAGCTTGTTAGAATAGTCCAGATACCTTCAAAATGTTCTCACATCTACGAATTTATAATTCTGGTATATGTGCTTGCTATAACTTGTTATAAATTGTGCGGGCCCCTATGTTACACGTTCATGAAAATAATTAGTTTTTGTATATATATACACACACGTCCGATGATTGAAGAAGTTCAAAGGAGTCGTAGCAGCAATATAGGGCTCGAAAAAGCCATGAGTATACAGACTGACATACCGGTGAAATTAATACCGTTAGTCACTGTCGATTTGTCGGTGACGTGAGTTTTTCAGCAAGTTTGGGGATCCAAAAATTCACTCATACTATATTTCGGCAGTAAATCGTCGGTTCATCGGTGACTGAGGGTCTGGTGGGATCCAAGAACAATTCATATAGAAAGGAGCTGCCAACAACGGTCCAGATTACTCATGACTTTGGGAGGGTCTCCTTGTGTCCTAGATTGGGTGTGGCTTGTGTGTTCCATGAAAAATGACAAGGAAAACATTTTTGTATTGATGTAGACAAATTTTGTTTACAACTCTTCAGTGAGCTTTATAAAAAATAAAATGCTACACAATTATATAGAATCTGAAAAAGTGTGTCGAGGGAGTCTTGATCAGCACGCTATCACCATGCTCGATTGACTATTTGGACATAGCTTGTTGCGATGTGTAGAAAAGAAGAAGCTATATGATGCTCTCAAGAGTACTCGCTTGTCACTCTCTGTTCCCGATATATGTATTTGGGACGTATTATTTCTTGCTTGCATGTTTATTAGGTTGCATAGAGAATAGACTCATTCTTTGGTTAAATGTGGTTCATGGTTTATTTGTTTGGTTGGTTTGGTCATGAGTTGAACCCATTGTCTAAACCTCAAGCCTTAGCTATATAAGCTAACTTCTTTTTCTCTCTTCCCTCATTCTCTCATTTCTCCTTCTTTCATTTAGGCAATTACACCTTGCATGACATGAAGAAACCCTTAGATTTTATTTCTTAATTTTTTTTTATATTTCATTAGTCTAATATGTGTACATTATGATTCTAAGCACTTTTAATACTTGGAGTTTTCGGTTTTGATGGATGGATGTGAGTAGATCTACATTTGAAGATTAAGTTTTTCGTGGGTTCCATAAGTTTTTCTTGGTTTTGATATATTAAAACATGGTATTTTAAAAAAAATAATTTTTTTAGGTGATAGAACATTCTATTTCAGGCATTTTGGCTTTTGGTTCACTTGATTTGGAGTTAAAATGAAGATTTTATGAAGAAAATAAGTTTTCGGATTTTTGGAGTTTTTTTCATGGAGTTAATGCTGTTTTGGGACGAAGGAGTCTCATGCGGCCAAACTCTATACGCCCTTCCAGCATGCGCCTATCTTGTTGGGCGCATGACTGTCCCTGCATATGCGCCTCTAAGTCGAATGCATAGAACACTGAACCCATGAGATTTTTCAAGGGTCGGAGTCCATGTAGTCAGCTTGTCATTTGACTTAGAAGTGACATATGCATCTCTTTCTTGCACGTCTTTTCGAGCACGACTTCTATGCTTTGTCTTTTCCTCTGACACACTTTTATGGCTTGTCATATCCATCACTTCAGTCACTTCTCTGACACGCATTTATTGTCCATCACTTCGACACTTAACCCGAAGGGTGGACTTTGGCTCAGAGCATGCGGCCTAGAGACGCATGCGGCCAACTTCCCATGCGGCCGATAGTCTATGCATCCATGATCCTATGCGCTTCTAACCTTATGCGTCCATGATCCCATGCGCCCCTGATTCTCATGCGGCCCCATATTCACGTTTGTTGATTTTGCTTGGTTTGAATGCTTTATTGGATTTTGTGATTTCATGTGTGATCTTGATGATTGTAAGTGTATGCGAACTAATTACTATATGTTGGACCTCATGACTATGCGTCTGACCCGACCATGTGTAGAAATAAACTATGTATCAAGTGACTATGACTACCTATGTGCCTAACATGACCTTTGTGTTGCAATGTACTAGATCTCATGTGAACGATCAATGATTGGTAACTCGACTCGACTATCGGTATCCGTGCTGATACACTTACTACGCGCTAAGTGTTCCTACGTGCTAAGTGCTCCTAAGTGATTATGTTACATGTTTTACATCGAGGTGTGCCTACGTGCTATGTGACATGTGATATAATACGATTCCTCCAGCATGGACATTATAGTTGGTCAATAACCAAAGCGTGGGTAGGATTTGTTTGACTGTTGCATCACGCTGGGTTGAATCCAAATTAAACTGCTAAGTGACAAAGTGGATTCGTATCTAGCGTGCCCGTACTACGTTACAACATATATGAGGAATGAACATGTGATCACGCCATGTACTTCCAGCTAACCGCAGGGTTAACTAGGTAACTAAAACTTGTAGAACATTGGGAGGGACGGAATCTCGAGATCGTGCTTAACTAACCACCCTCAAACAATTGTTTGGGGAGTGCAAGTTGGCCCCCAAGGATATTGTTTAATCCTCATTACTGGATTACAATATCCGACTATTATATTGTACTATATGTTTTATACGATTGCAGCATGGTGGCCTTACGAGGGACCGGTGCGTAATACTATATGATATGCGGCAATTCATGGCTCGACTAGCCCTGCTAGTACATGGCTCAACCTGAGGATTCCAATTATATGCATTAATTCTACTGGGATGACCCAAACTTCATCTAGAAAGCCGAAGTTTTGATTGGACGATTAAATAAATTTTGTTTATAAGTATATTTGTCACATGTTAATTAGTCTAGGGACATGGACTATCATGGTGTAGTGGTCTAATGCTTATCCTTATTTGGTTGTGGGGTTAGATTGTCGTATCATGATAGGCTATGGACCGAAACTCTGCGATTTGTATGTGTTAATGTCATATATACCATGCCCACTGTAAGAGCATCATTAATAAGGTCCATCCCAATTTCTACATTCTATAGATTCAGAATGCAGGAGCTAACTCAGCAGAATAGTAAGACTCATTTCAAGTTCCAATTTCTGGATTCTCAGGTCCAACCCATCCACATGAGCTATAGGTTGGGCCTGAGAATTTCTATATTCAGAATGTAGGAATTCATTTTATAAAATAGTAAGATCCAAATTAGAACCCCAATTTCTATATTCTAGATTTTGTATTATTTTTTTTCGTATTAATTTTTGATCACACAATCTTTAGAACTAAATATCACTTTATCATTTTCTACTATTCACATACAAATTCAATCCAGATACAATTTTGAGCACCATATAGTATGGACACTCTAAAGAGGGAATCATGCAAAGATGTATAATATTTGTAGCGTTGACCAAATCACTGAACAATTTGACCAAATCAATGCAATAAAGCATTTGCAAAATTGCACACATTTTCTATGGTTCTTCCTTTTTTTTTTTTTACTTAAAAGTACAATCATTCACAAATATCTATGCGGATTGGGGTCTTCTATGCCCTTTGGAAATCCGTGCACAACTGAAAATGGACGTTGTCAGTTAAATTCTTGGGAATACGGATTTATTTTTACTGACAGTTGCAATACAATAATGGGAAGGCTTTGAAGCCAGCCAGATCAAACAAGGATATTGTGCTTGTGGGTTGTGTTGTGTATTGGACCGTATCAGACTGGACCAGATCGAACCAGATCGATTGGATTTAATTTTGACCGAATTTGATCGAAATCGGACTAGTCCGACTTCGAATGCGGTTGCTAACTCATGTTGAGAAAGTGAAAATAATTTGTAAAGGAAAAAAATAAAATCTAAACAGATGATGCATTTTTTCTTATGGTTAGCTCAACAAGGCTAAAAAAAAAAAAACTCCCAAATGATGATTCATGTTCTATATTTTATTTTTTTATGGTGTCCAACGTAATATTCGAAAAAAAATTGCACTCTACACTGTAATCTTTTGTCACCAATTTTTATCACAAATGAAAGAAATAATATGCTTCAGTAGCTCGATCAACTGATCTTTCGTCACCTGGTCAAAACTTTGATGTCTCTTTCCGCTGACCACAAGAGTTACTCGGATTTGAATATTTTTGTCCATACTTTGCATCGATACAAACACGACCTCAAATATAAGTAGTTAGGCGAATTCTTAGGGGGTTATAGATGTGTTATTTACAAAATGTGGGATGAGCAACTTCTAAGTTTGTAATAACACCCAACTCGAGTGGCTCTTGTGGTTATCTAGTAGAGGTATAAGATCTTGACTGAGTGACAGAAGATCAGTAGACCGAACCACAGAGGCGTATTATTTCTTCCATTTATAAAATGGTGGAAGTTGAAGGACAGTGGATCCAAAAATATACAATACAGTGTGCACACTGTTCCGAACATTATGTCGAAAAAAAATAAAAATGTAATAACACATTTCTCAATATTATCTAATGCACAGGGATTTACGTGCAAAAAAGAATAGTGAGTAACAACACATGCACGCATGTGAGGTGATGTGTGGGCCCGGATACCCTTCCGCTTCTTTCGGGCGGAGGTCGGCTTGTCGGATCCAAAGAGACTACGCCAAATACTCTCTCTCTCCTCTGCTTTGGTGCTGCTGCAGCTTTCCAAAAGTACAAGTAGTTTTTGTTTTCGAAAGTACTCTTTTCCTGCTTTAAAAAACTGTTTCAAAATTGAAACAGCTTATCGAATAAGCCAATGTTGCCATCCAGTTTTTATTTTTATTTTTTAAGAAGAGAAAAAGAAAGAAAGAAAATTCACAATAAAGTTGGCTGCAAAACTCTAGTCTGGATCTTTTGTCTCTTTTTTTTGGGTTTCAAAAATAATTTTAAAAGTTATCTGATAACAAAAACTTATAAATTTTTTTTATTAATATTATATTTACTAGTAATGTGCAAGTACATTACATTGCACGTGCATAAAAAATATATTAAAAAATTCAATATAAATTTATTATAAAAACTATCGATCCTAAGAATTGAACTCAAGCAATCAAGAAAAATACCTCCCGCATTAACAACTTGAGTTAGAGTTGTTTGATTATAAATATATCATATTAGTTGGTTACTTGATTAATTTTTTTTAAAATAATTAGTAAAATATTTAGATAGTTATTTAGTTATATTTTTATTATTTTTTAATTTATTGTGACGATATACATACAACTTGGACGGGCTCACTTTTAAATCGTTTCCAAGCCGCAGAAGATTAACACTTACTACTATTTATTTCCATATAGTATTCCAATGGGATGTAAAACCATACAATAAACTTTGCACTAGGATAGACTTGTTACTATTCACTTAGTTACAATTACAAAATTAGGTCACATCTTTAATAACAAAAAAATTGCCAATAAATAATCAAATATTTAAACTAGTTCTACAATAAGAAGAAGAAGAAGAAGAAGAAGAAGAAAAGTATAGATATTTTCTTGTACTAATTTGCTGATCACCATTAAAATATGGATGAGTGGAGCTTCTGCACTGCACATCAATTAGAGCTGGCAATCACGAACAACTTGGTACGGCACCCTCCATACATGAATCATGAACCCATCAACAACATTAGTCGATGCAAATATTCTTCTGATAATAATAAGAACAAATTTGTCTACATCTGCAATATTATTTTGAGTTTTCTCCTAGAATTGATATATCACAAGCTAGCTTGTCACACACTATGTAGATAGGTACAGATAGTTTGTATGTATAAAGATACGTCTATATTTAGTCACAATTTGGTGCCAATCATGCATGGACCACGAACTAAATAAGTTGATGTTCACTGGACATGGTCCTGGTAATGATCAGGTCAGTGGAGTGAGGCATCCCCCATGGTCTAGATGATAATGAATAATACCATGTACTCAACCTTTTCTCCCTCAACAAGAAGCAAAATCAATCAGCATAGACATTTAAGAAAAAAACATGCTTCCATTATACTATATATCCCAACTCAATGCCCTTCTTTTTCTTGTTAACGACAAAGGAATAAATACGAAGGCAACGGTGGTGCGGTCGAGTCGCTCTATGTTTGGTTGGATCAAGACAATGATACGTATACTTAATGTTGCGGATATGATGATGAATTCATGATGGAAAGAAATAATTGCAGTAAAGCAAAAGATAAACATTATGATGAAAGGTGAAGCAAAAGAAATCACAATGATGACAATGGGAGTACTATTTATGATTGGTTCTCAATTCACAACTCATATTTAAAAAATTATACTTTTGGTCACTGAATGTTTGCAAAACTTAAGTTTTAGTCAAGGACTAAAACTTAAGTTTTGCAAATATTCAATGACCAAAAGTATAGTTTCCCATTCATATTTGTACGTTGAGACAGCCATATTGTGTGTGATAATTAGTTAGATTTATCCATAGACCACAGTAAAAATGATGACAGTTCATTGTTAATATTGACAGATGTGCATCACACATGCCTATTAAGAGTACAAAACTGACAATTAGCGAATACAATCACAATAGGCTGAAATATAGTGATTGTAACATTATGGCTCACAGTGAGATTATCTCTACGTAATAATGCTCTTCTCAAAGTCACCTCTCAGTAAGAATCTTCTTTTCCTGTAGAGAGGGACGGCATTGAGAACCTGTAGAAGTAAATATCTAGAGAGGTTCAGGTTAGTAAGAAGAGATGTTGCTATGTTTTGAAATTATTGAAATACAAAAAATCTTTAAGCGGAACTTGCTCAAGATCATCTCAGCAAAATAATGCATCCAATATCATTTGGCGCGTAAGGTTTTGCATTCGTCTAAAACGTACGATACATTAGTATATACATTGGTTGAGAGATTCTTCAAGGAGTTGCTTCCAAACTGGGACCAACTTCAGCTTCATAAGAACTGAATTGACATTTAAAAAGTATAAAGCCTAACAGCAGTTATTGGAGAAAGTTAGCCCACAGGTTTTGGTAAACCGTATGCTATACCAAAGACAGGGTTAAAGAGGCTTAAAGTACATAAGAACATAAATAATATTTGAACTATAAGGGCGAATGGCCAACTTATAGAACAATTGGTAGATGATATGGTTCATAACTATAGATGAATATAGTAGCATCAGATCGTATAATCCAACTTGCATTACAGAATATAGGAAAGTCTTAACTAACTAGAACAATGTGATAAAAATTGGACAGATGTGATACTTCATTAAAGCCTCTCTTGACAATATAATGAAAAATGTTACCAACTGAGACCTCCCTTACCAATATAATAAAACTTGCAAGGTTTCAATCGATTTCACTCCAAAAAAGTTAACCCACTACTATAAAAGCTGATGCGTCAATGAAGGCCCACCAAATCCGAAATCACATGAAACCTAATTGAGTTTATTGAGGTTTCAACAGCTAATGACAGGTTTACAATGCCAAAAACACCCAACTTAACTGATGAAATCTGAATAAAAATATATCAGAAAAACTAAATAAAGCACATTGTTCCACCCTATTAAACTTGATTATTTGTACCCACTAGGGTTCCAGCCAAGGGCTATTCATTAGTCAACTCACAAGCCAGTGCAATATAAGCTTGAGAAAGGCTTCAACCAATGACAGGTTTCTGAATACATAATGATGAAATTGCTCTCTTGAACTTATATGATGTGAGTCTGCCATTCTTGTAATTAAAGGGAAACAGATATTCATATTATTTGTTAATTTCACAAACGGGATTGCCAACAATTGTTAATAGAACAAATTGTTAGTCAAGTGAACCATCACAGAAACAAAGTGTGCAAACATTGTACAGCCACATGTTAAACATTGAAGAAATATGTATGAGGCCACATGTCGATCATTTGAGGATAACTTTGTTAAAGCCATTTGCATGTTCTTTCAAAATTGTTCATCTCCTTCCGTACTCTTTTTCCTATCTCGCTCTCAATATCCTGGTTTCATCCATCTTTCCAACGAAATTGATTGGTACACCATCCGTCAAGTGCTTGGCTCATTTAATCTCAGCAAGCCGATTTGCGCTCAATGCGAAAGCCAGATCTTGAAGCTAGGATGCGTGAAAACAATGAAAGATGGTTTTTCATCATGATTAGGATAGAGAACCCATCAAAGCCACAACATACTGACCTCTTAGATTCTGCAATGTGCTTTATTAAATTGCCTCAAATTCTGGTGAGCAGGATGAAAGATTTCCAATCTGAGATTCTCTCTCCAGAACAGGGTACCTTTGTGCATAATAGACGACACACCAATAATAACATTCCTTCTGCCAAAAAGTTAGTGGAAACCATGCACAGTAATCAGCAGCATGAGTGGATGAGATCCTCAAAACATAATGGACATGGAAAGAGCCCTTGACACAATGAAATGGATTACACAGAGATGATCATGGCCAAGTTTCAATTCTAAACCAAATTTATTTAGCTAGTAGTGGATCGTTTTAAAAATCCTTCCTTTGCTATCCTCACCAATGGGTCCCACTCTCCCTCATTCAAATTCATGATGGGACTTCGTTGAGGAAACCCTCTCTGTATCTTTTCATTATTGGTTTGGAGCTTCTCATAAGAACTATCAAAACTCAACACAAAGGTCAAACTGGAGATCCATTCTACCAAATCTGGTACACGGATGACTTTATAGCTCCTTTCAAAGCTAGCCTTGAGTAAGCCTATATTTTCAGTGATCTAGTTAAAGACTACTTTATCCAAAGCAGGCAAGCTGTCAACTTAAATAAATCTTCTATCTTGTTCAACCTTGTGCACATCACAGAAAAAGGTGACCCCTGTGCGAATGTGATACGTGATTTGTGATGAACAGATTTCAGCTATCAGATTTCAGCTATCAGATTGTACAAAGTTCACCAAGAAGCATGATTAATTTCAGCACTTGATTATGGAAGATGATGTAGAAAAATTATTATGATTTGTTGAAATTAGCATGCATGTAATTCAAGAAAAATATATTTTTCCAGAAAAGTGTTGTAATGCAAATATTCTATCCATAGCACAATCCTAAGGTTAATATCAAGATAGTTGGTTGTTTGATTTCAAGCTGAATTACTCTTCCCTTAATATTTGTGGACAACATGAATTAATAAAATAGTAGAGATGTTTAGAGAATATTGTAACTAACAATATTTAATAAATTGGAAAAACAAATACTTAGTTACCTTTTGTGATGACTCTGGGCTTAATTGGCACCCAGTAGAAACTCGACTGTCGGCTGAGGTCGGTAGTGAAGGAGTCCGACAACAATGATGGCAAGTGGAGGGTAGGGTTTCGGCAAAGGTGAGGGTGGCGTGATTGGTTACGGCTTCGGTAAGTTCTGGAATATGATGGTGGTTGGATTTTTGGAAGAGGGAATAAAATTTATTCAACTAGGACAAGGTTCATCCTCTACACCTAGAGGTTGGTTTGGAGTTCACACCTCAATCACAACAAACACACCAATAATTGCTTAATAAAAAATCATGCATTTAATAATTTAATATTTAATGTCTTTTCTACAATAGATCTTTCATCTTTATATAGGAGCAACTGGAAAGAAAAATAGTACTCTCGAGGTAGGAGTAAAAAAAAAGTAAAATCCAACTAATATAAGGATAGCTACTAACAAGCCTATAGCTTGTCCAAATAATAAAATAGAACAAAATAGATATCCTCATATCAGAGCCAAATCTGGTTGGTATTGGGTTCACATATCATGTCTTTTGCGTCTCATATACACATGCCAATGATGATGGATGTGTGTCTCGATGTCCTCATCACTCTGATGCTACTACTTTGAGTCTCGGAGCAAGTCAGACTGATTGAGAAATAGAACCATTTGATTTGATCCGTTCTCAATAGCCATGGGATGATCATCTTAGGGTTATCCTTTTGTCAACAGATGCTCATATTACACTTGTAGTCTCTGAAGGATGAGAACCAACTATAGCGAAGGGGCTCTGACTAATAGGGGCAAAACAAAAGTATTTATCTAACTATAATTATCTTCTTGAGAAAGGAAGATCCTAGTTAGACAGAAAGAAAATTCCTTATTTCGTTGAAAAATTGACTTTGCCAAGATTGTTCTTCAAGCCATCCTTGCTTACTTCTTGCCCTGTGGTCGGCTGCCAAAAAAACTTTGAAAATGCTAGAGCAAGAATTATGTGGGTTCCTATGGATCAATGGCTGAAAAAGGCAGAGCCTTCATCTCATAGGTTATAACAATATATAAAAGAGAAGGAGGGCAGCCTTCGTGCTGTGCAAGTTGCAGCCTCTTCAAGAAACCTTAATGACCAAAAAGTTATGGAACTGCTACAATAGGCCTTTCTAGTGGCCTTCTTGAGAAGAATATAGATCCTTAAGTCTATGATGTAAGTACATTAATTATGGTGTGAATAATCATGTCTCGGAGAAGAAAATTAAGGTTTCTTCCTGAGCCTGGAAACAGTGCCCGTCGATGTTGATGGCCATTAAAGATATCCCTAATGGAAAATGGAAACGGACTACTACATCAGGATAAAGGGATTTGCAACTATGCCATTAGTAAATGGCCTCTTCCAATGTCAGTTGGAGCTGAAAATGTTCAATTATGGACTTGATGGCGAGGATAGGTGCTGGAAAAGCAAGCATCTGAAAATCTACCCTTAGAAATCTTCGCGAGGAAAGAAATGTCTCTCACCAAGTCCCAAATCCAAATCTTCAGACATCCCGTGTTGGTGTGGTGCTGAGCTGGTAGAGTAACTACCTTTATCTACACTCAAATATCAGAAAATAGCTGTGTATTGTTGTGGGAGTTGGTTTCCAAAAACTCCCTATCACTACTAGAATGAAATCTAAGTGGTGGAATATTTGTCACAAAATAGATCTGCAAATTCTCCTATTGCATAACTATCACTAGAAATCATTCAAGCTGATGCAATGTGATACCTACAACATCTCCATCAATAGGAAGACAATACAAAACTAAAAGCAGAGGATAACACCTACTTACCCAAATAATTGAACAATGAACCTAGGTCTTCAAATGAGTAGCAACTGTTCCAAATGGGCATGATAACAAATAGACCAATGTAAATCCACTCAAACACTACATATCATCTTATCATATAGAAAAAAACTTCAACATCCCAAAAAGTCATTCTAAATATGGCTACCTAAATATCTGAACAAGACGTTACTATTTGCATCTCAAGAATTATATAAATCCTACAAGTTTGGCAATCTACTTCTACATTTTTCACAAAAATACTAGGTTTTAAGATTATGATGGAATATAGATATGAATTATCAAAGAACCCAATCATTATCAATCACAATTATCACACAAGATAACCCTCTTATCAGGCCTAGCACCTATAACACAGATAGTAGATTATCAATCATTCATCCTTATAATCCTTCTAGGAGGAAGTTGCACACAACTTGCCAAAGGTTGGCAACCCAATACTTAAGACCTTTCGTAGGGGAAGGGGAGGTCCAAGGTTTGAAACCCAGGGCTGCAGTAAAAACTGGCAATTATTATAAAAAAAATTGTACTCAACTCATGGTAGAGGGTAGAGGTTCAACCGTTAAAGAAAAACGGATGGGAAAGAAGAGTGGTAAGTTAACCCAGCAGAAAAAAATATATATACCTTGTTAACATCTAGCGGGTGCTCCTACTTTCATTTCGCGGGAAAGAAGGGAATGATGTCTTTTTGAGCAAAAGAATGAAAGAGACTTAACAGTAGAGAGACATGGAACATTTTCTCGATAATTTACACATCATGGGCACTATAATGTTGGGAAATACACGTTTTGATAATCAAGTAGCCATCACTGAACAGGCTACATAAACAAGTAGTGAAAAGACATAGTATTTAATTTCTTTTCTTTCCTGTCCTAATTATCTACCAAACCTTAATATTAAGTCTCGGAATAGCTAATTTTGGTTGTCAAGATGCATAACATATCTAAGCCACATGACTATCGCGATAAATCATTCACAAAGCACATTTGTTACACATTCAATGCCCATCAATATCTTAAATCATGGTGATACTACATATGCAGTAACAATACTTTATAAAACTAAAAACAATATGCATATAGCACTTATCTACACCATCATGACCGTCATGACTGGACGGTTTCCGTCAAAAGTGGGAGAACTTGTACATTATAGAAAAATTGTGGGGTGCACCCTGAATATGGATAAAAAAAGTGGGGGTAAGTCAAAATTTCTCTTTTTTTGAGCAGTACGAAGTACTTTCAAACTTGTACTCTTCCGTTAATTTGTTCATTGAGTTTAGGCTAAATATCAACTTAGCTCCTCAACTATTTAGTTTCCGTTTGGATATGTTTTTTTGAAATTTATTTCTGAAAACAGTTTTCAGATATGATTAATCCATGCTAGTCTAAACTTGACAGATTTCTTATTTCAAATCTATTAAATCTTTTAAACAAACATTATGGCCACTACTTGCTAAATGCAGCTTCTGATCATGTACCTATAGCTTTAGATAGTGACGAGAGTTTTTCTCTACAAGCATCTTCGAGAATTACAATCTAAAACCACTTCTCTATCTAGTCCTCTTCATTAGAATGGGTCACCCCCCCCCCCCCCCCCCCCCCCAACACACACACACTAGCACCCTAATCAATAACTACACTCGAAACTTAGCAAATGGACTACATCAAATTCAATGCATCACCGGATAAGAAAATGCATCACCGAATAAGAAAAAAATAGAGTATCGAGAATCAACCACCCAAAATAGAGCGAAGATCGAAGGAAAATAACAGAAGGTAACTAATGTCTTGCCGGAGCGGAGGCGGAGCGTCGGAGCAGCCGGAGGTGGAGCTCAGGCGTAGCGCTGGTATGGTCGGAGGCGGAGCAGGCGGGCATAGGCGACGCCGGAGTGGAGACGGAGAGCTAGAGCAGAGGGTTTGCCGAGGAGAAATGTGGAGCGGAAGAGAGAAGCGGAGGGTTTAATGCTTTTTTCCCCTTTCTCTACGGAGGAGGTTTGTTGTTTCTATTTTATCTTTGGCTGCAGAATTTTATCTGAACCGCATATTAAATCTAATCCAACGAACAAAAATGGATGATAATGGGATGGACAAGATAGGAGGTGAATTCGATCCCACCTCAATATATATATATACTAGAATATACGCACGTGCGCTGCACGTATTTCATATTACTTGAAAAAAATAATAGTTTATTAAAAGAGCAAACCATAATTTCTTAATTTTATTATAGGTGAAAATATAATAGGCAGGAGCATGAAAGTTGGGAGAAATTAAATGACAGGAATAGGAAATGTTTCTCTTATCTCTTGGGTTCATATGCCTACTTTGCATGCATTCTTTATTAACTTTTATTTTATTCTCCAAACTAGCTACTTTGCATACATGTATATATTTGTTTTATTAACTATCGTTTTCCAAGTTGTCTCACGCATGCATACATACATTTAATACGTATTTAATTACTGTTTTTAATTACTTAGATATCCTTATCAATGTTAATACTATTGAAATGTAATGAAGGGTATTTTTGGAACGAAAAATTTTCACGGTGAAGCCTAGTTTTGACATTATATAGTAGAATAGATATAGTAGAATAGATTAGATATCCTTATCAATGTTAATACTATTGAAATGTAATGAAAGGTATTTTTTGAACAAAAAAATTTCACGGTGAAGCCTAGTTTTGACATTATATAGTAGAATAGATTAGATATCCTTATCAATGTTAATACTATTGAAATGTAATGAAAGGTATTTTTGGAACAAAAAATTTCCACGGTGAAGCCTAGTTTTGACATTATATAGTAGAATAGATATATATAATATATATATATATATATATATATATATATATATATATATATATATATATATATATATATATATATATACTAGTATATATGCTATATTGGAGTGAATGATGTTGATGAGTTAGTTTACTTTAGTATGAGCCCTTTGATTGTAGTGGAATTTATTGCATCTCTTAAATGGTTGTCATTGAAATTTATTGTAGGTATTCTTTTTAATTACTAAATATGTTGAAGGGTATTTTTGGAACGAATTTTTTTTACGGTGAAGCCTAGTTTTGGCATTACTAGTATATATATGCACGTGCTTTGCACGTATGTTGATGAATTAGTTTATTTCTACTGCTTTTAATTATATAGGTTAATGGTTCAACCTTTCGAATTCTTTGGTAACAATTTAAAAGACTTAGCAAGTAGCATGAACCCTTTGATTTCCGTAAATGGTTGTCATTATTGCATATCTTAAATGGTTGTCAGTGGAATTTATTGTAGGTATTCTTTTTAATTACTAAATATGTTGAAGGGTAATTTTGGAACGAAATTTTTTCACGGTGAAGCCTAGTTTTGGCATTATATAGAGGTTATATATATATATATATATATATATATATATATATATATATATATATATATATATATATATATATATATATATAACAGAGTTTAATAAAAAATGCATTCAAATTATATTTAAATATTTAAATATAATTTTAAGTTTAGTCTAAATTTTAATAATGTTAGAATTATTTCTTTTTAGTGCGATATATGTGAACATGACTAGTATGTATATTCTCACAAAATTTAAAATAAAAAGATAAACAAATTTTAATTATTTTTTTTATTATCTAATCGTAGTTAAGGTGGAATATACTCTATCAGACTAAGTGGATTTAATTACACGGAATAACAATATCTATAACAAATTATAATTTATTTTTTATTTTATTTTTTATGTGTGTACAATGTGTACACATTATAAGTACTAATAATGTAGGCATACATTGCACACGTATAAAAAATTTAAATATAAATTTATTATAAATAATATTATTTTTAAAAATTAAACTCAAACAACAAAGAAATTTTTCTTTCATCTTAATCACTTAAATTAGAGGTATTTATTTATAATTATATCATAGGGAAGGACTCATCCGAGTCATATTTCCCTTCTTCTCCATCACTTTCCGGCTCCGGTCCCTGAAAATTTACAAAATAGACCCTCCTATCATTTACCTCCCCCAATCTATTCCAGTAGCTCGATCCTTCCCAAAACCCTAACCCTAGCCCTAACCATTCCCTCCCCAAGAACCCACCATGGACGGGGGAACCCTGACCCTCCGTCGTCGTTCCTCGATCTCCATTTGATTCCCCCGGGAACGGGCACGGGGAGCCGACGGCGCCTGATTTGCTCTCGCTCGTGCTCTCTTGGTCGGGGTGCTGCGGGTTTGGGATCCGGCCAGATTCCGGGATGGACGGAATTGATTCGCCGCCGCAGGAACCGGCGGAGGACGAGGGGGCGGCGCCGCCCGGCCACGGGCTCGCCAAGGAGGCGGAGGTGCTGTTCCAGAGCGGGAGGTTCGCGGAGTGCGTCGAGGTCCTGAATCAGCTGCTGGCGAAGAAGGACGGCGATCCGAAGGTGAGTTCTGTAGGAATTATTTGCTGGGAGCCCCTAATTTTGATCGATCTCGTTGGTTTTTTATGAAAGATCGAATTTTGGTTCAAGGGTACCGGATCGTATAATTAGTGATTGACAAGTATAGAATTTGAAAATAAGTTTTTTTTTTCCTCTTTTTGAATCTCACTGCATAGTTGTTGTTTTGATCGGTCTGTTTCATATTTGGAAGATTTCTGGACTGTCACTGTTTAAAGCTGTCGTTTTTATGCGCAAAAAATAGTTTTGTAATTTGAATTGTTTATAATAGGGGACAAATATATATATATATATATATATATAAATGCGGACATCTGAATTAGCCAATAACCTTTAAAAGTTTTTTTTTTTAATTTGTTTGAATATCTCTCTCTTTTGTTTAAAGGGAAGAGGGAAAGAAGTGTTTTTATTTTTGATCAAGTAAAAGAAGAGATTATTCATGTGGGAGAATTATGTAGTGGATGAATGCCGTGGGAATTCGTCATACATAGCCATTATTTATATCTTATCTCGATGTCAAGTGGTGGTGGATGTTTATTGAATCCAAAAAGGAAAAAAAAATGGTGTTACAATCCTTTAGCCATACTGTGTGGCGCACGACGAATATCCGTGCGTCAGCTAACTTCTCCAGCAACTGCGCTAATGCAATTGCATAAACCATACTTTGCGGCACAGAACTTGACTTCACGGCGAATATCTAACTGAAGTCCTTCAGTGAAAGTCCCCAACAATTGTTTTTTCACTCCAGTCCACGATAATCATTCAAATCTAGGTTAATATTCTTGAACCGTGTCGGTTTGATGAATCTTTGCTAATTCTCAATCAACATTCTCATACTCAGTTGGTCCGAAGCGGACAAGGAGTGTGTAAACAAACTTATCCCAACCATAGCATTTGGGATGGAAGTCATACTGGTTAAACCATTAAATAGCATCTCCTCCAAGTGAATGGAAGCTATCCAAGTGAATGGAAGCTATCTCGATCTTGCTATGTTTTGGCGTGTGGTGAAATCTTACTATCTCAATCTTGCTATGTTCTGGTGGTGACGTCGACATAGTCCGGACTAGAGGTTTAGTGCAAAGCCAGTCCATGTGGACGCTGGGACTACGGAGTGTTGTGGAATGTTACGACCCTACATCGGTTATATGGAAAACTAGATGTGGTTGATATGATCTTACTCTCTCTCTTCTTAAAGGCTAGCTTTAAGATGAGTTCTCCAAAGGATCGTAATAAATGGAGAGGGTATTCGGGGACCTTCCATATATAATTTTGTCCTCCCACCATGAGGCGACGATTAGTGTCCTAATGGTGGTTGGCGTGAAGGGGTAACGACTAGGAGAGGGGTTAGATGGGAGTGGTATGGTGTTACCTTATTTTTCATGCATGCGATGCAACTTCCATTAGTCTTTTGATTTTGATGTCACACCTCACTTTTCCTATGCGCCACGTGTACATCCTCAAAACTTAGAAGAAACAAAAGTAAATTGGAGAAAATAGATCTTAGTACTATCAAATTTTTTACCTTATAATTATTCTTTCCTAATATTCCCCACGTGTACACCCTTAAACAAATGGTTTGTTTGCTGTCCACTCCCAACTTCCTAACTAGTCCATGATCTCTCTCTCTCTCTCTCTCTCTCTCTCTCTTCATAATAACAGACACGGTTGGACTTCTTCAGTAAGTTCCAATTTAGTCTTCACATTTTACATTTGTTTGTGCTCCTAGACTGGTTACTGGAATAGCTTTTTCCTTTTGCTCCTTGTCTTGACGATGCTGGAGGTGAATTCAATTACCTATAGCAAATTGTTCATCTCGGAGTTTCCGAAATGCAATTTTAACCAAAATTCAGAAAATAGTTAGGGAATAATGCATATTGATGGACATGGGATACCTAAGAGTGAAAACTTATGGTGTTATCAGGAACAACCATTCATCAAAATGGAGAGATTGAAAAGTATATTTTGATCACGCGATATCCTTGAAGTTGAAAGAACAATTCCATAAGATGGCTATAAGATCGGCCATGCTTTATGAGCGTTCAATTAAAAAACATGTCCAAAAATGAACGTAGCAGCTATAATCTTAATGATTAGGCGGACGAACGACAACAAATTGAATGATAAGATAAATTTTGTTTGTATTCATGGGAAGTTTGAAGTTATTTGAACACGTGTAATGCAAACCAATATATTTACCCGTTAGGAGTTGTAATACTAGTTGACGGGGTTGCTAGAATTAAGAGTAGGCCAAACATACATGTACTGAATCTTTCACCTTATAATTCTGTCCGAATATACCCACCGCCTGCATCTCCTTTAAAAAAGTTGTTACCAATACCCACAGTGTCCACTGCCTAATCAGATGGGACCAATATAGATGGTTAAAGTCTGTGAAGCTTTCTCATGTTCCGTATCCGAAACCATTTTAATTGGAAAATGTTGAAAGCATGGATGGCAAACGTATGGATCTTTGTCGGTACAATGCTTTGTTGGTTCAAGTCCTCAGATTTGAGCACTTCAAATTGCCTTACACCTACTTTTGGAGGTATATAAATCTTCTTAAGGACTGGGAGTGGTTGAACACCCATGTAATATCATATGTACTGATAATTTATCCAAGTAATGTTTGTCATATGCCACCTTCTTTTGGCCAGATATGTCAGTAGTGCAACTTGGTGACCAACCCATTCATCAATTATCATCACCTCCTCTAGACCCTGTATATCTACATTTATATATTGAGACTGGACGATGTTCCACCAACACTGCTATTCCTACTAGTAGTTTATATTTAGCCTGGTTTGAAAAAGTGTTATCATCTCCATGTACACTAATGTATTATAGGTCTAATCTCCCCACTGAATAGATTTTATCTGTGTTTAAAAAAAATCTATTTTGATCCTTACCCTGTAAATTATGATCCTTCCATCCATGGGTAGTGGAATTCTATCAGAACGGTCAATATCATACATCCTTCCATCCTGGGTAGTGGAACTAGAAGTAGAATTATGTTAGCCAAGTGCTCATGTTATGTTGCACATGCACCAAGAACAATATTTCTATATATCAAAGGTTTCATATTGTTCATTATACATTTGATACAGAATCCCTTGTGTCCTCAGTGCAAGCTAGATCCTAATCCTTCCTCGCAAATTGCTGACGATTGTGACTATTCTCTCGTTCAATCCATTGCATTCCTGTCATTGACCGTCTAGACCTACGATATATAAGAAATCCTTGTAATATATAAGAAATCCTTTTCATTCATTGACCCGTCCATCTGATTTTCATTATCTATGCGTTTCATGACCCAAAGGGTAGGTGAGGACTGAGAATACATTTTCCGCAGGTAGGAAAGGGATGTTAAAGAAGTTTGATCTTGCTATCTTATATATTATAAGGATTTCTTCGTTGGTCAAATGATTGACTATTAAATGTCCCTGTATGTGCTTAAATTGGTAATTACTTGTGCAATTGATGCCCATGACTGCATTACATTTTGGAGTAAATTCAGGACTTTCTTGTGTAAATTATCTAAATCACAAAAAAGGAAAATGATTATGTTACTTGTATTCTGTTAATTCATTTGTTGATGTACCTTTTCAGATTCTTCATAACATCATTGTGGCAGAATACTTCCGTGATGGGTGTTCTGATCCAAGGAGACTGCTTGATATGCTTGGAAAGGTTAAGGTAGGTGCACATGTTTTACTGGTTCATGATTTTTTTATAGATATATTGGTTACACATTAAAAGGATGTAAATTTTCAATTGAAGTTCAAGTTTCTTACGATCAATTCAGGCATCAAGATAGGTTTCAGGTTCCTTGTTGTTCGGTTGAGTGATATGTCTCACAAACATTGTTTTGTTTGAAAGGATTTTATTAAAAAAATAATTTCATAATATATTGGATTGTTTTTAAAACATTTGGATGCTTGTTTTTTTTTTTGGGTCCAAACCACTGGAAAATAGAGCAGATAAATTTGTGGAAAATAGAACAGATAATTTTGACAAAAATATAACAAATGGAGACACTACCCTTTTACTTGGCTCATGGTCAATCTAGTCAACTCTCAACCTCGATCTTCAATTAGTTCTTGTTGGTTCGTCTCTCTGCGCTAACCTTTTATCCTTTAGTTGTCTTATCAAGTATCTCAAGTGCTCAATCTTTACTTCTTATGTGGTGCTACATGATCTTGAGACACAAAATATGATTGATGAAGGTTGTGAGGCAAATAAGCTATAATACTTAGATGTTTGTTTATATTGCCTGCTGTATCTAAAATTGATTGGCAGTGTATACTTGGTCATCTTCCTATTCAAGTTCTCTTAACTATGTAGCTAGATCTATGTAGCTAGATCTATCATTGTTTACGTGTAAGCCTTGTATTATTATTTTTTCAGAAAATTTCGTACAACGCATTGAAGTTTGTTGATATTAGACTGAGAGAACAAAGTTTGACAAATTTTCAACAAAAGAACAAAAACACCCATCGTAAAGGGTGTATTGAGTGAAACTGTGAAAGTAGTTATTATTATTTTTTAAATCAACTAATACACCCATCAGAAAGGCGTATATATGCAAGAAAACGCCCTTCCGATGGGCGTTTCCTTGACATCAATTTAAGAAAAAAAAATCATTAGATACGCCCATTGGAAGGGCGTATAAAGGCATGGAAACGCCCTTCCAATGGACGGTTTTGTTACAAGTGGGAATTCTTTTTGACTTGCATCGTGTTCAGCACCTTATTTGTGCTGCTGTAATATTGACCTATCTATGTGATTGCATACAACAAAGTAAAGGAGGAAAGAATTAAAATTAGAAAGTGGCACTCAGTTGGGAACAGTTGAGTTGCTTATATGATTCATATAAATGTTGAATGCAGATCGATTGGTTAAGAATGTTTTGTTAGCATTGGGTTGGCAGCCAGCAAATCACATGTATGTTTGTTAGCAAGTCAAACGGAAATTAAGGGCACCCATCACACACACTTGGCAGGGAGGACACTGCCTCATCCACCACATGAACACTGGGCCCAGTCTCCCAGGCTTAGATTCTTTTCTTTTAAATGTCATCATCCATTACACTGGTTGCTGACATCATCAATGTCATGAAAATATCCTTACGAAGGGCGTTTTCCTCCCACACATTTACATTTGTTGCTGACATCATCAATTTCAAAACGTCCTCCTTTCCTCACAAATATTAATAGGAAACGCCCTTTGCAAGGGCGTTTTAGTTACATGTAATTAATGGGTCATTAGGGGGAGGGGGGGGGGGATTAAGAGTTTTTTTTTTTTTACATAAGAAACACCCTTCAGAAGGGCGTTTTTCTACCAATCTAAATAAAACGCAGTTTTCTACCAATTTAAATAAAACGCCCTTATGAAGGGTGTTTTAGTGCGCTTATCGTAATTTCACAAAACTATATGCTCTGACACTAATATCAACGAACTTCAATGCGTTGTACGAAATTTTCTGTTATTATTTTCTCTTTAGTTCTGTATTTTAAACCTTGTATTATGGAAGTAAAAAAAAAAGCAGTATCTTTCCTTATCTCTGAGCCCAACAAGAAGTGATTTGATTTTCCTTTCTCATTTGTCTACTCGTATTTTTGTGGTCCATTTAAACTATGAAGTTTCTTTGACTTTGGTTACTTTGTGACCTTCATTGATAATCGTTCTTGTATAACTTTGCTCTTCTTGCTTCACGATGGTTCTGAGATCTCTTGGCTTTCAGAATCTTTCACAAAAAGGTTCACAGTCAGTTAATATCACTATCAAAACACTTCTCACCGACAATGTCAGAAAAGAACTTGGTCAGGACTGCAGAAACTCTATTTGGACCATGAGCCCCATCAAACTTCTTGCTCCTATACGCTCCAACAAAATTGAGCAGCCGAACGAAAGAACAGAGGCTTACTTCGAGGTGGCTCATTATAAATCTTTCAAAAGAATGTTCCTAGCAAGTATTGAATGTTCCTAGCAAGTATTGAATCTTTTTATTTCTCACTACTTCCTACCTTATCAAATGCATGCCTCCATCGTCCTCAATAAGTAAATACCATTTTATATCTTTTTTCCCCAACCAGATATCTTTTCTCTTGTCGTCCAAAGTCTTTAGTTGTACTTTTGTTATGTTCATTGACACGAACATGATATGGTTGCTCCTCGATCTACTAAACATATATCTTGCTCTCTTACCCAGAAACAGTGTCTTTTCTTCATCAGGGAACAATGTTATCACTTCGGCAGATGTCACTTTACTCGAGCCTAACCACTGAAATGGGTCTTATACTTAACTATAAACATGTACTCACCCCATCCAGTGAAACCTGATCTATTGAGTTGATTTTTCTCCAAATCTCACAGTATCCATTTGGAATCATGAAATTGACCTTGCACTTCATTAATTTCTTAAAAACATCTTCGTAACAGTATTACACCATATACTTGAACCCCTAACTTTTAGTCAACTTGATTTTGCTAAATATTTAGTACAAAAGCAACAAAGCCTTTATCCTAATTTTTTGGGTAGGCTGATCAAATTATTGTCTTCCGTTCAGCCCTGTTAACTATCATATCCTCCGTAACATGAAAAATCGTTTCCTTAAGCATCAATTGATGTTCATCTACGCCCACCTCTAGTCATCGCGGCTCCTTTAACTACTACCTTCTCTCATCCTTACAAGAACATCTATTTGTTTGGGTTGCACATGTCCAAACCACCTAAGATGCTTCTCTATCTTGTCCTTAGTTGACGTCACCTCTAACTTCCCATGCATATACTTGCTTCTTATCCTATCTTTTAATGTATTGACACTCGTCCCTCGTAGCATTCTTTGCTAAATATTTAATATATAATGAAATCCTATAATACTAATTGTTTACTTGGTCTAGCTTATGTGTTTGTAGGTGTTGGCTGTCTGAACATCTTTTCTATGTTGGTATGCTTTAATAGCATCCATGCCCGCTGATCGCCTGAGCATGGCATTATTGATGTCATTGCTATCATCATAGGTACCTTTTTTCTTGTTGAGTACTTCTTGTCGATTGTTGCTGTCGGTCAGCAGTATACATTCAACCTTAATTTGTAATGGACTAATGGTCAAGTAAAACTGTGTCAAGTATTTGATGCTTCTTAAAGTAGGCATGGATTAATATATACTATATATGAATGTGAAAAAAATAGTTTTTGTTGGCTAAATTGCAGTAAATTCCTCCAACTTTCAATGTAACCAAACACAAAAAACAATTTTCTTTGCTCGAGCTCTTAACTCCCTAGACGAATCCCACGGAAAATCCAAATAACTCCCTTGGAAAAAAAAAATCTAGTTTTAATTAATAAAAACACAATTCTCCTTCGACCACCCCATTGGATCTATGTGATACATCCACACTATGATCGATAAAGAGCTCCCCTCTGATGATGCTGACATAGCCAACCCCATGCACATCTTGCTTCCCTTTCTCTCCCTTCTGCACTCACCCTCTTTCTTCTCGCTGCTGATCCGTTTTGGCGATGATATAAGAAAGACCATGCCCATCAGATTTTGCTCATAGTTGTTGCCAAATTGAAAATTGTTCTATTACATTAATTACAATATGTATGATTATTTATCATAATATAACAATTGATGCAAGATCCAAATGATTTTTATTTTGCTCTTAGGTACAAAAATTTCAAAAGTTGTCATGAGCAATCTACATTACCGAACTGTTTGGATGGCAAACTGACTGTAGGTAAGTGAAAGTGATAGAAAGTTGGAAGAGGTATCCAGTTCAAAATAAAGAGAGAATTTTGGGATATTTATCTAGATCCTGAAGCTGGGAGATACTTGAATAATTTAGTCTTTCACTTAACCTAGATGGTGTACAAAGATTATTCTTTATGCTAACTAGGACTAAATGAACAATCTTTCAGAAGTGCCTTCTTAACGACATCTCTTCCTCTCATTGTATTCTCCCATGATCCTTTGTGATGTTGCCCTTGCTTCTTGGATTTTTTGTCAAGTTGAGGACAATGTAGTATTTTCCGTTCTCTCCAAATTGGAACACTTATGTCGATATTTTATTGTGCTCTTTGAAAACTTGATCATCAATTGTAGAGAAAATTTGGAGCAAGCTTTTTTGCATTTTAGCGCGTGATACTCCGTTAGACTTTGTTGACATTCTTTTTCAGATCTGCTTTGAAGTGGTCAAGGGACTATATCTTATAGCAATTACGCATGGAGTATAACGGAAAGGACTATATTAAGGAAACATGGGTATTGAAAATCTTAAACCCCTAGCTTCTCCATTTTTAAAAGGCTCTCTTGCTAAGATAATGGTTATGCCCGTAGGTTTTCCATTTTTTTCTGCCACATTTCTTCCTTTGTTGTTTCTTCTTCATCTGGTTGTCACTGTTCGTCTGCTTTCTTCTATGGTGTTGTTGCTAGGTGCTTAAGCGTCCGCTTACCTGCCCTCCTAAATTAACACCTTCCATATCCAAGGCCAAATTTTGTGCGGAGATAGGAATGATGCTGTTCTGTTTATAAGAATTGAAAGGGTCCAAATCTCCTTCCCACTTTCAAGATTACTTTATTATTACTATTCTTAAAGGAAACAATTATGCTTGTCAGATCTCTTGATGGTTGACACCCTTAGTGTTGCTCGAGTTTAATCTGGCAAACTTAGTTCTGAATAGACCCATAGAGGAAGGCTAATTTACTTAAGATAATTGGTTCTTAATTTTTAGCATATTAGTTGAAGTACAGTTACACGATTTTGGCCTTGTGAAAAATTATTCATTTTTTTACATTAGGCTATGTTGATTGACTACTTGTCATAGTTGGAATACTTCTGGCATTTCTGGGTATCCTTAAAGAGTATTTTTATTTCATTTGAATAAAACAAATGCTCATTATTGAAAGTGGAGCTGACTCTATAGCTTGGTTCTAGATAATGGATGCAGAAGCCGCTATAAAGTTTTGAGTCTGTGTCCAATTCTTTTTTACTTCTACTCCTTTTTCCTCTCTCTCTCTCTCTCTCTCTGCCTTCATTTTTTATGTGTAGATGCTTGCGTACGCATAAATGTATGGCCAATAGGCTAATCTGTTGGAGCAGCACTGTAGCGTCACTTAAGTGCCAGAGATCAGAGAACCCTTCCTTGTTGCTTGTTCTGCCATTATTTGAAACATTGGTTCTCACACTTTTTTTTGCCATCTAAAGATGCATCTTCTGGGTCTAATCTACACTACGCGGCACCATATTTTTTGCTTCCGCTGTTCCAGATTTGTTTTTTCTATAAGAGTTCATCCCCTAGGCAGGCTATACCCATTCAGGAGATGGATCATTCCCAACTGTTACACTTATTTACATGCTCTACGCTACTTGTTGCTTTGAACTACCCCATCCCAAATTTCTGGACGGGTATGTAAATCACCTTTTAAGTTTTAACTTTCAGGGTCCCTAGCAGATGATGGATTATTGTAAAATTATAGTTAACTTACTGGAGTTCTTTTTTTCTTTTCTTTCTTTTGTTTGGATGTCATGGTGACCATGGGGGATTTCATTATAATCTCAGTGCTCTCTACAGAAATCAATTCTTATGTATAATTAAGCTGCTTGTCAATCTGCATTTCATGAGTTTAAATATATGAATAATGTGAATAAGTGAGCCCCTTTTGGTTTTAAGTAAAATGTTGGTAGTTTACATGATGCCTAATGTAGATGCTTGTAGTTGGTATTGATTAAATGTCAAATGTTTATGCCACTTGGAAGATGAACCTCTGCAATTATAATATTGATATACGACACTACAACAACAACAGCAACAACAACAACGACAAATAATGAAGTAATAGTGTCATATAATATTGTTATACGACACTATTACTTCATTATTGATGGTTTTGGGGAAACACTAATTCATCCCTTTTGCACTTTTTACTGTCTGACAGAAGAGAACTGAAGAATTTGCCTGTGATGCATCCGGAGAGCAAGTGGAAAACAATCTTGGAACAAATGCTACTTCTGGATCAAAAGGAAGTAGTACCAATCTACTTCAGTTATCTGCTGCAGAGACCGGCAGTAATGCTTCAGATGAATTTGATACTTCTATCATCACTTTGAACACCGTATGTTTTCATGATATGCTTGCTTTTTAATGTCTCCCTTGTGCATGAAGGAAAAAAACTAGAGATGTTTGTGGTATTCACATCTTTTAGTCAAATGGTGTTTTGCAGGCAATTGTGCTCTATCATCTCCATGAGTATAAGCATGCATTTTCCCTTCTAGAACCGTTGTATCAGAACATAGATCCAATTGATGAGGTCTCACATCCACAATTATCTTTTGATTAAGGTTGCAGGTCTAAGCTCTTTTACATTCTCAACTCATATGTATCTGTTCATGTGCAGACAACTGCGCTTCATGTTTGCCTTCTCTTACTGGATATTGCTCTAGCTTCCGGTGATGCGTCAAAAGCGGCAGTAAGTTCATGTCTTTGATTTTGGCTCCTTGTCTTCAGTAAATGTGGGGCCTCTTTATGATCTTCTTATATTTCTAACATACATAATGAAATTCCAGAAAACTGTTGCAATTAAAATAGAAAAGTTGCATATAAATGCCTACTCTATGGAGTGTGGGTTTCTTTTGTGATCTGTTTATATGTAGCTCTTCATTAAATCTATAAAGTGTTAAAAGTACTTTTGTGTTTATTCTATGATTTGGATATCTTATCTATGTTTATTTGATTTTTTTAATAATTTTTTTCTGAAAAAATAGTCTGTATGGCATAATCTGATTATTTGCCGTGTACTCCGATTGCTTTGAATCAAGCACGTAATGAAATTACGAAATTTAAACTTGATAGTGCCTACATATTGTGGCAACCGGATGAACAGGTGCTTTAGTCTATTCTAGTGGGAGGACAATCTGTAGATTATCATACTGAGAAATTACATTTACTAAAATGGTTGTTGTCTGGCCCATGACATCACAAATCATGGTTGCGGGTCTTGTTAGAAGTTGAATGGTGTTTGAATGACAAAGTCTGTCTAATAAGCCAGAAAGAGGGACTGGCTAATTGAGACATTGAATGACAAAGTCTGTCTAATAAGTCTTTACTATTCTTGTCAGTAACTGTAGGATGTTTTTTTTTTTTTGAGATAAAAACGGTGGGGATAACTTACACGTGTTTAATTAAAGATAATTAGTGAAACATGTCCCAAATAAAATACATTAGGAAATTACTCCAATAATACATGAAAGATAAAACAAGCATACATGTTCCAACAAGGATTGAAATGGATAGTTCTGCAGACGAGTCGAAAGTTTGTTACAACTAGAAACTATCAAAGTAGCGGGCTTGTCAAATGTCATGAAGTGTCCATCATCATCAAAAACCGTACCCAACAGTCCACATTTGAGAGAGGGAGGATCAATTACCCTACCCAAAAGTCCACATTGGAGAGAGGGCCATTAAGGAAGGATAAGGCATAATACGCAAGTTCATTCCTTTGTAGTTTGATGTGGCCCACCCCAATTCATAAAACTCTCTTTATCCAATCTAGCAATTGGTTCGGCATTTTATGTGGTCCATCCTCATTCATCAACCCTCTCAGTCTCGACTGATTGCTCACCTGATCCATTACCCTTCAGCCCCGACTCAAATCACACATGATGTATTGGACAATGACTTCTGTTGTATCACCCTTATCATGGTGTAATCGAACACAGTTGTACACAACAGTCATGACGTGGTCTCCACTGATTCATCACCCCAGATGCTATTTGTGGTCCATCACATGTTCACCCCCCCCCCCCCCCACACCCCACACATATGCACTGCCTTATGAAACTGTCATAGCCTAAATAGTAAATATTCATCCATGTCCCGATTGTCTGTGTTCTTTATGACTCTTCTTGGCATCCATACAATTTGTCCAACTATTTTCTTTCTAAAGATGGAAAATCATGAGCAAAAGCATTATCATTATCATCCGGTCTTTTCCCACAAGGATAGGGTCGACTACAGAGAATAAGAAAACTCTATTAAAGATTTGATAAGGTTTTATGACTGGTTGTTGATTTGATGTTGTTGAGAGTATTAGTGGGTATTTAGTCCCACATCTAGTAGAATAGTAGAGAAATGGATTAGCCTCTCCTATATATACGTAGTCTCACCCATCAATAAAATTAAGTCAAGTATTCTACTAAATTTTTTTTTGTATCAGAGCCGGGTTCCTCCTAACCCTAACCCTAGCCGCCCACAACCCCCCAACCGCCGACCTCTCACCTCTGCCCCCCTCTCGTCCGTCTCCATAGCCGCCCGCCGCCCTCTCATCTTCGCCCCCCTCCCCTTCCCAACCGCCGCCCGTCCACAGCCGTCGCCCGTCTCCCCTCCCCTCCTTCTCCTTCTTCTCCTTACTCCTCATCGGGCTATGCGGCCACGGGTCGCGGCCATGCACGGGACATTAGCAGCGGCTCTTAAGGACACCGCTGCCGCTGAAGGAAGAACAATAGACGTGGAGAGGACGGCGATCAAGATCTAGATCCGCCACCGCCTTGCTGATGGAAGAGGAGAAGAAGACGATGGAGACGATCTACGGCAAGCTGACGGCCCAAGAGATGAAGACTTTGGTGGACGATCTCTTCTCCAGGAGGCTAACCGAGACTAGCTCCCATGTTGCACACGCAGATATGGATCATGTCCCATACAAAATGGTGAAGTTGGAGAAACTGGAGGTAAAGTTGGAGGGTACTTCCAACTACTTAAAGTGGTCGCGTCAAGCGATGCGAACTCTGAAGGCAAGCGGTTTTGTGGGCTATGAGAATGGCCAAACCAAGGCACCTGAAGATCACTCCTCACGGGAGTTTGCTGTGTGGGAAATCGTCAACAATGTTGTAGCTGGATGGCTGATAGTATCATTGACTGACCAAGTGTCAGACAACGTGGAAGCAATGAAGAGTGCTAGTGATATTTGGATGATGCTGAGAGATATGTACTCAGGGATGGGCAACCCTATGAGGGTCTTCCAATTACAGGATGAACTTGATAAAGTTGTCCAACAAGATCACACCATTTCTGAATATACTGCCCTGCTGAAGAAGTATTGGTCAGATCTCGACCACTATGATCCCATTGGCATGGAGGATGGGCAAGTGGAACCAGCATTTGCGAAACATTATCAGAAGTTCATGGAGTATGTATCGCGACAAAGAATGATGAAGTTCCTGAAGGGACTCAATCCAGCATTCGAGCAGAGGAGGAATGTCCTACTTGAACAACCCAGGCTGCCATCACTGAAGGAGGCCATAGCTGCTATGGCACAAGAAGAGGCTGTAGGACGGTGTATGGCAACTCTAGAGGGGGGGTGAATAGAGTGCAGCGGAATAATCTATCCAATTAAAAATTAAACAGAGTGAAGGCAGCTACTAACTAACAGTGTATATGCAAGACAGTAATGTAAAGTAGTAAGAGTAAAAGAGAGCAAACGCAAACACCGCGATGTATACTGGTTTTCCTCTGAGAGGACTAGTCCAGTCCCGATAACTCTTGTTCAGAGTTTTATCTGCTATAATCACCAATAGTGAATCACAAGTTTTGATCCAAAGGCTTGTCGACTTTTTTACACCACGAGGTTTGATCCGAAGTCTTGCAACTTCACACACCACAAGTTTTGATCTAAAGGCTCGCAACTTCACACAGAAGAAGAGACTTGATGAACCAAGCTCTTTACAACTCAGTAGACTTCTAGACCGAGACCGCACTTGGCACTTAGATTAGGGAGTTGATCTTGGAGATAAAAAAGTTTAGGCTCTGAGGGTTTACTCACTATAGGATAGAAAGATTGAGAATGGTTGAGTGAGTAGGAATGTGAAAATCCAATCCTATTTATAGGGTATTGGCAAACCGAATTCGGCCAGAGTTCGGTCAGGATTTAATTCAAATTTTCAACCGTTGGGCCAAGAAATCAGGAGCTAATTGAACTGGTTGATTTCATACCAAAAGGGTAACCGAATTCGGTCCGAGTTCGGCATGAGTTCGGCTCGAGTTCGGCCTCTAAGTATGGTAGACTTTGTAAATGAATGTGGCATGATTTGGTGGATAGTTTATTTGGTTCATTTGAGTGGACTAGGTATCTGGGTATAGGTATTTAGGATTTGCCAGTGCGACTCAGCTTACATCAGTCCTAGACTCAAATAAAATATAAGATTACATATAAAAACCAAGAGCACTAATGACGCCAAACTTCTGAAACATCTGCTGACTTGAAGACACTTTTTTTTCTTGACGGTAGTTGTCCAAAGATAACCAGATCTGGGAATCTGAATACCTTTCAGGGGCTTTTGCCTCCGAACCCCCACAAGGGGCGCTGCCCCCTTGACCCCTGTCCGCTGACCTGGCAGCGGAACCCCCGGGTGCGAGGCTCCAGATAAGTCGTAGGCGGTTGGACGAAATCTTCTAGTATAACGTCGTCTTTGGCTCATCGTCATATAGCATATGTCCATTGCTGATCTTGCTTATTGCTTTCTGCAAGTACATATTAGACGAACAAGGAAATATACAAAAGCCAATATTATATATCTGGACAATGCTGAGTTTAAGTAGAATATACTATAGTGATTGCTCGATGCTCGATTACCATAATGCTAAACTTAATCGATTAACCATATTCAAAAACTCAACATAAACATTGGGCCAACAGAGGCACGACTGAAGCTGATGCCTAGCACCACTAGCTCTTCGGAAGAAAAATTAGCTCTAGCAGTTTTTAACCCAAATCCTTCCGGAGGAGGGTGCTACAACTATGATGACCCTGGACACTTCATCCGATTCTGTATGAAATCCTTGAGAGGCCAGTCCAGTGGCCGCGGACGCAGCCGTGGAGGGTGTAGGGGTAGCAGAGGAGGCTATACGGGTGGCAGAAGTAATCACTCTTGAGGGCACAAGACAAACCTGGTAGAAGAGGGAAGTGAGTGTTAGTCATCCGATATAACCCCTAGTGAGAGAAATGCTAGAGATATGGAGAAGCATGAAGCTTGGAACCAGCGATAGTCGAGCCAATACCTCTGGGACCTCAACTCCAACCACCCCCGGGGGTAACATCACCTACTATGTTCATACAAGCACAGGTATACCTGCTCGTGTCCTGGCATCTATCCACAGACCAGGTTGGATAATTGACTAGCATCCCGTCATGTCACGGGTGCCCATAATGAGTTCCAAGATTACACTCACCTGACGACGCTTGAAAGCATTTAGACTGTTGATGGTACGGCTAGACCTATTATGGGTAAAGATATAGTTGAATGCACCACTTCCATAACCCTTACTGATGTCTTGCATGTTTCATCTTTTTTTGTTAATCTATTGTCCATTAGTGCCATTATTCTTCAACTTAATTATGTTGTTTCCTTTGACATTCCTAAGGTAATTTTTCAGAAGAAGGAAACGGGGAGACGGATGGGGACCGGCACTTGGCATAAGGGGCTATAGTACTTGGACATAGATGGGCTGGACGCAACACCAGCGTCAGTGGTGGAAGAAGCACAATCGAAGGAGCCGCAAAGAACTATGGAAGCAGAGTTATTACTTCAACAACAGTGCATGGAACACTCGTCATTCAGTCTACTGAGTCGGATGTATCCATCTATGTATCAAAAGGCTAATAAACAAAAGTTGGTTTGTGATGCTTGTGAGCTTGGAAAACATACTAGAAGCTCTTATGTGAGTTCTGAAAATAGAAGTTTAGCTGATTTTGATACGATACACTCTGATGCGTCGGGACTTTGTCCTACAACTGCGGTTAATGGTTTTAAATGGTTTGTCACATTTATTGATTGCTACACTCGTGTCACATGGATATACCTAATGAAGAGTAAGAGTGATGTCTTTGCATGCTTTCAAGATTTTCATCGTAGGGTTACAACACAGTACAGTGCTAAAGTGAAGATTTTGAGATCTGACAATGAGACAATACACCAACATGGCTATTGAAGAGTACTTATCAACCCATATGATACATCATCAGACTTCGTGTGCCTATACACCAGCACAGAATGCTGGCGTGGCAGAGTGAAAGAACATGCACATGTTGGAAGTAGCACGGTCAATGATGTTTGTCATGAATGTTTCTAAACACTTGTGTGGGCATGTCGTGTTGACGGCTGCATATCTCATCAACAAGATGCACTCTCAGGTGCTAGGATGGAAGACACCGTTTGAGATTCTTACATGAGAGAATAAGTACATTGTTCCCCCAAAGGTATTTGGATGTGTATGCTTTGTGAAAGATAACAGGTCTGCGGTAGGAAAGTTGGACCATCGGGCAATGAAGTGCGTCTTTGTTGGCTACTCAGGGACTCAGAAGGGATACTCTTGTTGGAGTCCGGTGGAGCAAAGGCTCTTTGTGAGCATGGACGTTACATTCAGAGAGATGGAACCATACTACCACAATGGTTCAGGTGAAGGCTTCGCATTTGGTCACACACCTAACACAGGAGGTGTTAGGAGTGAGGGGGAGATAGGCCCAAGCGTGATTGTCAGATCAGTTCCATGTCCAATGATGAAAGCTGGTCCAAGGGAACAAGGGGGAGATAGCGAGGGTGAGGAAAGTGATGAGGATACACACAATCAGGAGAAAGAAAATGATGCTCCAGTGCAGGGGGAGGAACAATCTACAGAGCTCCATGTCTACAGAAGGAGAAAGCAACAGTTTTCTACTATGCCTATTGTCCCTACTGTGCCATGTCCCTCGACTAACCCTGCCCCAACTCTTGAAGATGCACCTCCCGCACCGGATCCCTCTGATTCAGATGATATGATCTCTCCACCACTACCTTATACTCCCTTAAGGAGATCTTCTCGCAGTAATGCGGGAAGAGCCCATAATCGTTATGGTTATGAACATGACATTACCAATTTTTTATCCTACTCTAATATATTTTCTACTTATCGAGTATTCATTGCATCGTTAGACACCACCTCTTTGCCTAAGTGTTGGCAGGAATCATAATCGTTATGGTTATGAACATGACATTACCAATTTTTTATCCTACTCTAATATATTTTCTACTTATCGAGTATTCATTGCATCGTTAGACACCACCTCTTTGCCTAAGTGTTGGCAGGAATCGAAGGAAGATCCAAGGTAAAAATCTGCAATGTTAGAGGAACTTGGGGCACTCGAAATAAATGGGACATGTAAGCTTGTTCCATTGCCTAAAGGAAAGAGAGCAGTTGGATGTAAATGGGTCTTCATGGTAAAGGAGACGCCAGAAGGTAAGGTGGAGCGGTACAATGCAAGGTTGGTTGCAAAGGGATTCACTCAATCCTATGGCATTGACTATGATGAGACATTTGCTCCGGTGGCAAAGATGAGCACTGTGAGAACACGGGTCTCTCTTGCAGCAAACCATGGGTAGCAGCTGTATCAATTGGATGTAAAGAACATTTTTCTTCGTGGGGATCTTCAAGAGGAAGTATACATGGAGACCCCCCCGGGTTTTACACAAAGCAGTCGACGAAAAATGTGTACAAGCTGAAGAATTCATTGTATGGACTCAAGCAATCTACTCGAGTCTGGTTTGATAGATTCAGGAAGGCTGTCACAGGCATGGGGTACCGCCAGACCAATGCAGATCACACGATCTTCTTCCAGCATGCAAGAGGCCACATCACCATACTTGCAGTGTATGTGGATGATATAGTGATCACATGTGATAATGAGGAGGAGATCACCCAGCTGAAGTCAAAACTCGCCAAGGAGTTTGAACTGAAGGATTTGGGAATGATGAAGTATTTTCTCGGGATCGAGGTGGCTCGAGGAAGAGATGAGATAGTCCTCTCTCAGAGAAAGTATGTACTAGACCTGCTCACAGAGACTGGTATGCTGGGATGTCGATCGGCAGTCACTCCGATCGATCAGAAAGATAAGTTGGGGGCAAAGGAATGAGAGCTTGTTGATCGTGAGAGATATCAGAGACTTGTAGGCAGATTGATTTATCTAGGCCACACTTCCCTGATATCTCATTTGCTGTGAGTGTAGTGAGTCGCAATATGCATGATCCAAGGAAGGGCCACATGAATGCAGTTTTTTGTATCCTGGGATATCTGAAGGGGACTCCTGGAAGAGGGCTATGGTTCAAGAAAAATGGACACCTGGGTGTTGAGGGGTACTGCGATGCAGATTGGACAAGCTGCATGGATGACAGAAGGTCTACCTCATGGTACTGTATCTTTGTGGGGGGGGGGGGGGGGTAACCTAATCTCATGGAAAAGTAAGAAACAATTTGTGGTAGCACGATCGACTGCGGAAGCAAAATATAGAACTATGGCTCTGGGAGTGTCAAAGTTGCTGTGGGTAAAAGCACTGCTGACTGAGTTAAAGCTGGACCAGGGAACACCGTTGCGTCTTTTGAGTGACAGTTAAGCTGCAATAAGTATAGCTAACAATCCAGTCCAGCATGACAGAACTAAGCACATCGAGATCGATCGGTTCTTCATCAAAGAGAAGCTAGAAAAAGGATATTAAAACTCAATCACGTTCGCTCAGAAGAACAAGTTGCAGATTGTCTGACTAAGGGTCTTAATTCTTCTAAACTATGTAACAAGATGGGGATAATTGATATCTATCGTCCATCTTGAGGGGAAGTGTTGAGAGTATTAGTGGGTGTTTAGTCATACATCTAGTAGAATAGTAGAGAGAGGGGTTAGCCTCTCCTATATATATGTAGTCCCGCCCATCAATAAAATTAAGTCAAGTATTCTACTAAAATCTTCTGATGTCAACCTTCTAAGTTAGTGCCAAATTTTTAGTCAAGGTAACTATGAACACGAGAGGGCCATGCCATAAAACTTAGGTAGCCATGTAGCAGGTACGTAGACCTACCTCTTGGATTGCAGTTTAGGCTCATTCACCCAAGGAGCACCCTCCAAGTTTCTCTATTCTAGACGAAAAGGTAAGATGATACAATTTGTTATAGAAAATTTCATTAACCTCTACGACAAATTACACCAGAGAGTAAAAAAATCATGAGAAAAGCAAACAACAAAAAAAGAAACCCAAACTCTTTTTAGCAACGAAGAGATCCCCACAGCACCAATGTGATGGTACTGCGGGGTTTGAGACCAACCTTGTGGATGGTAACCCTCCATAACCCCTCGGTTTTGATGACCCCATCACTTCTTTGCTTTCGTTGCTGGCGATGTCTCCTTTCTGTTTTGATTTTGTTGACAGAAACATCTCCTCAATTAAGTTTGGGCCGGGTTGTCTGTCAGCCTAGATGTGGTCAGGGTGTTACCGGCATCAAATGTTGCACGAGTAGCAATTCACCGCCGGCTTACTGAAACCATGTAGACACTGCTAGTGCTTGGTCACAAAACCCTAGAGGCTAGAGACAATGCCTGCACCGGACCACTCTATACCAACGGTCGGACTTGGTAGACCTAATATGGATCACAAACACTTAACCACCTTCCTCCACCAGATTCTCGATGGCCCATTGGATGGCTTAATAGCTCATAGACCCCTAAACATTTGACTTCTTCCATCCTCCTATCTCTGTCCACAGACCACGGACACTGGATCACTCACCCAGGGAAAGGGTGCCCATCCCCTCTCCATGCAGGCACCGGCGTCGAATCACTGCCCTTGGCAGAGACGGAGCTGGTTTACTCCTGCAGCCCGTGGCGTAGAGGAAAGGGCAAGTGGAGGAGAGAGGGGGGGGGGGGGGTGGGCAAGATAGCCTCCCCGCCTTGCAAACTCTGCCGGAGGTGGTTTCTTGTGCTGAGATCAGAAAGCGGGAGGAGAGGGAAAGAGAGCTCGAGATCTGCTTGATGGAGAGCTTCAATCTGTTCGATATTTTGCCAAAGCTGGTAAAAGTCAGCTAGGAATTTGCAATGTCCTGTACTAGAGCCACTAATCTCTGTGTGTGGACTTGTAGGGTTAAATGTAATGTACACCGCATGTTTATGTTACACGTATTAATTTGTTAAAGTAGTTTAACACATGATTGTACCTATAAACTAGGGTCTCTATTAGCTTTTGCAAACAAGTGAAGGTCAATCTGAACTGTAGAAACATTTGTGGCACCTACTATGTCATCTTTCTACCTGTTCAATTCCTGGAAATTATGAAAGTAGAAACTTTTTTATTCATTTCTATGATCTAGTTACAAACTCAGATAGAGGCTGTGAAAATGGCTGCTGTGAAAAAGGCCACGGTGTTTGCTAATGTTAGAGATGAAATGACCCTTTCCGGACTTTGAGTGGAGGAAAAGGACCCATGTTTTGGGATATTGTCTTTGCCACTGTTTTTATTCATTTGTATGACTGTTATGGAGACTGGATTTGGTTGTGATATGCATTGGCCGAAGGATCATTTAAAGTACTTATGTTAAGAGCATTTTCAAAGTCTGGTAGAATGGTTCGAAGTACGTGAAGAAAATTGATGCAATAGGAAGTACCTGGTAGGAACAAATGGAGGAATCTGATTGGTTGTGTTTTCTGAATCTAGTAGAAGTTCAACTAAAATTAGAGGAAATGGTTATAAAGGTAAGGCAAAGTCGTTTGGGCTTAAGAAGCGCTAATAAGCAACCATTAAAAAGCTAATAAGCAACCTCCTCTTTGTTCTTGTATTAAATATAAATTCAACAATAAAATTAATTAAAATGAGTCTTTATCGATTTCTTTCACAAATGATTATTGGGTCAAGTGATTAAGGAGTTGGTTGTTTTCAGAAGAGGTAAAAGAGTTCGAATCCTGGTGCCTAATTCAATTTTTAATTCTTAGGTCATTTTAATGACGGGTTTCCTAGAGTTTGAATGAATTAGTGCATCCTTTCAAAAGTAAAAAGAGATACTTCTTCGTTTCGAAGGGGTGTCTTTTGTTTTGAATGGATGCCTTTCCATTTCAAATGGATGCATCGAAGGGGTGCTTTGTCCTATAAAAAGGAGTGCCCAAAACCATTATAAAACACACCAAAATTCTCTTCTTTCTTCTTTCTCTTGTATTCTAAAGGTCAAGTGTTCAGACAGTGAATCAATGACTCAAAAGTGTAATCTAATGTATCCTGTAAGCAAATTGCATAGGTTTGTTGCATCGGAGTGGGAGCAAATATTGCTATAAAGATAGCGATCAGTCCACTATCGTATCCATCTTCCAAAAGCCATCGTAAGTTAAATTATCACCAATAGTTTAAAACAATATTTTAATTTTCATGAATGGTAGAAGCATCGAAGAACATGAAGATGACGGGAAACAAATTCGTCTAATGGAAGCAACTTCAAGCACTTGAAAAAGAAGGTTCATTGGATGCTGACAACTCTCAACATCGTTTACGTTCTTAGTTCTTACTTTCCTTAAACTTGATGCACACGAAAATGAAGAGAAAAGAGACGTCAATCAAACCAAGAAGAGGTAAAAGTAGGAGGGTGACTGAAACTAAAGGAATTGACCGGGGCCTGCACATGGGGTGGAGCATGTGGTTTACTTCAATACAACATGCACGTGAGCTCCCAAGCAGTGGGAGGAGAATGTGATCTATGACCGCATGCCTGTTGAAGAATGAGCCGGCGACTACTACCTCTGCAGGGGTCATTTTCTGAACGCATTGGAGGACAATTTGTTCGATGTGTACAAGAACTACAATACTGCAAAAGAACTTTACGATGCATTTGACTCAAAGTACAAAACAGACAACTCGAGAGAAAGGGCTTTCTTGTAAACAAGTACCTGGACTTCAAATTTATTGATAGTAAACCTATTCTTGACCAAATGCATGAATAACATGATTATATTACTAAAATTCGTCAGGAAGGTTTTGATCTTGAAAAGTTGAACCTAGTCAATAAATATTATAGTTCTGTTTATATTGTTGATTCTTTTCATTATTGTTGTATGAAAAGCATGATAAGTCTTGATCTTATTCCTAATTATGATTCTTTGGATGTTGGAAAATGTAAAGTATGTGTACAATATTAAATAACTAGAAAATCATTTCCAACAGTAGAAATAAATTCTAGTCTCTTAGAACTTATCCACAGTGATCTTTGTGACGAGAATCAAAATTTAACAAGAGATGGTAAAAGATATTTTATTATCTTTATTGACGATTGCTCAAAATACACTTATGTTTATGGGGATATTTTAGCAAATACCCCTACCCAAAATGTTAAAACTAGGATATACCCCCACTAAAAAAAAAAACTACCAAATACCCCCAAAATAAAAAAATCCGGTTGAAAAAGTGGGGGCATATCTTAAATTTTTAATTGTTCCGTACAAAGAATGGGGGCATTTGTTAAATTTTTTTTTTTAGTGGGGGTATATGGTAGTTTTAACATTTTGTTTGGGGGTATTTGCTAAAATATCCCATGTTTATTTGATGAGACACAAAGATGAATATGTGTATATGTTCAAAAACTACAATGAAGAAGAAGAGAATCAACTTGACACTAAAATCAAATCTCTTAAGTTTGACAGAGGTGGTGAATATGTTCACGTTAATAACTTTTGTGAAAGTTTTGGCATTGTTCACATCATACTCCACCTTACGCACCTCAGCAAAATGGAACTGCTGAAAGGAAGAATACAACCTTGATGGAAATGGTAAATGCTATGAATTTTCAATTATGGTTTTAAATGCCAAGTTATGGGGTGAAGCTCTCTATACTCTGCTGGTTATAGACTAAACTAGAGTACCCCTGAAAAAACAAGTTTGTTACACCCTATGAACTTTGGAGGAAAAGAAAACCAAATCTTGGTCATCTTAGAGTGTGGGGTTGTCGTGCATTAGTGAGACTCCCTGAGGAGGTTGCTTATTAGCTTTTTAAGCCTAAGCGACTTTGTCATAAAGATCCAAATTGGGCATGACAAAGTCGCTTAGGCTTAAAAAGCTAATAAGCAACCTCCTCTGTGCTATTATTTTTTTTGTATTAAATATAGTTTCAATATAAAATTTGTTTGTATTCATTTCTTCCAAAAATTATTATTGGGTCAAGTGGTTAAGGAGTTGGTTCTTTCGAGAAAAGTTTTGGAGTTTGAATGAATTAGTTCATCCTTTCATAAGTGGAAACAGATGCTTCTTCGTTTCGAAAGAGTGCCTTTTTGTTTTGAATGGGTCCATTTCGAATGGATGCATCGAAGGGGTGCTTTGTCCTATAAAATGGAGTGCCCAAAACCATTCTAAAACACACCAAATTCTTTTCTTCTTTCTTTCTTTCTTCGGTGCTGATTTTCTGCGAATGCAAGACATCAAATCAAAGATTCAAATAGTGGTCTGTGTATCCTAGAGGCAAATCACATCAGTGCCCATTGCATCGGAGTGGGCGAAATTTTGCCTTAAAGATCGCTCCTCAGTTCACTATTGTGTTTCATATTCCAAAAGCCATTATAAGTTAAATTATCACCAACACTCTGTCCTATTCTTGTGAGGAATTGTGAGGACATTATGATGTTCACGGTAAGTGTTGAAAGATAGGGAGACATCTAACAGAGTCAGAAGTGGTAGTGGCAGCAAGGGAGGTCTTAACAAGAGTGATGGAGGGAGATTCATCTGCCCTAAGTTAATGAGCACGTTGAAATTTGCTGGTTTTGGTTCATGGTTTGCTTTGTCATTCCTTGGATATTTGAATTAGGGTGTGCCTTTCTGAATCATTAACATGGATCCTTTCTGAATCATTAACATGGATTGTTCTTTGCCATTTATCCCATGTAAATCTTTTTTTTTTCCTGCATAACAGTGTTTGGTTTGTTGTGTATTCTTTTTATTGTAATTGTTACGTTGTATACTGTTTGCCTTCTCTTAATTGGCTTATTTTATGTGCAGCATGTGATCCAGTATTTGGAAAAATCTTTGGGTGTTGGTTACACGATGAATCAAATTGATAATGGAAGCAATAATCAACATCAAGCTTCAAATCAAGGAGTGAAACCTTCCGTACTTAGCAATATCTGTTCTCCAGATGCTGCTAGTTCCGATTCAAATGCAAGTACAAATATTACTGATAACTCTCTATCAGGAACTTTATCGGATGATGCCCTGGAGTATGAAAATCTATATTCGACACTGGATGGCGGCGGCGGTCCCAACTTTGGTCGAATTTCCTCAAATGATCTTGCAAAAGCTGCGGTAGATCGTGCTGCTCCTGTCACTGAGCTAAAACTAAAAATGCATCTTTACAAAGTTAGACTACTGCTGCTCACTAGGAATTTAAAGGCTACAAAGCGTGAAGTTAAGGTTGCTATGAATATGGCAAGGGGGAGAGATTTGTCTACTGAGCTACATTTGAAATCTCAGTTAGAATATGCTCGTGGCAATCATCGGAAGGCTATCAAACTTCTAATGACATTCAGCAGCAGGACAGAAGCAGGAATGCTCAGTATGTTCAACAACAACCTTGGCTGCATCCATTATCAGCTAAAAACTCCCCACACATCAGGCTTATTTTTCTCCAGGGCATTAAAAAACAGCTCATCACTTAGGTTAGAGAAGCCATTGAAGCTTTCCACATTTTCACAGGATAAATCCCTTCTTATCATTTACAACTGTGGCCTTCAGAATTTGAGCTGTGGGAAACCATTGGTTGCTGCTAAGTGTTTTGGTAAAGCTAGTCTAATTTTCTACAACCGGCCAGTCTTGTGGCTTCATCTTGCCGAATGCTGCCTCTCAGTACTAGAAAGAGGGCTGTTAAGATCATCTAGTGAAGAAATTAGAGTCCATGTTGTTGGTTCTGGTAGATGGCGGCATTTGGTGGTTGAAAACACGATTCAAAGAGAGGGGTATTCCATTGAAGAAAATGGTGGTCAATTCAAAATCTCTCTTCCATTTGCACGTTATTGTCTTCAAAATGCATTGATTCTATTGCAAAAAGATGAGCAGAATGCAACAAAAACTGTTAGTCCATCATCCACTTTAGCATCTGCAGGAGATTCAAAAACACCAAATGCTACATCAGCCTCTTTACCGGTTAATTCAAATGGCTTTTCTAAAGAAGCCAAGGGAGGTATGAGTTCCACTTCCAGCTTGCTGAGCTCAGTTGCCACTTATGAAGAGACACAAAGAGAGGAGAATCATATGATACGGCAAGCTGTTATTGCGGCCCTAGCATATGTTGAGTTGTGCTTAGAAAACCCTTTACGAGCTTTGTCGTCTGCGAAATCACTCATCGATCTTCCAGAGTGCTCCAAAATTTATGCCTTTCTTGGTCACGTTTATGCTGCCGAATCACTCTGTCGTCTGAATCGGTTGAAAGAAGCTGCGGTTCATTTACTGATTTATCTTGCTGCTGTAAATGGAGATGAATTGCCATACACCAATGAAGACAGAGACAAGTGGAGCATAAAGAAAGGAGGTGGAGACGGTGATGATTTGAACAGTTTGTCAACACCCAAACCTGCAGAAGAGACCTTCGGAAAGGTCTTGACACCAGAAGAGGCACGTGGGATCACTTATCTGAACCTTTCCACGTTGTTTGCATTGCAGGGGGATCTTGAGAAGGCTAGACGATTTGCAGCTGAAGCTCAATTTTTGTTGCCCAAAGATTCGAGAGTTTTGCTTGCTTCGGTTTACCTAGATCTATTAGAAGGGAAGACAACCGAGCCCCTTTCCAAGTTGAAACAGTTTGGCCGGGTGAGCTATCATTAGACTGATGTGACATTGAGCCGCTGATGATGATAATCTGTAACTTGTCACCGTTGCCTTGGGTATAATCTGTAACTGGTCACCGTTGCCTTGGGTGCACATCTGGGAGTTGAGATTTGTGTATGTAGAGTATAATTGAGGATGGGTGGGTCGTAGAGTAAGTTCTTTTTTAGTTTTTGTTGTTGTCAGTAATTAGGGGTTACTGGAATGGCATGCAGTTAGTCCGCATGCCTACCGTGTTTTAGTTCAAGATGTAGTCCGGGCTCCAGGGAAAAGAAAAGAGCTGTATTGGGGACGGTTGATAAATTCATTCATTTAGAGAAATCCAATGCAAAGCCCCCATTCATAGATTTAGAGATGAAATATGAGTGTAATTAGATGTGAAGTATTATACCAGCAATTGTTGTCATCTGTATTCTGGATTTGGGATCATACTTGTTTGTTCGCCTGGGGGAACTTTGTACTTGGTGCAGGTTTTGATAATTAGGGAAAGCCAATGCAAAGTTCTCTCTCTCTTTCTCGTTTGCTAATGTTGAATAGTGTTTGTTATGTTTAAAAATTGTTAATGATCAAGTTTACCAAACTACAGAAGGACGAGAATGATAAATCTGGTTAATGTAAAAGTTAGTATTCTTTGTCTCTGATATCTGAACAAGCAGGCTAGGCTCTCTCTTCATATACTTTGTTGTATCTGTGAATGGTATTTATATTTCATCTAAACATATATTTCAATTGATGGTCACATGCAAAACTCAAGTGACTCTTGTGGTTATCGAGGAGAGGCATAAGATTCTGGCTGGATGGCGGAAGATCAGTGGATCAAGTCATGGAGCGTATTATTTCTACCATTTATAAATGGTGGAAGGATACACCGTGTGTATAAAGTTCCGAGCGTTACGACGGACATTCCAAAAAAAAATAAAAATTGGTGGTCCTGTATCACATCTAATTCTTCTTACGTTTCTGTAGTTCACAGATGCCATCTTACTAGAATTGACATATTTACCAACGAAATAGGAAGAGAGAGAGTGAGAGTGAGAGATTAATAGTAAAAAAAAAATATTATTAGTGAATGGAATGGAATGTATTTTTTTTTAAATGGTTTTTGTTAGAGGTTTTGCATCTCTGTGGGTTTTTATGAATAGTTTTGAAAAGATTTTGCTAGCTATACATTCCTAGCTATACAGTAATTAATGGAGGAATAAATGAACTAATATTTTCGAATGTAATTAATGGATAAATTAGAATAAATTCCTAATTATACAGTAATTAGTGGGGTCTTTTAATATTAGATATTTGATTATATAAGTAGAATAATTAACTAATTAACCAAACTAGTATAATTACTATTATTAACTCATTTTGAGTTGCTAAAATTTCAATTCTTAATTAGTTTGTAATTAACTATCTTCATTTATCAAATAAATTATTTAATTTATTAAATTGTTTAGTGAATTAATTATAATTTATTACTATTATAATATACTATTTCACTTTGAACTTTGAACTTTGAACTTTTCTATCTCAACCAAACACACATGTCTACTTTTTTACTTTTCACTTTCCTATCTTAACAAAACACATTTGTCCCTTACTAGGGAGACAATAAAGTGGATGGATTACAATTCTTCTTTTCTCATCGAAAGTCAAAATCAAAATTCAAATCCACTCCTTATTTACCAAACAGTCCCTCCTTACAGTATATTTTTCATTAATTTTTTTTTAAACTATCATTTTTCATGTTTTCCTCAAAAATTGTGGAAACGAAACTTGGCTAATCCATAGGAAAAAAATAACAATCAAACACAAAATTAAGTTTTGCATGAGCAAATTTCATAATTTCATAATTTTTTTCCTAGAAAAATAATTTCATAAAATTAATTTATTTTTCACATATTGTCCACCTTGCAATCAAACACACCATAAAACTGGACATTGTTTCCCATCTTTATTATAGCAAAATATATTTCTTAAGAAGCGCTTGTTGAAATGTTTTTTTTTCCTTAGAAAGGAACATTTAATAAATAAATAAATAATTCAATTTTGATAATGAAATTAGATTTTTTTGGGCTTAATTGCAATTGAATTTTATGTTTTTACATTATACAACATGTTATGATAAACCATTAAAATTAGTAAGATATCTTAAATTAAAATTTTTTTTTCCTTCTATTTGTAACCTGATACGTCTACACTGTCAACACTAGGGGTGAGCAATTCTCGGTTTTTAACCGAAAATCGAATCGAACCGGACCGAAATTAAAATTCGGTTCGGTTTTTAATCAACCGGTTCGGTTTTCGGTTTTATCATTGGATTAATTTTGGTTTTCGGTTCGGTTTTCGGTTTTGGATTCCGAAACCCGAACCGAACCGAACCGAAAACCGAATCACTACACTATAAAAAAAAAATCGGTTTTTATGAATTTGGTATACACTCAACACTTGGTATAAAATTAGTTTATTGTTATTTTTTGTACACAATTTTGGTTTTTCTCAGTTAGGTTTGGCTTTTTTCGGTTTTTATGAATTTGGAATACACTCACCACTTGGACCGAAAAAACCGAACCGACCGAGAACCGAACCGATTTAATTCGGTTCGGATTTTTTCGGTCTTTACAAATTCGGTTCGATTTCGGTTTTGCAAAAATCGATTTTCGGTTCAATCGGTTTTTGGATATTCGGTTCGGTTTGAACCGAACCGTTGCTCACCCCTAGTCAACACATGTATTAATAACCTATCTTAGCATCATACTGTAGCAAATTGTAGTTATATAGAACTTTATAATATTATTTGCCAAGTAAAACAGTTTAAATGGTATTTTTTAAAAATTAATAGTTTATGTAGGTATTTATATGTTTTTAAAAATTCAGGATATTAATTACAATTAGTTCATTTTATTGATTAACTAGTAACATGCACGTTCATTGTATGCATGTAAAATAAATTGTTGAAAAAAATAGAAATATAAATTTGTTAGAGATACTTTTATCCTGTAAAATCAAACCACCCAGTAAGAAAGAATCTCTATTATATTAATCATATAAAATAGAAATATTTATCTATAGTGTTATAGGGCTATTTGATATTAGCCCCCTCTTAGATTAGGTATATTGATTTTACTCCCTGTTAGATTAAAAGTTAAAAATACCCTCATGAAAGAGTCGTTAAAATCTGAAAGTGTCGTTAATGAGTTTTGAAAGTGTCGTTAAAGAACTTTTAACGATACTTTCATGAGAGTATTCTAAACATTTAATCTAACAGAAAGGTAATATCAATATATCTAATATAAGAGGAGAGTAATATCAAATAATCCATAGTTATATAAAACTAAATAGTGAAGTGATTATTAAAATTTAATTATATTTTTAATTACCTGAGAATATATATATATATATATATATATATATATATATATATATATATATATATATATATATATACACACACACGGACTAAAACGGTTAATTTTAAGCTATTTTAAAGCTTATAATGACCAGCGGACATTATGATCAGACACACTTCAGCCCAGCCCATGATTAATAGCTTATCTATCACGTGCAGAGGCCCGTCAGGGAAAACAAAATCTCCCACCGCCTCCCGCTCGACTACGTACTTTTACTTTGCCCCCCATTATTTTTTTCTTCCCTCTCTTCCCAAACCCTAAAAAGTAGAAACCCTAATCTTACCTTCTTCCAAATCCAGCATGGACAGGAGAGGCGACCGACCAGGCGGCGGCGGAGGAGACCGAGGGGGAGGAGGAGGAGGCGGCGGCGACATGGGCCGAAGGATGCCGTCGCGGTGGTCCTCGGGAAGCCCCACCAACGACAACTTGCCTCCCCGAGGCGGGGACCGCTTCCCCAGAGGAGAAGGAAGAGGCGGAGGAGGATTCGGCGGCGGAGGAGGAGGAGGAGGAGGAGGAGGAGGGGGGAGGTTCCACCCTTACCGTGGTCCGCAGGATTATCCCACAGGCGGCGGAGGAGCTGGTCCTGGGTTCCGCGGTGGGCCCGGGGGGTTCGGACACCAGGGGCCGATGGGCGGCGGGGGAGGCGGCGGTCCAAAGCGCGGGTTCTTCGGCCGCGGCGGATCTCCAGGTTAGTGTTAGGTTTAGAGTTTTCCTTATGGTTGGTTATTTTACTGGACTTCATGCCAGTGCTTGGGTTTTGGAAGTAAAGGTAGCGCCTTTAGGATGTTTCTGTTGTTTATTGGCCTACTTAGGGTTTTCTTCGAGGTGGGTTGGACTCTTTGAAATTACTAGAATCGTTGGCGTATGTGCAATTCAAGTGCAAAATTAGGTTTTTTTTTGTGGTAATTGCTTGATGTATTGTTCATATGAAGGTTAGGGTGCCTAATATTGAATGCTTCAACAGGCCTTCAGATTTTTGTTACATTTGCCATTTCCCCTTGTGATATATTCACTTTGGTATCATAATATTCATTCTGTACTTACTTTGAGATGATCTCCAAGGTCAGTGTTAGGGTTTCTAGTTCTAAACGGTTCAATGGTGCGGTTTTGAAAGTAAAGGTTGCTCCTTTAAGATGTTTCTGATTTTTTATGACCTATTTAGGGCTTCCTATGTTATTTTTTGCTTTGATTGCAGTTGTTTCTACTTTTTGGGTGGTTTAGTAGAGGCAGTTTTAATGTCCGAGATTCTTTGCATATATGTTCAATACAAATACAAGATTAGGCTTCTTTTGCGCTAGAAGTCGTACATTTGAAGGTTAGGGTTTCCAATTTCGAATTGGTTCCATGAGGATTTTTAAGTAGATGACACTTTTTAGTTTTTATATGGAAGAAATACGAGTTGGGGGTTTTCGGAAATACAGTTTTGAGTTTTTGTTGCTAATTGATTGCTGTTGTTGAGTGGTCAGACCGACAGATCCATTTGAAGATTGTTTTGTAGAAATGTATTCTGTTGAAGTTACATGAGGAATGGTGTTAGTTGAAAATTACTAGAATATGCTTCTTATCGAGTTATGTGATGACGGAAAATTAGGGTGTTAATGACCTCACATCCTCTCTAATCCTTGCATCCCAAATTTTGGATACACAGCGGAGAGTAAGATACATGTGGGTGGGTAGGATGACAAATCAAACGATTGGAGTCATGCCATACAACATGCCCCATTATGGCTGTCAGCATGTCATATAATTCTATAGCCTTTTCATACGTTTGGAGTCAGTTGACGGAGACAAGTTTTTATAAGACATGCACCACAGCAAGTTATTACAAGAAACTGAGTAATCACAAACTTGAATAGTTTCTTGTTGATTTTTTGTAATCCCATTTCTTATATGGTGAATTTTGCAGATTATGCAGATGGGAACAAAGTTGCGAAACTTTTCATTGGATCTGTTCCAAGGACAGCAACTGAAGAAGATGTAAGTAATGTTGTTCCTTTTTTATTTTGTCTGTTTGTGAACTTAAAGATTTGTGTAGTGTTCTTTTTCGTCATTATCAAAGCCTTCTCCCAAGAGAATGGGGTTGGCTATGGGAGCACGGGAAAGCCTTACAAAAGAATGTCAGTTTCTGACCGGCTGTCAGGCTGTCAACCTGACGTCATGCCGAATTCTCAATCAAGGTAGGTGTGAGCAATAGAGGGCCTTGCCATAAAGAAGTATAAAATCGGAAAAACCAATTGGTAGGTAGGTAGGTAGGTAGGCCTACCTTTTCATGTATGCAATTTAAGTTCATGCAATCAAGGAACACATCTTCCATCTATCATGCATAATGAGTTTTTAAAATGTCTTTTTGTTGTCTTGATCAAGAACACATCTGTTGATGATGGAAACAATGTATGGAGGTATATCATACTCAGTAATTTTGTTGGTGAAGGTGTCTCTTGCACAACTGCGGAGCTACAAATTTTTACCAAGAAAAATTTATTTTTGGTAGGCAGCTGGTTGTAAAGAAACTTGATAATTTATTTTATTTGACTCTCTTGATGTTGAGTCGTGCTCCATAGCTGACCCCATTTTGAGGGGAAGGGCTTGAACGGCGAAGGTTATGGTTACTCATCTAGTTTAAGAATGTAAGTTTCATATTAGTGAGCAAATGCCGTTAATAAGATAATAAATTTAGTCTAGAATCTAAACTTTCTTCTAAAATGTCAAGTAGACGTCATAAGTTATGAATCAAACAAATATAGGTAACGATTTCAGAAAAGTACATTGGAACTTCAACTTTCTTTTGCGCATAATATCCTGTACAAGAAATGTACAAGCCGGTAATGCCAGAAGGATTGAAATAAATATTGCCCCTCAATTTACAGTAGGCCAACTAGGGCCATCAAATTACAAACGGAGATGGAAATGTCTATATAATTTTGACAATCACAGGGAGCCAATCGAGGGTGTTTAAGGTGCCTTTGATTTCCATATTTATAGTTACCTGTAATTTGATTCACAAAGTAATTCTTTTGGTTACTCGAATGAATCCAAATATGGTAGTTGGAAATGCTAAAACACCATACTATTCTGCATATGGAGTTAAATATGGGTTTTAGTCAGTAGTGAAAACAGCTGGATTGGATACTACTACCTTGCAGGTCATTATAGCTCAGGAACAACATTAATTTGAAGCAGTTTAAAATCTCATGGCAGTGCAGTTATTTTTCTCCTTTACTCTGTGTGTGTGTGTATTTTATTTTATTTTTTTTTTTTGGGGGGGTGGGGTGCTGGTTATCCATGTGCAATATTGTGATATGTACAAGTAATTTTGACTCACATAAAGTTAATTGTCGACTTTGAACATCCAACATGATTTGGTCAGTATGGGGCTCCCTCATCCATTTGCTGCGGCTTGCTGTCTGGTCGTCCTCTTCAAAAAATTAATCCTCATGTATGAGTATTTTCATCAAAACCATATCAGTTAAGTGATAAAGATGTGTAATCAAGAAAACTTCCACCTTGAATAAAGGAACAAAAGAGACGATAACAAATTAACAGCCATGACTTACCTCTTCTGCTTGCCTCCATGACTACTTTCTTGTTGTCTAGATTCAAGAGTCTATGAACATGTTTGTGAACCCCTTTTGGAACATATTTCTATTTTCTACAAGTAAGATGTGGTATCAAAATCTTATATACACATTTTCTTTTCTTCCCGCATTTGTCATATCTTCTCATTTTTCTTTTTAACGTCAAATATTCACTTGTTAGAAATTGTTCAACATGTGATATCTTTTGAGGGATCTAGAAGCTGATATTAAATCATGGATCATGTGTACCGTTGCTAGTCACAGTGTTATAAAAATCGTTTTACAAGTTTGATTAATCACTTGATTACAACTTTTAGGCCCATTACTGGTTAAAACTCTACTAACCAGACCGATTAAATCACCTTGATGCTTAACCAGCCAAAAAATGAGTATTCGGGCCCATTTTTTGTTAATCGTCCCAAACCCAATTAGTCGCCATTTGGGTAAGTTTGGAAATGAGGGTTTGTCGAAATCAAATATTCGAAAACTCGAACCTGAACCTTTCTTAGACAAAATCTGATCAAAATTTCAATCGACTACCCTAATTTCTTCTTCCCAAATTCTCAGTCTTTATATTCCTTCCTCTTGCCTACTTTTCTTCCCTATGTTTCTCTTCTCTCTTACAAGAGTCGTTGAAGAAAAAGCTGTGTCGGCAATTTACAGATGCACACCGACGACCAATGATTGTAAATACATATTTTATTTTTCTTTCCATATATTTTTTACTGTTTTTAACAAAATACTATACTTTTTCTCTTAAGGACCACTTTTTCTAATTGTTCCCAGTGGTTGAGAATTGATACTTATTCCTAGCTTTATATTACCTTGTTACTCGTTTATGTTTGACATGGGTGTTGATATTTAAATTACGTTGTTATTTGTTTATGTTTGACATTGGTGCTGATCTTTAAATTATGTTCGTGATTGCATTCTTTCATTGTTTAATAATAGAAGCTAATTGACATGATATATTTGCTTTCTATCTATAATTAATTTTCCTAAAATTTTCTGTTTCTTTGAATTATTAACGTTATGTTTGGATGGGACACGGGAGAGGGGGAAGGGTGGTGGGATATGATTTTTTATCGATTACTCGTTCCAAGGTCCTGGACCGAGCTGGTAATAAATAAAACCAAGCAACTTATCTTTCGGACTCATCCATTGCTAATCTCTGATTCCAGTGTGCTGACTGTTCTTTCTTTATTAGTATAAAATGACATGTTGTCTAATTGATTGCTACTTGATATTCTTTTTCAGATCCGGCCATTATTTGAGGAACATGGGAATGTTATCGAAGTGGCTTTGATCAGGGACAGGAGAACTGGACAACAGCAAGGTATTCTAAATTCATTCTCTGAACTTTTATGATCATACTTTTTCTTTTCAGGTTCTCTGAGGGGTAAGAAGAACAATAATGTCATTCAGTTTGATTTTGGCACAGTTACAGTGGTTGTTGGTCTCATCAGTAAAAGACCTTTCCATTGTATCATTTCTGTGCATCCAGAAGAAAAGTTATGAGCCTACTAACAGCTGGTTGCTTATATCAGTGAATAATTTGGATTTTCAAATAACTTCTGCTCTACTACACACACTGCAGCAAAGAGTATTTTACCAGATCTATCAAAGCGAATCTTGGCAGTGGATCTGTCCTTTTAGTGTTGTAGTACATCTACCTGTAGTGGTTAGTCCTGTGCAAGTGGTGTACTGAATTAACAGAAAATCATGCAATCTTTAATGGATGTTAACCACCGCATTGAAACATTAACAGTTCTAATGGCTAGAGTTTGTCGTCTTATCTTGGCATCAAAGTTTCGTGTTATTGCCATTAGTGGCTTGATATTTTCCAAACAGAATGATAGCGTTGGATGATCTGGCATGATCTTTCAGTAGTGGTAGATGATTACTACTGTGCTTGTTCTCTTTGATGGCCTTTGTGGATGAAAAATGTTTTGTGATGAAATGGTCTTAGATGTTTGCGGTAAGAAGGCAGGATAGTTTAGGTTGCTTGCAGATAGCATTAAAAAGAATGAGAACCGTTGCCTTTTGTGTGATTCTAGTGTTCTTTTGATGTTTTCTTTCTTTGTGATTTGATTCTTACAAATTTTCCTTTTGGACTGGGTATGGATATTGGTACTCTGCACCTATGATGTTTATAAGGTGGATATTGTCTTATGCAACAACTGTTATTTCCTTTGGATATTATGAGTAGAATGTGTCCATTTTGATACCTGATGCTGGATTAGCTGTTGATGAATGTGTTATATGCATTTGGTGCTGATGATTTTCTATTATGTATGCTGGATGCTATTATTCTTGTTAAGCTGTGTAAGAGAACTTGGTTTGACTTAAAATTCTGAACACAGTTCTGTACTATTGCATTAAACGTGGCTTGAGGGTATTTACACTCCGTTGGATTGGAGTGACTGTTTTGTGTGACATGAATCCAGTGAGTTGTGGAACACTAATTATTTTTCTACGATTATCACTTTACTGGCTAGAACCTCAGATTGCTATGTTCATTGGAGTTTGAGGACATACGGTATCTCGCATCATTGATTATCACAATCTTTTGTAGCTAGAACCTTTGAATTGCTATCTTCATTGGATATTGAGGATACATTACCGTGGCTAAAACTTTAGAATTGCTATGTTCATTAGAGTTTTAGGATAAACAGTATCTCTGTAGATGACATGTAACAGTATCTGTGTCATGCATGATGAACATTTCGAGAAGCCTCACATTATACTCAGAATGCAGCTTGGATTGTGTAGCGTGTTAATGGGCGATTTTGTTTGACTACTCAATTTGATGTTTCTGTTCCATTACTCTCAAATTTTCAATTTTCAATTAGTCTTTACTTATCTAAGGTTATTGAAACAGAAGGTTTATGTGTTTTCATGGGTCATTCTCAGTTCTAATGGTATCCGTATTTGAGCAAAGGGGCAGTTGTTTATTCACATAAATTTCTCATGTGGGTTAGTTTTGACTACAAGATGCATTATTATTCTTGGCATTGCATGTACTGTCTTGTTTAGAATTGCTGATGCTGATTATGCTATTCGAAAGGTGATGCGTGATCTCGAATTGTTCCAATCAAACTGCAGCAGCTGTTAGTTCTATGTTAGATGTACTATAGGTGGTTGCTTACCTAATATCATTCCCTTATCTAGATTCTTGTTAATATTTGTAGTTGTATATGACTCCAATTTGGCTTTTAGGTTGAAAATGGGGTTTCCTTCTCCTGAAATTTTATAACATAGTCAATTTGAGATGTGAATTCTGCAACTTTTGCTTCTATCAATTCTTTGAGAGTTAAACGGATTAGTTTATGTAGCAGCAGGTTTATTGTCATAGTATTGGTGCCCATGAGATTCTCTGAATATTTCGAGAGAAGTTGGTTATCTTATGTTCTATTCTACTATAACACTGATCTTGAAGTTTTTGCTAACTATCAATTTCCATTTACAAAAGCAGTAGGCCTTCAGATATATGGAAACATCAAACTTAGGAAATCTATCTTAGGAATAATGTTTTAATAACACATTTTAATACCCAGCTGAAATAGTTAACCTATTCATCTATTCTTTGGAAAATATGATTGTTACTTGAAACCAAAATAATTGAAAGGATCAAACAAATGAAAGAATTTCAAGTACATTTTTGGAGTTCTACTTTAATGACAAGATGAGAGAATCATCTGAGGTGGTTTGGACATGTGCAACATAGATCAATAGATGTACTCCTTGCGAGCGATGAGATATTAGTTAAAAGAGGTAATAGAACTAGTTGTAGGCCTAAACAAACTTGGAGAAGCTGTTAAGAAGGATATGCTTTTGTTAATGTTACAGAGGACATGGTCCTTAACTAGTCGACCCGAAAATTTGGGATAAAGACTTTGTTGTTGTACAGTGTTGCCAACAATATTATAGTCTTATGGATCGTTGAGGTGATACAATTGAGGACTGTGAGAGTGAATCATCTCTGGTTTGGCCACATGCAATGTAGCCCAGTAGATGCACCCGTTAGGAGAAGCGGTAAGGTAGAAGTAGGCCTAAGAAGTAGGCCTAAACGAACTTGGATATGATTTTTGTTAATGCTACAGAGGACATGGCCCTTAACAGAGCTGAATGTAAGAGAAGGATTCAAATACCTGACACCAAAAGTTTTGAATGAAGGTTTAATTGTTGTACTGTCGGATTTCTACTTTTTAACAACCTTATCAGTAGGTCCTCGAATCATTGATCAGAAGTTTCTGTATTTGCTGCATACATTTCTGCAGGATTTCTAGAAGTGATTTTGACTCTCCGTGGGGGTGTTAATTTGAGAGTAGTTTTTGATCAGTAGACTGAACAAGCTAATATACTGAACAATATGTCATACCCTTTGTCATCACATTGCAATCAGTTGTGTTTTCAATCAGTTGTGATATCTGTCTCTCTTTGTGTTTCTTGGCTGGGTGCCTGTCGCAACAAGTTAATATACTGATTCAAGTGTCATACTTATGGCATTATATTGCACCCTGTAAATTAATGCGAGTCTCAAATATTTTTGTCATATCTTTTTGGTTTGCATTTCCAGATTGTATGTCAATGCAATACATTGTAGCGTGGCTTGCACTTCATATTTGTCCTTGGAGACAGCTTATTGTGCATTATAGTCACAAATGTATTCTCACAGTAAATTGTGCTTGGTATTTTGGCTACCTTTGGATCGAGTCTTACCTAGTTTTCTGCAATTGTTGCACAGTGAAGTCAATTTAAGTCTTGTTTTAGTACTTGTTCTTCAATGGTCTTATTCTACCATAGTGCTGTATTCACCGGTTATATCTACTTATCTTCTCATCAATATTTCATTTAGGTACTAATTGAATTACTTATGTGTAACTCCAATGCTAGTTTCTTTGCTCCCTAGTCCCTTGATGTACCGGATAATGGTAATTCGGAATCCATTCTACTCTTTTGGTGCATTCAAGGACAGTGTTCCAAATTGATCATGGTGTTGTTTATGTTTCTTTTCTGCATACCTATATTTTTAAAAAGGTTCCTGAGTTGATGTTCGAGGCTGCTGCTTGTTATTTCTTGTTGGACTCACACATGCTCATAAGTTGAACGTCTCTCTCGCAAATGAAAAGTTGACGAAAAAAATGGAGCTTGAATCAAATAACTAAGTTCTAGTTGGTGGGGGACGTAGAATTTACCTTTAGAACTTCCTGTGGGAGTTTTCTGCAAGGATTGCAAACTTATGAATAGTGGCTTTGTGTTATTCTTAGAGATTGTTGCTGAAAATAAGATGGGCTTAATTACCTGATTATTTTAGGTGGTTGGCATCTTGGCTGTCCATACAAAATTTTAAACTTATGTGGGAAGTTCTCTGCCAGGGTTGTAAATTCTTTCTATGGCTGGTGGTCTGTGCTTTTGTAAAGGTTGTTGGTTGAATTGCCAAGGCAAGTTTTATGTTACCTGATTATTCAGGTTCCTGGCGTATTAATGGGCCCATTATTCTTTTGACCTGAATTGTTTTATTGAGGCTGTAGTAGAAATACTATGATCATATGGGGAGTGGAATGCAGTCAAAGTTTTTTTTTTCCCCTTGCAGAAGTATCTTCTTGATGCTTATTTTGTTTAAAATATGAAAGGAATTGCCATGAGGAGAGCTTACTGAGACTCTGTATTGAGTGTTGTAAGATCACCTGAGATTTTAGGCTATGGCATAATTATGCTCTGTGATTAACTGGTCTGTTCTAGTTTAATTGTATATAGGTGCATGCTTGCAATTCATTCTGTGGGATAAACCCTAAGTCTAACTTTGCTGTTGTATTTTATATCTTCTTCTAGTTTTCCAGCATATTAAATTAGTTACTGCAGAATTTTAGTGCAAGCTATAATTGTAACAGATGCACCTTATAGAAGGGAAGCTAATTTACTTCTGCTCTATCTGTTAGTGTTATTAATATTATTTTTGGTATTGTCGGAAACTTTTGATGTGTAGTGGGCCCCTTCGAAATTATCCTTGTGTGGATGATCAGAAATTCCTAATTCGTGTCTCTAGTGGATCTCTTGATCTTAATAGATGTATGCAGTAGTTGTTGTATTGTTCCCTGGTTGGTTATTTAAAGCATACTCAATATCCTAAAACCTTTTGATATCATATGCTTATAAAGGCAAGCAATGTAGATCCTCTAATATGTGGTGCATTCATATTTGATCTTTTATCGTTTGCATGACTAGATTTTTGAAGGTTACTGAAATTTTATTGAAGTCTTTTAGCTTATGAAGTTGTGACATTGATTAGATGCTCTGCGGTCTCTTTGGACTGGAGGTACTAGTGAATGTGTTGGCATATTGTTTGGTAGGTAGATTCTTTATTAACTTGCATGTCTGGGGAGCTTGCTAATTCTCCATATATTTAAAACTTGGTAAAGGTAAGGAACGATGTTTCTGGGCATTAATCAGGATAATTAAATAAATACATCCTGTTGAGGTCATCAAATTGATGTTGTATATTGGTGCTTGTTTCTCATGTGTACCACCCTGGTTGACTCTTTTTGCCAATTGTGTCATAAAGTTATAAACCCCTCATTTAAGCATGTTTGGCGGCAGTAGTACTAGGACGCTGACCTCTTGGGAAATGTAAGACAAGTGGTGGTGCATATGACAAATGGTATCAGGGCTACCCAATAGTACTCTGCTCCTTGTTTCCCACAAGGGGATTAAAAGCACAATTACACTGTTGGAGAGTTGGACAAGAATCGAATATTCCAAAGCACTCGCTTCTGAAAGAATATGAACTAATTGTGCCACAATCGAGCATTTGTCCAATAGCTGCATAGACACAACACACTGTCTCACTCTCAGAGGTGTCCCTAGAGTTCATTTGCTATTCAGAAAGAAAGGCATGGGAGTTAACATACACACATGCATGCACCTGTACTATGTCGCGGACGTGCGCACGAAGACAGGACCCTTAAAAAAGCTGCCCATATGCTTTGGTGTACATTAGGAGTCAATTTTCAGAGCTAGAAGGTTTTCTCACAACAGTTGACCTGTCATTCCTTATTTCGTACAATGATTCACCGAAATCACCAATGCCTGAAGTCCAGAGTGATCTTCGACCTTGACCGGGTCGGAAGGGCTTGTCTTTATAGCCTGAAGATGCTTACAAGGATCGTCGTGTGGAAGAGGATCTGTTTCGAGGTGAAGTTGATGAGACTTTTATATTGGATACTTGTGTCTCATGTCTGCTATCCTTTTTGACAAGTGAATATCAAAATTCTGCAGTTAAGCATGTTTGAATGAGAGTATTAATACGATGCGTGACCTGAGGAAGTGTAAGCAAGTGGTGCACTGATGGTGCATATTGAGGCCCTCACTTCTATACAACCCTTGGCTGGATTGATTTGCAGATTCTGAGTTACAAAACTAAATTGATTCACCTTCTCGTTATTTTAGTGATACTAGGATTGGGAGTTGCAAAGCCAAATAAATTCACATGGATACATAAATGTTTTATAACTCTGTAAAGGAATTACTTGATTTCCTAAAACAAATTGAGGCCGACTTCATTATGTACTCTTACAACATTAGACTACTCTGCTTCTTTATATTCTATCTTCAGTTTCATGATTTCTCTACTTCTGTTATTTTGTTCAGTTAAGCCTGAAACTGTAATTTATTGTATCAGATGTGCTTTGCCGATGTTTTTTCTGTGTGAATTCATACTTATTTAATAAACTGCTTATGGGCTTTAATGATCTTGTTAGATGGTTAATTGTTTTTCTTCTATTCATGAGACATTTTTGAACGGAATGGGTACTTAAATGAAGCATTTTCTGATATTGAGGAATATATATGTACAGTACTAGTACTTGGACTATATTTTCTGTAATTTCCTTGCCTATTTATGTTGTTTAGTATTTTTAATTTGATACGATCAAGAGACAACAACTCTACATCTACAGGATTTTGTTTCATAAAATATGCCACTACGGAAGAAGCTGATAGAGCCATTGCTGCTTTGCATAACCAATACACTTTGCCAGGGGTGAGTGCATGGCTACTTTTTATGCACAATGCATTCTACCTTTTAATTTACTTAGTGACCATTATTGTTTTTTGCCTTTTTTCAGGCTGTAGCTCCTCTCCAAGTTCGGTATGCTGATGGCGATCGGGAACGCCATGGTAATTTATATTTACATTTGCCTTCAATGAGTACACCACCTTTCTTTATTAAACAAATCAATTATTTTTCCATGATTAGTGGTGTTTTATACTTGAGATATATTGCACGACATAATTTTTGGTCGCATTACACACAATCTGTTCGCCTTGAGAAATCAACATTTTGGGATATGCACCTTCTCATAATATTTTTAGTGGCGATTTTCATGAAATATTTATTACTTTATAAGTAGCAAATATTTCTATTTTCATGAATTTTCCTATGTTAGGCGTTTCTTTTATATTTACTCATGCTGTGTCCATATGTAACACTTTCAATCAACTCCTCTTCCCTTGTCTTTTGTAGACTCTGGAAGTTACTGAAATGCAAAGCATAGGAGTGCCATCTAATGGAACTTTTGAGATAAACCAGTAGACAATGTAATTATGCTGTACCTATATGTTGGGCTCTCTTCCTTGCTCCTTTTGGAGCTTGGAAGTCGTGTAAGCTACAAAGGTATAAAAGTGGGCATCTAGTGCAGTTCCCGCTGGGTGTAAACCCATCATGATGACATCAAGCATGAGTTCGTACACTTTCTTGATGGTTACTGTGCTTGGTATACTTGTCTAAAAGTAGGTCACTGATTTTACCAAGAGAAAGAAAGAAAGCTGTCACGCCACAGCTTTTAAATTGGGTTCTATGGACTAGGTGCTAGGTTGTTGCTTAGGTGGATGACTTCGAAATATTTATGGAACTATGAAAATTTAACTGCAGAGAGGATAACTAGAAAAGGTGAAGTAATTGTTCACAGAAATGAATTGAATAGTTCTACATATCCAGAAGATTTTGTGGTTGGTTGCAGTTTGGTAAATTATTGTCTAGGGTATTTTTGTTAGTTTATTATCCCTAATTTTAAATTGGTTATTCAACTGTCCTTGTTGTCAGTACTTATCTTCACTTGTCTCTGTCAATACTCGCAAAATCTTAACTTAAGAAAATTCAGAGGAAATTTTATGTAGCAAGGTGAAAACTTCAAAGATTTACTTTACGTGTCTGTTGGTCTATATTCACAAAAGCATCATTTTGTAATTAACATACACACGCTTACATCTATATGCACCCAATTGTGGAATTTTGAGTGATTATTTCATTAGTTATTTATATTTGTCCTTATATCTATTTACTGTTAGGTCCAGTTGAAGACAAGTTGTTTGTTGCATCACTAAATAAGAGAGCTACTGAACAAGAAATTGCGGAAGTAAGTTTTTCTCTGCCTTTCTTTTGTATACATTTGTTAGTTGTGTTTTTTATATTTTCTACTGGGTCTTATTTATTTTCGAGTAGGGTGCAATTGAGTGCAAGTTGAGTCGAGTTTCTTTTGTCAAGCTTGATCTCGACTTGGCTTGCTAGCAGTTTGGCTCGACTTGAGAAGAAAAGCCCATTTGGCCGTGGGTTGCGCTTGTTTTGTATCAACACTACCAATATTTTATTTGCAAGTCAAGCTTGTTCGTTAATAAAACAGTTTATTGCACATGCAATATAGAGGGGGAAAAACCCATTAGACCGTGACTCGAGCTTGTTCACTAGCTGACCTTTCTAAGTTCAAGCTGAGCTCATTAGTGAAATCGAGCTCATTTCCATGATAAAACTTGGCTTGTTAACGAAGCCAAGTCGGGCCGTAAGTTCTATTTTCATTTGCAGCTGTATTTCAAGCATATGATAATCTACATCTATCAGACTAAAACTGAGTCACAAAACAGTTCAATTTGTTATCTGGAAAACTACTCTCACTAAATTGCTTGTTTTGCTATCTTGATTATGTCTATCCACATGGATTGCCATTGGAAGTAATAAATCTTGTTGCAGATCTTTCTCTTTATTGTCTGTAACCTGTTAATTAATTCCATGTAGAATTGCAATCATAATCTGATAAAATTTCTGGCAGATCTTTACACCTTATGGTCATGTTGAAGATGTCTATCTTATGAGAGATGACTTAAAACAAAGTCGAGGTTTGTTCTTTTTCCATTTGTGGAAGTTGATTTATCTCTTGGATAAGTTTTTACGTTATTGTTTCTAATTCTTGTTCACATTATTTATGAAGGATGTGGTTTTGTGAAGTTTGCAAGTAGAGATATGGCGGCAGCAGCTATGAATGCACTGCACGGAACTTATACGATGAGGGTACATTTGCTTTACCAATTATAAGTGAAACTATACCTATTTCATATAATTCTTAACGGCTTACTTTGCCCTCCTTTTCTATTAGGGGTGTGATCAGCCTTTGATAGTCCGTTTTGCTGACCCTAAGAGACCCAGGCCAGATCCAAGGTTCTCTAGTATCGTTTTGCCCATTGTTTGGTTTTCTGTTTATTCTGTTGGTATAAATAGAAATTTTTTTCCCTTACAAAGAAGACCAGGGACTAAGAGCCTCATAACATTCATTCGTGTGTTGCTAACATTTTATTCTTTTCACTTTTTCTAGGGGTGGACCTGCATTTGGGGGTCCTGGTTTTGGACATCGATCTGAAGAATCGACAATGATTAGGTATTCTGACTCTGTTGCAAACAGTAGGAGCTTAGATGTTGGAGGCTTTGTACATTTCACATATTTCTTTTGTTGATATAACTTTGATGAAGATAATTGAGCGTGTAGATAAGTTGAAAGTTTTAAAAGTAATAATAATTGTCTCTTGTGTGTGCAAAACATGGGCACAATACATAATAAAAAATGGTAAAGAGAACTGAGGCTAGGGTAAATTAAGTAGATCAGTCTAATAGGCAATGCAGAGACAGCTGTATGCTTCCTCCATGAGGTGTGCGTAAAGCGTATTATGTCAAGCCTCATATTGTGCCCCTTTCGGTTGAGGTGTGGGTGTGTGCCTTAATCAACTATCCCTTTTTAGTTCATAGGAAAATATGTACAAATATTAGTTGGTTAAAATCCAAGGGTACAACTCTCAAAATAAAATCTAGAATCTAAATGACTTTTGAATTTAGAGCATGACGTGTGCTTTAAGCCTTTATGTCAAGCCTCATAATGCCGCCTCCCGATAAGCATGTATGTTCTCTAAGCTTATCTTTCCTCTTGAGTTCAAAAGTAAAAAACTGATGAATACTAGTTGCTCAAAATTCAAGGATACAACCATAAGTAAAAAAAAAACAAGAAGCTAAAATCCTAAACTCTTTTGAACTTTCGGGGACTTGAATGTGCATAATCCTTGGTTTTGGTTGTCTTTGCATAAAGGTGCGTGTATTTGAAATTTCTTGTAGTGTTCCTTAAATGACGTATTCGTTTTGAGTTCGAAGGAAAATATTTACAAATATTACTTTGTCAAAATCCAAGTGTACAACTCTCAAAGTAAAATAGAATCTAAATGAGTCTTTTGAATTTAGAGCATGACGTGCACATTAAGCCTTTATGTCAAGCCTCATAGTGCCACTTCCAGGTGAGGCATGGAGCTTGTGCTTTAAGCCTAGAGGCCCTAGACTTCATCGAGTTCAAAGCTAAGAAACTGAACGAATAATAGTTGCTCAAATTTCGAGGATACAACGGTGAGTAAAAAAAAAAAATTAAACTAAAATCCTAACACTAACACGGAAATGCGATCACTGGGAGCCAGAGACCCAAGATAATGAGGACTGGAACATGGATTCTCAAACACGGTAATAAAAAAGATAACCTCTCATGGAACAATTCATTAATCAAAATTATTAATTAAAACATCTCCTTTCTACAACGTCTCCTATCTATAAAGTTCCTATTTATAAGTAAATATCTAACTTAAAAGTCCTAAGAAACTAAGCCTAATCAAACTAGAAAAGAAATAAAAATATAACTATGAAATTTTAATACAAATCCTTCCAGACTGATCAAACTAGGAAAGTAATAAAATGATAAATACGAAATTTGATTACAAAAGTCCCATTGAAATCTTTTCAAATTTGTCCAACCGCATGGACCAGAATTCAAGTCTCCTGATAACATCCATGTCAGACCCCGCCTATTGTAGCAAACCCGACCCAAGATCTTTATTCTGTCGCCCAAAATAAGTTCGTCGTCCTATCCAATCACCACAAAACTCATTGATGCTTCATCTCCCCAACTAAACTTCTACATACTCTTTGACCAATCCAAATATCGTTGGCTGAAGCTTGTCATTATACCTTCTTGATATAACCTTCTTTCGAAAGCACACCATGATGTAATCACTGGGGTTGATAACTTTGTGCCTATGGTGTTGATACGGAAATGTTTTAAACCATTTGAACCATCTTGTATGAACATCACTGCTTATTGTCTCCTATGTTGTACTGTCGCTAAAACATTTACTGAAGAAAGGCACTAGTAACCATCTTGGCAATAATTTCGCACTTATGCCAATGACAATGGTGCCATCCTCGACTTCAAAGAATGAGTTGAATTTGGGAGCATATTTGAGAACTACATTGTGCGCACCTCTTCAAGAAAAACAATATTGTCATATGTGTAGCGTCAATAGTCCTCTTGCAAGATATGGAAGGGAGGATCTTTGAGAATCGATTCATCCTAGGGGTGAGCATTCTGTTTATTCGGTTTCAACCGAACCGAAAGAGTCAAAACCGAATAAACCAAAATTCTAAAAATCCAAAGTTTTGTTCGGTTGGACTATTTCTATTGTTTAATTCGTTGGGTCCAAAGTTGGGATCGTGGTTAAATTATATTAAAAATTATAATTTTTATACATATGTTTGTTGTATTTCAAAATTGTGTCCAAAGTTGGACTAGTTAAATTACCATAGTTGGGTTTCACAACACATACATATAATTGTTGTTTTCAAAATATACATATTTCTTATCACAAAATATGGATATAATTGAGAGTATTTACATAATTACACATGTCTTATTTGGTTTTCAGTTTTTGATCGAAACCGAAATAAAAAATCGAATATGGAATTTTAGTATTTTCAAAATCGAACCGAATTTTTTCAAACCGAACCGGATCTCTTATTTGGTTCGGTTGGATTTTCGGTCCAAAACCGAATAATGCTCACCCCTAATTCTCCCTACGAACACCGATTCAGAGCCCTACTAGGTCCTCGACAACCCTAACATGAGATTCATGGACAAGTATTTCCAATATTTTTTGGGACCGATACTGGGGGTGTAAGGACCAATATGTTGTGCTCGCCCCTTCTCTTTTTGAGAACTCGGTCATGAGTTCTTCTGTAGCAAGTCTTCTACAATCTTTCGAAGAATCTCGTCCTCCTGTTGGCTCATAATGTAATGTGGTAATATCGTCAAATCAAGCCCGGGAACAAAATGATGTTGTGGTGGATATCACACATGGTTGGTAGTCTTCCAAGAGACGTACTCGAAAGAACGTCGTGAAACTCGACTAGTACGGGTCATACCTATGCTACACTCGTTCCTTCCTCTGTTGACTCTCTGGACTCTAATGTTTCCCTTTGCTAACAAGTCATGCATCCTACGGGTCTTGTTGAAGTATGCTTCCACTTCCTTTATGGAGACCGCTAATGATATAAAATTATTACCCTATGTGATGATTTGGTTCAGATAGTTTTCTGCAAAGCTATACGATTGCACATTGCTCTATCCTTCGCTAGTCGGTACATATGTCGCATTCGTCATCCTTCTCTCTCACCTTGGATTGCCACGACCAACCTAACAATATATGACACATATTGAGTCTATCCACCATGTCACAATTTATCTAGTCCAGATAGGCGTCTATGGAGACGAATCTCGACAATGCTCGGTCCTTGGAGATTCGTCGCTTTCTGATTCTTGACAATGAAATATGGGTAATGGTCGTCATAGCGACTATGTCGGCTACGCAGCCCCAACCGCGGTGGCAACCTTAGTCGGCATGTCACTGCCACGATCATCATTCACTTGGCGTAAACATCGAACTCTTTGCTCGAACTAGACAAATCTAAACGAGTTTTCATTGGACGATGCTCTCGTGTCGATACTTGTCCATATCTTGGGAGGTCGTGGGCTTTGCTCACATGTGACGTCGTTTCTGGATCACAAATTGGTTGCCTCAACATGTTCCTTATTGCATATCGTGCTTAATTCGCTGGGCATGTAAGATCAATTACTGCAGAGAGACTTTCATGCGATGGACTGCCGCAAAGAGGCCTTTAACCTCTCGTACTTCAATAGGGGAGAACTTGGTCGCCATTGCCGTCGTTGGTTCCCATCATGCCTCTCGACACGTCCAGGCTCTGGTACCACTTGAATACCACATGACACATGGAAACACCGATCGCTTAGTGCCAAAGACCCAAGATTACTAGGGCAGGAACCTCCATTCTCAATGACGAAAATCAACAAGATAAACTTCTATGTAGCATTTCATTAGTCAAAACATACATCTTCTTTCTACAAGTCCCTATTTATAAGAAATCATTTAATGTAAATCGTAAGAAATTAAGCCTCTCAAACTGGGAAGGAAATAAAATGATAATTATGAATTTAAATTCAAAATCCCCTAAGCCTAATCAAACTAGGAAATCAATAAAAAGGTAACTATGAAATTAAATACAAAATCTCATCCAAATCCGTGCAACCGCATGGACGAAATTTTGGTTCCTCGCGGCTATAAGTCTTCTGATGATATCCGTGTCAAATCCAAAACTCTTTTGAACTTTTGGGAACATGAAAGTGCGTAATCCTTGGTTTTGGTTGTCTTTGCATAAAGTTGCGTGGGTTTGAAATTCCTTGTAGTTTGCTTTGCTTCTATTTTCTGAAGTATTATACTATTGAAAGCTGGCGTGTGCTCTACGTCTGTGTTATTTGATTGTTTTCTCTATATTCCGGTTCACATTGTTTACAGTTTCAAAGTTTGATAAGCAAAAATCATGATGTTCATGCCTTGTCACTATGGTTCAACTGCCTTGCCATTAGCCTCAGCCTGGAATGAAAATGGAAGTTAGGTTTTCTCATTTGAGTTTAGTCTAAATTTTTGTTCCATGATATTGTGCATCAATCTTGTCATACCTCCACTACAAACGAAATGGGGAAAAGTGCGAAAAAAACTCTTTTATCCAGGGGTGTCTTTCGAAATTAGGAAGTGAGATGGATGTAGTGGAAACTAGCCCTACTATCCATTAATTGTATGATTATTGAAATGTAAATTTAGAAACTTGTATGCTCCACTCCACCACTAAGTTGGAAACTACCATTCTGTCATGCTTTCATATAGGTGGAATGTCATGGAATGCATGAGAGTAATGATCTTTTATATGTTTTCCAAAATCTAACACCCATAATTTAACTCTGTTTAATACTATATCAATATGTAATACTGGAAACTAGCGCTACTATCCATTAATTGTATGACTATTGAAACATAAATTTAAACTTGTATGCTCCACTCCACCACTAAGTTAACACCTATCATTTAACTCAGTTTTAATACTCTATATCAATATATCATTATTTTCATGTCATGATACATTTCAAGTTTCCATGTCCTACTTTCTTTCGAGTAAACAAACTTTTTAAAAGGAATGATAGTTCCTTTTGGTTTCTAGAACCAAAAGAAGCCAAGTCTCCAAAACTTTGCAATTGTCAAAGACACCTAACATGGACTTCTCCAAAGAACTACTAGACTAGTTGTAATCAGCTACTTGTAGAAGAGTTTGTGGATAAGGTGAAATGAGAAACTCTGCTTTGCTCGTTTATTTAAGCTCAATCTCCTTGGTTATCATCCCGTCGCTTTTGACTATGGAGTATCTTTTCTTGTTTCACAGAATTATTATATGATACTATTTCTCATTTTCCCCAAATTAAATATTTGTTCTGACAGGCCACAATCAAATTTCGATGTGCCAATGGGTGGCCGCCTGCCACCTAATGCGTGGGGGCCAGTTAGCCCACAGCCAAATGGACCATCTTCTCTCGCCAGGACTCATGGATTTGGCAGTAATTCCTCTGCCAAAGGGGGTGGGGCGATGGAAACATCTTCACCAGCAGTAATACTCTTCACAATTCTCACTGAAACTGTAGATCTATTAGCTTAATATGTAATGATAATTTGAGATTTTGTGGACTGAATATTGCTCTTTGTCAATTTTGCGTTCTTTTGCATCTTTAGGCTGGTAGTTTCGGGGATACTGGTGGTCCTGCAAGTGGATCGCAGCCAAACCTTGCAGCAACACCTTTATCACAACAGGTACCACAACCTTGTTTCTTTTCTCCTTTTATAAGAGAAAACAGACCTATCTATTTTAGATTTTATTTGAAGCTGTTTTAAACTAAAGGTTCGATTTTGTTAGGGTTTCAACCCTCCAATGGGGCAAACCAATCCTGCTGTTGGTCAGAAAATGCCGCCACTCCAGAAGTCCTTTGTACCTTCTCAACACTTGCCAACTTCCATACAACATCATAACAACCAAAATTTTGCATCCTACTCTCAGGGACATGCTTTGCAGGCACCAATGCAACAGCTTGGCCAACATCAAGTCCCTCAACCATCACAGCAGTTACCTGGTCTGGCTGGGCAGCTGTCTATTTCACAGCCTTTGATTCAACAGAATGCCTCTGCTGCTGGCACACAAAATCAGTTAGGCTTACAACAGCAAGGTATGGCTGCTGTTGCTAATCAACAACAGATGCCTGCTTCTACCATCTCGCATCAGTTGCTTCAGCGTCCTGTCCAACAGTTACCATCACAGTTCCCTCAGGCGCTTCTGCAACAGCAAGCACAAGCTTTACAATCAAGCTTTCAATCATCACAGCAAGCACTTCTTCAGCTCCAACAGCAGGTACAGTTGATGCAACAATCAAGCCAACAACAATTTTCTCAGAATGCAAAGCAGCAGGTAATTCAATTTCAGCTTGCTCATGGCTGATGATCTCTCTCGAGAGACTTTCGTATTATGTTTAGGCAGTCTTTATATTTTGTTATAACTGTAGGAACTTTGGTGATACATGTTTATCCCGTTCTCCGTATGTTGTATGTGATCATGATAAATTGGTAATGAGTGTCACCACATGTAATTCCTTCTCATTTTCTGGAATTGCATTTGCAGTCTACATGGAGTGGACCTCATGCAACCTCTAGCACTCCTGTTAGCGCACCTGCTGTAGTTATGCCCTCAGCTGTATCTGCAACTTCTGTGCCAGTGGCTACTTCATCTGTAGTTCCTTTAACCTGCAATTGGACAGAGCACACCTCTCCTGAAGGATTTAAATATTACTATAACGGTGTTACCAGTGAAAGTAAGGTGAGATTGCTGTACTACCTTTTGTTGTGTTGTCAATATGGGTGCATTTGGAGTGGATAAGGATTGGGTATGAGTATTACCATATTCACATTTGTTTTATAATAACACATACGGATGCGGATATTGTTGAAAGTTGAAAATCAATAATCATGTCTGGGAAAAAAGGGATCCAGATTCGGATCGTACATAATAAGAAACGGATACGGGTAAAACAATACGGATCTGATATAAAGGGTTTTGGAGAAACAAATTTGGATTCTTAAGAAAATTGATAATTTCATATAAGTTAAGTGTTAATTAACTTGTGTTTGAGTTGTGATATATACTTCAAATGTAATAAGATTAGTCACAAATAGAACGCTTCCTAGTGTTAGAAGTGTAGATATATTAATATAAATTTATCTATTTATATCGGATCCGGATTTGGATAATGGAAGGAATTCATATCCGTATCCGGATAAATTAAATTCAGATATGGATAAATCAATCTGGATTCGGATCCAACCCGATCATAAAATAATTGATCCATATATGCTTGTGATCAGATTCCGATTCTGCTCCGAATCGGATAGCTCCGAATGCACCCGGTTGTAACTCTTTAGTTATTTCCTAGATCAGATGAGTGACTTAGTTCTTTTGTTAACAGTGGGAAAAACCAGAAGAATATCTAATTTTTGAGCAACAGCAGCAGCAGCAGAAGTTGCTATTGCTTCAGCAACAACAGCAGAAACTTGTTGTCCAGCAGCTTCAATCACCGGCTCAGACAACGTCAGATTCACAAGTTCAACCTACGCAACAGGTTTCTCAAACACAGCAGCAGGTTATGTCCCAGATGCAGCTTAGGCAGCAGGCACAATTGCAACTCCTCCAGCCTTCTTTAGCGGTCAGTAACTTTACATTATCATTATCAATTGTAAACATGGGCATTTTCCTTGACTAATGTCCAACACTTGCCTTTTCAGTATCAGGCTTCTGGTGCATCTGGCAATCAGAGTGTTCAGGTACTTTCCTGCCTATATGAGGAATATCTTGGTTGAAGGTGTTAATTTGATGTTATGGAGGCTTTCTTTGGCTACATCATCATAGCTCACTAAATAGATATGCAAGTAGATTAATCAGTCAAGTCCATTGGAATTGATGGTAAACAACTGCACTACACAGTTAGTTTGATGAAACTTGGTCGTGAATTTCAAACCTTTCGTAAGTGCGAAAAAATGTTTCTGCTCTTGAGATTAAGCACACAGCTTAGTGAATTTGTTTCGTTATTGATACAGTATACAAATAAGCACTGTTTTTCCTTTTATTACCCATGGTGACTTCACATCTAATTCATTAGGTCTGTTAGTGCATCCATAGTAACAAAGTATTTATAGGGTGTTATAATGGGATCTATTGTAGAGAGTCCAAACGCTTTGGAACAATTGTTAAGAATTGGCCAATATGACACTGTAAGTTCACATTTGCACATTGCATGGATGTTATTATTATTTTTTTATTTAAAATGTGTGGATATCAAGGTAAAGTTGAGTTCATGTTGGGTATTGGTTTTTCATCTGTGCATTACCTCCAGTATGGCCATTTGAGATTGTTCATATAGATTATTTTTGTCAATGCCTATACATAAAAGTATTATATTAAGGAGTCTGATATAGATGCAGATATTTTAATTTATCCCGACATGTTGATGGATATCAGACATGAACCTGACATCCTGGTGGTTAATTTTGGAAAGAAACAAAGTCTCCAATAAGCTATACTGAGATTATTAAGGATATAGATGATCGAGTTACAACTACCGTGCAAACCTTTGGAAGAGATGCAACTTTACTCTCCATAACCGTTAGCTTACGTCAAGGATCATCATCAAGTACTTACCTTTTAGCTAGGCATATTCAGAATGAAGTTCCATTTTGTATGTTGTTTGCAGATGAAATTGTATTGGTTGATGAGAGTATGGAATGGTTAGACTAGAAATAGAATTCATGGAGAAAACTGTAGAATATATGAGTTTTAAAATTAGTAGGGACGACAATAGTGTATATGAAAGATAAACTTCAACAAAGGGGGAAAATGAGGGAGTTCAGACTTCCACATTGATGGACAAGAGATACCTGGGAATGATAGTTTTAATCGTTCATTATGATGGAGAGATTGAGTGGGGTGTTATTTAGACTATTTTTGAAGTGCTTTGTGATCTTAAGATACCGGTGAAGTTGAAAGAAACGTTTTATAAGACAGCTATGACAGCTATACGATTCACCATGCTTTATGGAACGGAGTGTTGGATAATTAAAAATTGTCCAGAGATGAGTACAGCTGAACGGAAAAAAAAAGTGTAAGATGGATGGTTTGTGATACATTGAGAAATATAGGATAAGAAATGAGTTTATTCGTGAGAAGTTGGAGGTGGCACTATTTGAGCATAAGATGAGAGAAAATCATCTCAATTTTGGATATGTGCAACATAAACTGATAGATGCACGGATTAGGAGAAGCGATAAGATATTTGCCAAAGGCCCAAAACAGCCCCTAAAAGTAGGGGTTGGCCTAAACATAATACTTGGATTGAGGCCTGTCAAGATATGATTTTTGTTTTTGTTGCAGACAGCTTGGTCCTTAATAGAGATGAATGGAAGAAAAAGATGCAAATGGTCTAATCCAAAATCTTGGGATAAAGGCTTCGTTGTTGCCCTTGTTGTTTACAATCATTTCATCTCTTTACTCCGTTTGTTAAAACTGAAACAAACCATTAAAAGTTCTATATTTCTAATTCATATTAAAGCATCATTCTTCATCTCACCGTCATTTTATTTCCGTGCGAGTTCCTCTAAGACTATTATGTGAAGATCTTCTTACTACGCGACACATTACCAACCAATTACCAGACTATCCCTTCTATTCAGTGTTCACGAAATGGGCAGAAAACCTCCCTTGAATTGTCCATTGCTTATCTGTTGGAAAATGCATTCTCAATTCATACATTCCAACATCTTTTTGGCTTAATAGCGACTAGGAGAAATTAAGCCTTTGCAGATATTTAGAGAGGTGCTTAAGAGGTTCTTACCATTTTATCAATTTTCAGGGCTTCAATTATGCACAGCTACAGGCAGTTGGCTCTGTTAACGATCCTGCCCGATTTCAACAGGTACATAGTCCAATGCTAGTTTATATTTACAGTCTTCTCTTTCTTTTTGTTCTTTATTCATTAATAATTCTTGTTTTCTTGCACTCTATTCAGGGGCAGGGTGTTCAAGCTGCCCCGGATGCTTGGCAAACCAAACCTGCAGGTTTCAACCATTATTCTCTTTTTAAATTCCCAAATTCTGAAATTGGTTTCCAGATAGCCATACCTTCAAGAAGAATAAGTTCTATTCAAAATCCAAATAAATGATGCATTGCAAGCATGTTTTGTATACCAAGTAATATATGCCTTGCATATTAGTAATAAGTAGAATTTTTGGCTTCACCCTACTTTCTTGTTTTCTGGAAGTTTCTAGCAAACTTAACAAAGTGGAAACCTTTTTAATTGGACAATATTAATATGTTTTTCACATTTTAAATTTCCTTCAGTCCAAATGGCTATATTCTTTATTCATGTGTTATGTGTCACCTGGGTTTTCCGCATTTATATTAATTTTGTCCTGTCAACTACAACTTAGATATTGCATATATTATCCTTTCATCACAACTATTTTCTCATACATTAGAAATTACTGTGTTCTATGTAGGGTCTTGATGTAGGGATTAGGCGCAAGCTTGCGCAAGAGCTTGTGAGGACTTGGAGCCTTCTTGAGAGCTACAAAGAGCTGTCTGTGGACGATAGTACCTGTGCGATGGTGGGCAAAGAAAGAGGAATCAAAGGCTGCGCCTCTGCCCTTAGTTTCCTGTCATTGCAGAATTTTACAAGAGTCTTGTCCTTGTCCAGAGTCGAATAATTATGAAGTTAGACTAACATTCCTGCATAATATGGTAGCTTGTATTCTCTGTATAATCATATGGCAAAGTCTTTTTAACTGGCAAGCATTTGGTAGATACTAGAATGATGACAGTTGGGAGTTAGAAGTTGTTCTTGTTGTATTCTTCCTATTTATGCATGTAAATGAATAATGGGAGTAGGCTTGACCATTCCTTGTTGATCATTCCTTTGGCGAAGCAAATATATATATGGTACACCGGAAGGAAAACTCGTTTAATCACCAACATTTGGTTCATACATGATGAACAAGTCATCTGATATGCCGTTGGGAATAATTGAAAATACAAAATGTTGGAACTCTGGAACTGAACGATTAAGCAAAGTATTGTAGGGGTGTGATTTTACTAATAAAGCAAAATATACTTTTACGTAGAACTGATATTGGGGTGGATGTGGATTGTGCCCGAGTCCCGGACCTGGTCCTAAGTGCTATATTGGTGCCGTTACCTAGTTAGGAGATGATTTGGTTCTTGAAAAATTGATGGATGGCTTGCGGTTGGAATAACAAGATTGTATTTGATCACTTATTATTGGATGGCTTTAGTTAACTAGTTAAGTTGAGGTGAATGATATATGTTTCTAATAGATTGTAGCTATAAATTGAGATTTGACTTTGAGAATTAATTGATAATGACATATTGGCGATATTTGGTGTAAGTATTTTGAGTAGAATAAGTAAGTTTCCGAGTCAAAGTATAGGTCAGTATAGGTCCGCCACATAGAGAGCATGTGGTTAACATTTCCACCTGAAACTACAAATCGGATTTTCATGTTGATAGGATTTATAGGCAGAGGTTATTTGGTTTTGGACCAAAAATCGAATCGACAGAATTGAATAAGAGATTTGGGTTGTTTTAAAAGAAAATTCGGTTCGGTTTTGGTTTGAAAATACTAATTTCGGTTTTGGGTTTCGATTTAAAAAAAATTCGGTTCGATTTTGATTTGAAAATAATATATATATATATATATATATATAGAGAGAGAGAGAGAGAGAGAGAGAGAGGGGTAAACAGGATATGAGCCATACGTATGTGCACTCATGTGCATTAGTACATTTCATTCTTATTGGTCCACATGTGCATTGACTTATGTAGAAAAATATGAGCCTATGGCTCATATACCTTTTTTCATACATATATATATATATATATATATATATATATATATATATATATATATATATATATAATAATAATAATAATAATAAATAGTGCAAATAAATCAAAAATTGAATTTATTTAATTCGGTTTGGTTCGGTTATGTGCTATTTCGATTCGGTTTCGATTTTGCTTATTCGGTTTTTGGACCAATTTAATTTTTGGTTATTTGATTTGAATCGAATCGAATCAACCGAATATTCACCCCCTGTTTATATGAACCCAAACCAGTCTCTATTGACGATCGATTCTCTTTCATTGGACCCCTGATAAAAACAAAGCTTGTAAAGGTGGCGAAAAGAATGCTGGAATAGTTGCTTTTGCATAAGATAATTAGGCTTTTGAATAACAATAATGCGAAGTTTACTACTGGATTATGGAGCTCACTCACAGTCACAGAGGAATTTGTTTGGTGAACATGCCTTGTTTTATGCATAAAAAAAAAGTACATTTTCTTTAGTCATCTAGAGAATGGTCAATATGTGCATCATCAGTGCATTTTATTTTCTTACGTAGTAGTGACAGAAGATATAATGTCTGAATTTTCTAAAATATCGTCTGTTTCAGGCTCCATTCACATGATTCAGTCAAGGCACTATGAATAAAAAAAAAATAATAATAATAAAAATAAATTATCGGTTATCCAAGTTTATCAATGATGATATTTAAGTTTAACCAGATTATTTATGTATATTTGTGTTTTGTCCTCTCAGCGCTCGTTCTAGTCTCCCACTCTCTTTTTTTTATCACTAGCTCGACCCATTATTCTCAGGCTCCTGTCAATAAGGTCGACGAGCACAATGAAAGCGAGTTTTCACTGAGTTTTTTTTTTTTTTTTGAATTTCCGACGTAACGTTCGGAGTCCGACGTAACGTTCGAGACTTTGTGCACACTGCATTGCATGTCTTTAGGTCCACTGGCCCCCAACTTCCACCATTTTATAAATGGAAGGAATAATACCTCGATCCACTGATCTTCTGCCACCCAGTCAGGATCTTATACCTCTACTCGGTAACCACAAGAGCCACTCGAGTTCGGTAAAGTGCAGTGAAGTAAAAAAAAAAATCTGAAAATCGATATTTTGCGTATATATTGCAATGAAGTGGAGCGAAGTGAAGGAAAAAAAAAACTTGAATATAGACATTTTGCATATATATTGCAATGGAGCGAAGTAAAAAAATCCTTCGTTTGGGTACTTTGAAAAGTGTAGGTTAGAAGTGAAAAATTATAAAGTTTAGTGTTTGGTTAGTTGTTGAAGTGAGTGCAAACGTGTAACTTTTTCTTGAATTGGTATGAATAGTAAAAAAAAAAAAGTTTAAGTAGAGAGGAAGTGATCCTCCAATCAAATGCGCGAAGTGGGAATGGAAATTTTTCGCTTTTATGCTCCACTCGGAGAAAAAAGACGCTGATTTTGTGGCAGACAATATTTAATTCTCATGTCAAATCAAAATAAATCTTGTCTGCAAATTCTCCAACCAAACACATAAAGTAAATCCAAATTTGAATTTTGGCTGCTTCGACGCTCCAAATCTACGAACTAAACAGCACATGAGCCAAACAGAAAATGAATGGCAACCCCAAATAGAACAAAGAAATAATTGTTTTTTTTTACCAATATTGCAGATTTTATCGATTAGTTAAGGCCGGCTAAATTCATCAAAAAAAAATCAGGGCCCAACGAAAAATAACTCGGCCACGTTATGGGCCAAGGCCCACAACCTGTCTTACCAGACTGGAGCCTATTCCTCGGACTATTAACACCAAAGGGTCTTAAGTAATGTTAATGCTCTCCTAATAACATGCATAAAGGACCGAAATCCATGACAAATCTAATCTCACATCATCCCAACTTCGTTGATGTGTACACTTTTTCATTGTGGTCCATCTTGATTTCTTGACTAAGTATAAGAAAAGAAAAAATTAAGGGTTAAATAGACTTTGGGTTCCAAATTTTTTTTTTTAAAATTAGCATTATTTTTTTAGATGTCTGGCAATACGTACAGAACTTTACGTACGATGTGTTGCATGCTATTTGGATTCACTGCCCCCACACCTCCCGAAAATTAGCATTTAGATACTGTAGATATCCAACTTAAAGTTTGAATCTTGAGATGACAGACGACCTTTATTGACTATCAAAAATATGTCGATAAATATTCTTGGGTTGATTTTACATAGGGTTCAAGAAACATTTTTCTCCTTCTCGAGTTCTAATTTAATTTATTTTTTAGCATATTTTGGATGGTCAATATGGATCAATCGTTATCTCAGGACCCAAATCATAAAACCCAAATTATAAACTAGACATATTCTTAAGGGTGCAAGTCGGACAGGCTAAACCCGAGCCCAATCGGGTAAACTCGTTAATATGTTGGGTTAGGGTTGAAGATACTCGGATTCGGATTAAAATATTTGAATCCAATCAAAATTTGGATTGGATTCAGATTCATGTGTCGGATTATCCAAAGAACCCGAAACCAGTTTGTGTGTGTGTGTGTGTGTGTGTGTGTGTATATATATATATATATATATATATATATATATATATATATATAATCTTCAAAAAAAAATTCATCCAAACTCTTCAAATTCTTATCCTAAATCTCATTTCACTTTGTATTTTGTAATGATTGAGACTTGATTGCTATTTGATTATGTGTTTAATATTACTCTTAATTAAAATTATTTTAAATATCATATTAGAGTCCGATAAACCCGATGGATCCGACCTAACCCGAGTCCAACATGATCCTCCGAGCTTGGCCTTGGACTACATATGTTGAACCCGAAGTCGGGTCGGACTTGGACTCGGACTAGGCTTATGATTCTTCGGATTGGGCTCGGGTTGACCTTAAGTCCAACCCAATACATTCGAGTTGCACCCCTACATCTTCATGGCCAAAATGTTAATTTTCGAATATTTTTGAAATCCAAAGGCTAATGATATCTAACTTGAACATCGAAGGGACACATGTGACTATTATTGAGGCCTATGTTCAAGCTCATAGTTGACTAGGCCTTTCCACAAGCGAGAGAGAGAGAGAGAGAGAGAGAGAGAGAGAGGTTTAAAACTTGACTAAGTCGAAGCTTTAGGTATGTAAAGCTTGAATCGAGTTAAATTTGGTACCTAACAGCTTTCGAGATTGCCTTTCAAAAAGTTGTTTCTTGAATTAGTTTTTCAAAAATTATTAGGATATTAGACTTTGGATCTCAGATAAGTTCTAAAAATTATGTTTTGATCTACATAGTATACATAATTAGAATTTAAATTTCAAAAGTGTCACTAATGTCTCGAAAGTGTCAGCAAAAGTGTACCAAAAGTGTTATTTATTATTTTTGGTGACATTTTTGAAATAAAACACTAATTTTATATTTTATGGAGATTCAACCGGAACTTATCTGAGATCCAAAGTCTAAATATTCCAAAACCTATTTGATAAGCTGTTGGTACCCAAAAGTTTTTGGAAGACTCAAACACTATATATATATATATATATATATATATATATATATATATATATATATTCCTGTGCTGGCTACCTATAATGGTGGACTAGTGTTTCTAATCATGCACCTTAATAATGTCCATTATTAAATCATATCTTTTTTTATTTTGTCACAGTTTGATAATTGAATTCCTTATTATTTTATTACTAGTATATAAATACATGTATTGTACATACTTTATATTACTTGGAAAGATGAAACAATAGTTTCCTAAGTAAGTTTTTACTTCTTGAGGAGCAAAGATAAGTCCTTTAATTTTTTTTACTACTTGGAAAGAGCAAACAACACCTCCTTACATTTTTCTTTTATACGTAATTTACCTAGCTATCTATGTTAAATTTAATGAACAGTTTTAATTAGTAAACATAGGTAAAGACATTTCTTAAACACAAACTAGTAGTATAAATTTAATAAATAATTTATTAAAAAAAACTTGCTAGATTGACATATGAGACGAGTACATTTTTGTTCGTCCGTCAAAACTAGAATGAATGTTCACCCTTCCATTCAAAGGTGTCACGTGTCATTTTTATCTAACATAAAATTATTTTAAAAGTGGTTTGATGAACATCCACATTAATTTCTACCACTAATTTGATACATGACGAACTTTGAGTGGAAATGTGAGCATCCATCATATTTTTGTTGGTTGAACAAAAAAGAACTCTACCGAGACAAAGTTCGGCTAGTTACCGCTGTCTTCGTACACTTTCCAAAAATAATTCAAAAAATAGCACCAAAAAGAGGATCGATGTTACTTTAATAACTAGGTGGTCATGTGCACGTGTGTTGTACGAAGAAAAAATAAAATAGAAAATTGGTTATGAAATTATTTTCAATCATTTTTATTTTTTTAATTAATTGAGAATATAATAGTAGAGATGAACGGTTACAACTCAATCCAGTCCCATTCCGTCTTCACCAATGAATAGAAAATAATATAAGAGAAAAAAATGGGCTAATGGAGTTCAGACACGTGGCACGCGGTCACGTCCCGCGGACAGAGACTCCAGACAAATATCATTTTCGATTAAGTTCTCTCTCATCATCTTCTTCTTCTTCTTCTTCTTCTGTCGTGTTGGAAGAAGAAGAAGTAGAAGAAAAAGAGAAATAAGGTAGGAGAGTAAAATTTTGATACAGATGGCTGTATAAAAAATTTAATACAGCCACTGTATGACAGGTGGACCCTCCTCTATGCTTGCACGTTCTACGAAGAGAGTGGAGGGCCCACCTGTCATACGTTGGCGGTATCAATTTTTTGATACAGCCATCTGTATCAAAGTTTTACTCTAAGGCAGAATGAAATAAAAATTTTCTGTTCGTAGGAGATTTCACGACTGTGAATTTATTCGACTCAACCGTGCATGGGGGTATAATTTCGATTACTTTTCTGCTTAGAATCCCTTCGCTGTCATAATCCATCTGGGATATGATCATATACTATCTGACCTTGAAAAAGAAAAAAAGGAAAAAAAGGAAAAAAAAAAAGAAGTGATGAGCAATATATAGACATGGAACAAGTCTTTGTTGAATGAACCAAAGTGATCAACTACGAATAGTCAGCTAATAAAGTATGGATGATGTATGTGTATACAAAAGAAAATATATCATCAAGGCTGTCATGGCAGTTCCAGGAGCTATAGTTCAAACCATTACAAGTCAGAAAACAGAGATGCTAATTAAATATATTTCAATTTCTCTAAATACCAAATGTTGTACCCATCTTATTTGTCGAACATAGCAGTTGGAACCTAATCTTTATGTTAAAAAAAAGGCAAAATCAATTGCTGTTATTTCGGAAACATTCTAGAGTGCTTAATAGCTGGAATCCTTATCCCTCATATTTAGCATTTTTGAATGTTCTCTAAAGAGGAGCTATTGGATCTATCTTTTTTGTCAGTACAGATTAGTTAAACAAATTCACGATAAATTGCGTAGTTAAAAAACTAAACTAGACATCTTCAAGATCCAAACAATATTTTTTGAATATTTTTGGAACCCTAAGTCTGATTAAACCCAAAAAAAAATGTATGTACTGCACCACTAATCTAACTCTTGATAAAAGATACATCTATCAACCGTCGCTCCATGGCTATTGAGAATATGATGGAATCAACAATCTTAGCTAGTAATAAGAGACCCAATTTTTATTAATTATTAGGGTCTTTTTGGTTCGACGAAGTGCTTCTAAGTAATAAAAAAAAAAAATTCTAAAATTAACATTTTGTGTATGTACGTCATGAGTATGCATATTTTCTCAATTTTTTTTTCTTCTTTCGGGTGCTATGAAAAAGTCGGAGATAAAAGTTAAAAATTTCAAAGAACCGATGTTTGGAAGTTGTAGAAGTGAGTTATTGATGAGCTTATCCTTAAAGTACTATTGTTCATTTATCTTTATCTTTTTTTTATGGATTAAAATTTGAAGAATTTGATATAAATAACTAGAAAAAATGTCTTCAAAATTAAATTTGTTTTTATCTTAAAATAATTATTTTGCATCTAAAAATTAGAAATTAGCAAATTATACACACAATTTGTACCAAAAATTCTATATTTGTTTCTCAATCCTGACATATATTCGGATACTCCCAATCAAAGGAGAGAAGCAAATAAAAGTACGGATTTTTTCGTTTTAAGTAATATTTTTTTATATAATTATATATAACGGGAATAGTTTGGGGGAATTGCGGGGGGGGGGACCACTCGCCAACTCAGTTGGCGAGTTGCTGAGTTGGCGAGGGGCTCGCCAACTGAGTTGGCGGGGCACCCTCTTCGAGGGCCCGCTCGCCAACTCAGTTGGCGAGCCGCATAACGTTGCATGCCGTTAGCCAACGGCTATAATCCAAACGGCTATAATTCTCCTCCTATAAACACCCCCCCCCCCCCCCCCCACCCAACACTCCTCTCACAACATTCTCATTCTCATTCTCCTCCTACCCCAAACCCTCCTTACACCAAACTCCTCCTCTTGATATTTACTGGCGATGGCTACCCGCAATGACGGTCGTATTCCTGGCGGACCGACTACCGAGCTTATTCTTAAGCAACGTGAAGAACACATTTCTACTCAGATTTTTACTGGCGAGGTATTTTTTGAAATTACAAGTTGCTAACTTTATTAATGTATATATTTTTTAGAATGCCTATGTTTACTTTATTAATGCATATAATTTTTATAGTTATACCACCATGATAATGCTTTACGAACCCGGATCCACGTACATTGGCGGGCTGAAAGGAATTATCGTACGTGGGAGCTTAATCCAGCTCAAAAGGCTTTGGTGGAATCCTTTGGATTCCACTATATAGATCGTGTTAGATATTTAATTCACGATCTTCATTTAGTTGTAAGCCTTGCGGAGCGTTGGTGGCCAGAACACAACACTTTTCAACTCCCATTCGGCGAGATGACGATCACCCTTTTTGATGTGGCGAATATACTAGGGTTACCTATTAAAGGTAACGCTATATATTTTGATCCGCACTTAAAGGGATCTGATCTGATCCGGAGTTATCTTGGTGTTAGCCCTCCTCCAGGTCTAAAAGACGGCAATTATGTGAAATTTTCATGGCTCCGTGGCAACTTTATAGACCTACATCAAACTATTGATGGGGTGGTTGATGTAGATGAAAATCGGGTATGTTTTTTTTTTAGTAAATTTGTTTATTACTTAATTTAGTGGTGCAATTTAATAAATTTGTTTAACACTTAATAAATCCAGGTCATTCGTTGCACTAGAGCCTATCTGCTCTGTTTATGTGGTGCAATTTTATTTCCCGATGCATCGGGAAATATGGTAAATGTGCAGCTTTTACCATTCTTGGATGATCTGACCAAACCTACTGAGCACGCGTGGGGAGCTGCTACTCTTGCGTTTTTATACGCCAATTTGACAGAATTTGTGAGATGCAATCGCAAGAGTATTTGTGGATGTATTTCACTGATACATGTATGAATGAAAGACCCTAAAAAGTTAGAGTAATTTTATACGCAAATTATGTTTGTACTAATGTCATATTTTTGTTTTATAGTTCTGGTCCTACGAGCACTTCTATATTGGTAGGCCTGTTACCAGCGTTCTCAGTGGTGATGGAGTATTTCCAGTTGCTATGCGCTGGCCTACAGATGTAGTGGATTATCAACACTACCAATACAGGACTGTATCACTATATCGAAGCCAATTTGATACACTGCGGTCTAATGAGGTAATTTTTAAATATGCAATAAATATCTTTAAATTATTGAAGTTTTGATCGTAGATGCCAATTTGATAAACATCACATCTAATCTCTTAAAATATCTTTAAATAGGTAACCTGGTTACCGTACATATGTGAACCCGATGCTCCAGAAATCAAGATGACATCCTATGCATTTAGTTTACACAGATGTCATATTATATATGATCGGTTCACCATGTACCATCCGGCAGACCGTGTTCTTCGGCAATTCGGAATGGCCCCAATAATTCCCGATGATCCACCGACAGTCGGTTATCAGACATCAAATGCATTCCAACGAATCATTGGTCTCGTTGCTGACTGGAATAATCGGTTCGAGAATTATAGTGTGAGGGACATGTCTCCTAGACTAAATTCTCGTGAGGAATGTAAGTTATAAGTTACTCATTATTCGTATTGATTTAGTGTAAATAGTTTGCTAAAATTTTGTTTATATTTTGCAGACATAGGTAGCCTGGACTACAGACAATGGTGGGGATGCCCTCTAATGAGCAACCGAGTATACCACTATGAGGAGCCCAGGTTCAAGACTAGATCCCTAGACGATTCTACTATGCGTGCTTTTATTGATGGAATGAATGATTTGGTATGACTTCATTATACTTTAACTTCATTATACTTTAAAAAATACATATACATAGATATGATAAATATTTTAATTTACATGTTTCAAATTTCAGAGTAGGGTATACGAGCAGCATTTACAACAACCTCATATGGAGGAACATGTGACTCGTCGTCTTATGGGGGAGCTTGTTACTCGTGTTCGGCATCTGGGTATTGGACCGGAACCGGAAATGCCTCCGGTACAATCCCGTCTTCCACCGGACTATCCGACCGGCTTAGTACGACAGAGACACTCTCGTCGTCGTCGACGGGATACTGCTGGAGCGGGCCCGAGTTACTAGTATGCTGGAGCGACCCCGAGTTACCAGTATCCTGGAGCGGGCCCGAGTTACCAGTATGCTGGAGCCTACCCGACTTACGAGAGTGCTGGAGCGGGACCGAGTTACGAGACTCCTGGAGCCGGACCGAGTTACGAGACTGCTGGAGATGAAAGCTACCAGATATTCACACAATTTTTTTCGACTCCATCAGCACCGCTGCCTACCCAAACTCAACAAGACCAGGACGAGGAATAGTAGAAAATTGTAAACATTGTATTATTGCAATTTTTGTATGATTTGTAATGGATTTTTATATAAATTTTTGGGTATTGAACAATTACATTTTACTCTCTCGGTTGACTAGTACATCTTCTTCGGTTGTGTCCCATAGCACCACAATTACTGCATCGTAGATCTCTTGTCGATGATTCCCGGGGTTTGATGCGGTTCTTCTTTGGTCTTCCGGCTTTGCGTCTTACATCTGGCACCCCAATTTGTCCTCTTACCAAAGGACCTTGGATCTCGTAGGGAACTGGAATTGGCTCCATATTTTGCGCGTATACACTCCTCAAGGTAGCCGTCGAAAATACTGCAGGATAAAAACTATCAATACTAATATTGCAATATCTACAAACAAAACATGCATGTATACATGGTATATAAGTATGGTACCATCTTAAACATGTACAAGATCTGTCAGTTAGATTAACAATATAGGTTCTACTTGTTGCCCGGTCTATTATTTCAAACCTATAACTATCAATAGCTAATATTTCTAGGTGGTTCTTCTCTTTGATAATAGAAGCCATATTTTTTAACATCTTCGGACAATAATCTGTGTCAACATTTTCAGCAAACTTTCTACGATTGTCATGAAGTGTAATAATCTTGGCTCTAATACCATCGAGAAGTGTTGTTATTGGCTTATCTCGTAATTTCTTAATCCAGCTGTTGAAACATTCAGCAAGATTAGAAGTGTTAATATCTAATCTAGGACAACTAGCATACGCTGTTATCCAATGTTCAAATCGACGACTTTCATCGTTTACACCAAGAAGCCAATCGTACAACACTATGTTCTCGGCTTTAATTATATCAAACACACTCTCTGCATCCGTTTTATTATATGATCTAGCAAGCGAGTCTAACAAGCGTTGAAATACTGGTTCTTTTGTAACTTTTTTCATGTTTTGTTTAAAATGTTGAATACAAAAAAAATGAGAAGATGCAGGAAAAATAGCACGAACAGCATTTATTAAACCCTTTTGCTTGTCAGATATAAATGAAATTGAACTCCAATCATTAAAACAACTTTCAAAAGATATTTTAAGAGAATTTAAAAACCAAGACCAAGAATCACTATTCTCACCTTCAGCAACAGCATAAGCTATAGGATATAATTGATAGTTAGGATCGTGAGCACAAGCAATAAATAAGATACCTTGATATTTTGACGAAAGAAATGTAGCATCAGTACTAATAATTGGTAAACATCCACTTAAAAATCCATCAATACATGCTTTAAAACAAATAAAAATTCGTTGGAAGCTATTGTTTTCGGTAGTTTTAATAAAACATGTACTACCTGGATTTGTCTCCATAATTTTATAACAATACTCCTCAAGACTAGCGTATGCCTCATCATAACTACCATTAATTTCAGCTAATGCTGTCTCTCGGGCTCTCCATGCTTTGGAATAACTAACTTGTATACGGTGCTCCCTATATATATCTTTAACAATTTGTGATGGACTGTATGACTGGTTATCTCTAATAATGTCAATTATCATGGTCTTAATCCATGAAGCGGTAGCTAGTCGATGACGTCCTGTACTAAGTCTTCCTAAACAAGAATGACGATTTTCTAATGTACTAACTTTAACTATATCGCCATTTCCAATAGATTTTACATATACTCTCCAATTACAATTCGGTTGATCACAACTATATATAATTCCACGAGCATTATTCATATCACTAGCTGAACAACTAAAATTATATTTAATTGCTAAATTACTGATAAAGCTTCTAAAGTGAGAACGACTAGGAAATGATTGTCCCTTAAATAATTCATCAGTGATAGCTTTTACAACATCATCATCTACCCTATAATCTACATTTTCAACTAAATCATCACTATTTCCTTCGTCGTTGTCACTATCATCATCATGGTTAGATTCATCTGATGAATGACCTTCTTGGATAAATGAAACTATTTGTTGAGAAGAACTAGCACCTGAACTAACATGCTGATATTCAGAAAAATATTCATTATTTCTACTATCTAAGGTTGCTGCTACTTTAATAACATATATTTTTATATACCGTGATTGTGAATTAATCTCAAGAATATAATTCCATGCATCTTCACTATCTATCAAAAAACAATTAGAACCAAAAATAGACTTCAAAATAAAATCATAATAAATAGAACAACGTTCAATAATATGATTACGTATATTTTCAAAACTAATATTCGGATAAGTTGAAAAAAATTATACTTTCTCCTCCTTCGTAATTTAACCCATTTACTGTACCGCCGTGCGAGCATACAATTCTTACGCTACGATCCATGACGGTTGAGAACTTTGGCTACAGAAAACCTCAAATGAACTTTAGCTGCGGGCAGAGAGACAGAGAGAGTGTTGGAGACTTTGCTAGAGGGAAGAGAGAAAATAGAGGAAGTAGATTGAGTGTGAGATGAATGGGTTGAGATAGGTAATTTATAGAGGGAGATTGTAATAGCCGTTGTTGTTAATAGCCGTTGTGAAACGGATCCTTACTCGCCAACTCAGTTGGCGAGCAAACGAGCGATGTGCAACGGGTTGAAGCCAACTCAGCATGTGGCTCGCCAACTGAGTTGGCGAGCGGGCCCTCGAAGAGGGTGCCCCGCCAACTCAGTTGGCGAGCCCCTCGCCAACTCATCTACTCGCCAACTGAGTTGGCGAGTGGTCCCCCCCCCCCCCGCAAATCCCCCAAACTATTCCCGTTATATATAATTATATAAAAAAATATTACTTAAAACGAAAAAATCCGATAAAAGTATTCCACATCGACATATTATTATACATCGACACATTGTTATATCAACACAACAAAGAAAATCAATCCACATAGTCATGTATATTCACACATTATTACTTCGACACATTGTTATATCAACAACAAAGAAAAATAATCCACGTAGTCATATATATTCACAAATTTAGGCAAGATGATAAAATGCACATTAGAGTGTGCTGTTGGAAATATGTGCGCTCTGATATCACGTGTTGGTCATGCAGCGGAAGAAGCGTTTGCCAACCCATCTGAGATGACCAAACCAATCTACGAACACCAAACACAGATGAAGACAAGTATATGGCGGTGACTACGTTACCTGGACAAATTACAATCTTTATAACTCAGATAAAATTACAAGATTGCAAAGAACTAATGTTAAAATTATTTGTCCTAATAGGTTCAACCCCCTCACCACACTCAAAAAGAAAAAAATAGAATATTATAACTGAAATTACTCACAAACCCGTAGTAATCTCACTAACCGAAGTTAACGACTCCTCGATTAGATCTCCTTCTTCCTTCTATCTTGGATGGCGAAGTCCTAAGAGTAAAGCACGACTTTCGCTTAGATTTTCTGTGGACGAGCACATCGAATCTCCAACTTATGCTTCTTCTTTGTGTCGCCACCATCCTCCATATTTATAGGATGAGAAACCTATTTTAGGGTTAGAAAACCCTAAAAATAGCCAACCATAAGATCCAGCCGTCCACTAGCATCCAACGGTCCAAAATATAACATAAAAACTACAAAACCCGAGAAACCGCCGTCGACACCGAACTCGGACCGAGTTCGGTTCAAAGGTTATGAAACACCACATAGAGTTCGGCCCGAACTCGGCCAGAGACCGAGTTCAGACCGAACTCTGGCCCCTTTAGCAGACTTGATTCCCAACAATCTCCCCCTCTAGTCCGATGAGAGGCGTTGGCTCCATGGCTCCTCAACTGGACTCCATGCATGTCACCCCGCGACAGAAAATATGCTCCCCCATGCCACCGATCTCCGATCCTCATAGTTGCTTTGTATCTTCCGTCAACTCCAGCTCCTCGACCGTCACGTCGACGCTAGCTGCCATGCGTAGCACCTCCTGCACTACTGAGATCCTGTCGATATCGATGACACGACCAAGACCGAATTTCCTGACGATCAGCCACACCGTGAGTCTTGGCTGCATGTCCCCGACTTTCGCCTTCCACCAGAACGTGTTAACGTTCCGACGAGCTTCTTCACCCTTTCCTGGCCCAACCAAGCGGACGGTGCGATTGTCCCGAGATTTCAACTCCTGAATCTGTTCACCTTCGTGTCCGAACTTGAAGCTCCCCCATACACATGCGTCATCGAGCAGAACATCATGCACTATCCATGTCGTCGATGACCCACAGCTTCCCCTGAACTGTGTGAATGATGATGCTCCTGCCTCAGATTGAGTTTGTTGTGAACCTTGATCTCCTCCTTGGCCTCGAACTACTGAAACCAATGTCGCTCCGTGAAGCTTTGACAAACCACCCGTTGCCAAAACTGGATCCGTGAAGCAACCCCCACCTGGAGACCGACCAGCTGTCATGGGACCGACAGACTGACCCTCAATCTTTATTAATTAATATTTATTAATAAATAAATATGATGGCCGTATCACCCAAGAAAATCAGGCCCAGTCCCTGCCCAGACTCACCCCCACCCCCGCGGGACCCTCACACAGCTTTTCCCTTCAATCCTGCGAATTTTAGTATTTTTCGGAATCGGATGTTTTCCCAGACAATTTCGTAATTGCACAATTTCCCAAAAATAGGACAATTCTGCAATTTATGAAACTACAAGGACTTTCCTGCAATTTGCAGCGCGAGGTGCCACCCCCTCATTGGCCGGTGAACCTGCACCGTCCATTTGGAGACGGGACCCACCCGAAAAGATCCCGGAAAAATCTCGGAAATATCCCGAAAATATCCTACAAATATCCCAAAAATATCTCTAGATATTTATCCTTATTTAATTAATATAATTTTCTATAAAAGAAAAAGAAAAAGAAAATAAAGAGAAAAACAAATCCTAAAAATTCCTAACCCTACAGTCGAACCCCCCCCCCCCCTTCCCCCGCCGGCAGCGAGCCCCCCCGCCGGAGTTGCTCCGCCGCCCCTGGCCGGAGCCGAGCCCCCGCTGGCCCCCGACCTTCCCTCTCTCCTCAGCCTCCTCCTTCCCCGAGCCCCTCCACCGCGGCGAGCCGCCCTCCGCCACCCTCGAGCTCCTCCTCGCCGGAGCCACTCCGACCTCGCCCCGCGACGAGTCCCCTTTCCTCTCGACTGAGCCCTCCCCTTTCTCCTCCATCCCCTACCGGATCCAGCCCCGACCGCCGGCCTCGACAGTAGCCCCTCTTCCCTCCCAGCCTTCCAGACAGCCGCCACCACCCCCATCACAGCCACCGCCATCCCCGAGCCCCAGCCGACCCCTCGACAGCTCCTCCTCTTCTCCTTCTTCCCCCTGAGCTCCGCCTTAGCCGGCCTCCACGACGACGACCGTCCGCCACCCCCACCCGACCTCCTCCTCCTCCACTCTGCCATTGCCACCCTCCACCACCAGCACCCCCTGACCCGGCTTCTCCGTCGACGAGCCGACGACCCCGGAGCCCTGGCCACAGCAGCTCCGGACCACCCCGCGACGACCCTGACCAGCGCAGTACCGGACACGACAGCAACTGGACACAGCAGCTGGACACGGTCCGGACACGGCAGAGATGAATCAGGACACTGCAGTGTCAAATTGGACACAAGGACACGTGAAATCAGTCTTCACGGAGCCCTGTTCAGGTAACGATTCCTCTCACCTCGTATTTCCGTTTTTAATTCTGTCAGTTGACACGTAGGCTATGTGACCCTCTCGATGCCCGTGCAACCCGCTCGGAGCATCGCGTCCTGTGGCGATCGCGGCACGCGATGCAAAAACAGGAAAAACAACGACCTGATTCACCCCGGAACTGGGTACGTCCCGCCAAACGGGACGACTTGGTCGCACGCGTTCTTTACCAAAACGTGCGCGACGTTGATACGGACGTGTAAGAATTCGGAGAAGTTGATTTGGATGTGCGTGCACACCGGAATCAACGCGTATCCGCCGACACCGCCCCGTATCCGTCACTTCTGGAACATGCTTCAACTTTGTGTACACACGTCGGATCGAAACGAAACTTGCGCAATCGGACTCGTAGCAATACGCTGGTCCTGTGACCCAAGTTTGGTTCGATTCTGAGAACGTTGGCAAAATCCCGTATCGTGGGCCCCACAGGCTCCACCTGACGGGCGATTTTGTGACCGGCTCATCGGAATCCAATTCTGGAAGTTCCGTTGGGTTCGTATCGACGTTCTGGACTTGTTGACACTAAGTTTGGCGAATTTGGAGACCTTTGACCCTGACACGTTTTTCGGTGCAAAGCGACCCACATGTGGATCCCGCTTTGACCGGAAACTGTCATTTTTGTCCATGTGTCCAAATTTGACTTAAGGACAGGCGTTTCTAGCTGTTTGATATTTTCTGAGACTGTTAGTGATGTTTATTTCAGCATCCGAAGACTTTTATTCTGAGGCCATAGTTTCTGACTTTTGGCACTTGACATCAGGACGTTATATTTTGCAGCTCTCTTGCCAGGCAAGTATACCTTGCCTTGTTGTAATGTTTAAATTCAGTTATTGTTAGTTACATATTTATTTATTATATAAATGTGCGTGTCCGAGCAGACTCGGGTGCAGTCAACGAAGGCGTTGACGTTAGGACTTGTGTCTGACCTAGTGTCTAGTAGACCCACCTAAAGTTGTGAAGTTATTGATATAACTTCCCAGGCCTTGACACGTATCATTACACGTCACAGAGTGAGTACATGTAGGAATGCGTGCCTCATGCGCGACTGGCCATCAGTGTGAGCAACACGTGTAGCGGTATTTAGCTCAGTTGTTTAATGTATTGAGACTTACATCATAATAGGAGGTGTCCATGTCGTTTTCACGATTTGTACATCTATATTGGGCGGGAAAGATACTAGTAGACGTATGGGACACCCCCTCCTTGTATGTTTTATACCTTCGCACCATGCTCCTTGGAGATGGTCGATTGCAGAGTTCCCTTGAACGGGGGCATATGTGGCATATACTAGTCAGTCACTACGGATTGGTGAATTACGTCAGCATATGTCTAGCCACACATTTCCATGCGTACTACAAGGTCTTTAAATTGCATTCACTTAGATGGTTAGCACACCCCATTTATTTATTCAGTATTTACATTATGGCATGTCATTTTTCTGTATCTTGCTATGTCCCTCTGAGGACCTGGTCCCCTGCCAGGTGTATATGTTCTTGAGTACTCGCAGGAGCACAGATCCGGACAGGCTACTTATTTTTCGAGGAGGTCTTCTCTTCGAGCCTCGTGATTGTCAGATGTTGTTCTTATATGGTGTGTATTCTGGTTCCTTTTATATTTTATTTCGGCAGTAGATTTGATTTCATCTGACTGTCATTCTTAGATATTTGTTTATTGAGATCTAGTTACCTGATTATTGGTTATTCCTGTATATGTGATTTCTGTGGATGAGATTTAGATATTACCCTGTGACTTGTGATTAGTTTTACCACTTATGAATTATTGTTCATTATACAGCGTACGCACGTATATATGGTTTCCATATATTGGAGTTGCCATATATACGGACGGCTGGCATAGTTACGTATCCTAGTCCTACGTATTTTGGGACTGGGGCGTGACAGATATCCCATAGCCGTGAGATTCTCCTGATCATCATTGCCTATGGCCTTCTCAGCTTTGAGCTTCATGCAGTTCCTCTTGATATGACCCCTTTCGCCACAGTGATAACAGCCCTCCTTGCGGTCCACAATCGCAAGATCCCGAAAACTCCCTCATGTCCTCGCATGTGACTTGGGTCTTCCCTTTCCGTAGGAAGCCACCAGAGCAGACTCCTGCGATGATTTCACTTGCTTACGCCGGATCTTCTCGTTCAACAAGATGCTTTTGACTGCCTCCATCGTGACAACTCCATCGGGAGCAGAGTTGCTCACTGACACCACCAATGTCTTCCAGCTTTCCGGCAGAGAACTTAAAAGCAGAAGGGCCTGAATCTCATCATCAATCACCATTTTTTTCGTAGATAGCTGATTGATGATGCCCTGAACCTCGTTTAAATGTTGTGCCACCGGTGCACCCTCCGTGTATTTCGAGTTGACGAGTTGGCGAATCAGAAACGCCTTGTTGCCAGTCATTTTTCTTTCGTAGAACGAATGCAGCTTCTCCCACATTGCTTTTGCAGAATTCTCCATTGACACATGTTGAAACACCGAGTCGTCCAGCCATTGGCGGATGAATCAAACAGCCTTCCGATCTAGTCATTTTCAGTCATCAACACCTTTGTCCGTCGGCTTTGCGCTGTCGCCCTCCAACGGACCATGCAAGTTATTGCATCAAAGTAGATCTTCCATCCTTGGCTTCCAAATTGCCCAGTTTTTCTCCTGTGAGGGTGATCATACGAGTGTTCATCTGCTCTGTAGACATAGTTGCATCTTTTCTCTCGAGAAAAACCGGGCTCTGATACCACGTGTTGGGAACACGTGCGCTCTGATACCACGTGTTGGTCGCGCAGCGGAAGAAGTGCTTGCCAACCCACCTGAGATTACTAAACCAATCTACGAACACCAAGCACATATAAAGACAAGTATATGGCGGTGACTACGTCACCTGGACAAATCCCAATATTTATAACTCAGATAAAATTACAAGATTGCAAAGAATTAATGTTGAAACCCTTTGCCCTAATAAGTTCACCCCCCTCACCACACTCAAGAAGAAAAGCGAAAGATTATAATTGAAATCACTCACCAGCCCTTAGCAATCTCCCTAACCGAAGTTGACGACTCCTCGATTAGATCTTCTTCTTCCTTCTGTTTTGGATGGCGAAGTCCTAAGAGTAAAGCACGGGCTTTCTCTTATATTTTCTGTGGACGAGCACCCCAAATCTTTAACTTGTGCTTCTTCTTTGTGCCTCCACCCTCCTCCCTATTTATAGGATGAGAAACATATTTTAGGATTATGAACCCTAAAAATAGCCAACCATAAGATCCAGCCGTCCACTAGCATCAAACGGTCCAAAATATAACATAAAAACTCCAAAATCCGAGCAGCAGTCGCCGACACCGAACTCGACCGAGTTCGGTTCAAAAGGTCTGGAACACCACACCGAGTTTGCACCAAACTCTGCCCCCTTCCGCAGACTTGATTTCCAACATGTTCACTTTGATGTAGAGTGTAGGGGTGAGTATTCGGTTTTAACCGAACAAAATTAGTCAAAACCGAAAAAATCGAAATTCTAAAAATCTAAAACTAAAATCAAACTGAAATTAGCCAAATCCGAAACCAAACCGAACCAAAGAAGCTATTAGGTTGGACTATTATTATTATTTAATAGATCGGATCCAAAGTTGGATTCGTGATTAACTTATATTAGAAGTTGTGATTTTATACACACATTTGTTGTATTTTAAAATTGTATCCAAAGTTCGACTTCAAAACATATACATATAATTGTTGTTTTTAAAATATACACATTTTTAATCACAAAATATGCATAGAATTTGAGTATTTATGTGTTTGCGTAAATTTTATTCGATTTTCGGTTTTGAACCGAAATTGAAATCTAAAATTGAATAATTTTTTTTTAGTATTTTCAAAATCGAACCAAATTCAATTTTCGGTCTAATTTAATTTTCGGTCCCAAACCGAATATAATGCTCACCCCTAGTATAGTGGGATCTTGTTGTAGTATATTTGGTGTTGGTGAGAACTTGTCCTACTCTTCAGTCTTTCTCTACCCATTTGTGTGAAAAAAATATAATATTTTTATAAAATTAAAAAGAGGAAAGTATTGTACTCCAACAAAAAACAAAGGATGCTGGTGATCACGGAATTTTGGCCCTCACCCTTGCAATATCTGCTTGTATGATTACTAATTAAATAATACGATAACACATATTATTCTTTCTTTCGTTAGTTCAGTAGGAAAAAAAATGCATGAAAACCCTTATACAATATTTCAAATATGTGAAAAATTGTAAAGACTAAATTATAACTTGATACTCTCAATTATCCAAAAAATTTAGCTTGATACCCGAAACTATAATAGATACTAACTTAATACCTTAAACTATTAACAATTTTCTGGTTGATACCCTCAACCACTCACCGTTAGCTTTTCTGTTAAAAAAAAGATTATTTACGTTAACTACTCTCATATTTTATATTTATTACACGGAGTAGTCCTACTTTGAAACTAATTACACGGAATATTCTTATATTCTTATATTTTCTATAGAAAGGTATAACACTAACAATCCCTAAGAAAAAAAAAATTAAAGAAAGAGGTACCCTGTGTAATTAATTTCAAAGTGGAAATATTCCGTGTAATAAATATAAAACATGAAAGTAGTTAAAATAAATAACTATATCCTCCTTCCTTCCTTCTCCCATCTCCCATCCACCACTGCATCCCCCCCACCCGGTAGTCACCCCCCCCCCCCCCCCCCCCCCACCCCCCACTCCGTGGTAGCGTCCCCATTCTCGTCTCTTCCGGTGTCTCCTCCAACCACACCACATGAAATCTTCTCTCCGTTGTCGTGACTGCACTGCCGCCGCACGCTGTCGTTGCTGTGCCATCACTGTTGTTGCGTCCGCGTACCGCTTTCGGTGTTGTGCTTTTGCCGAAAAATGAGAGGGAATTGAGAGAATAGAAGGATATTTTTGTCATTTTCAATTTTAGGTTTACATCGGTAGAAAGAGAATTGAGGAAAGAATATTAAGTTGGTACTAATTAAAGTTAAAAATATCGAGCTAAAAATCTTCAATAGTTGAGGGTATCAAATTATAAATTAGTCAATTATAAATTAAAAAACTTAGAAAAGTTGAAGGCGCCGGACGAATGAGAAAAGGTTGGGCTATAAGTTGGTCATGACTGTGACATAAAAAAACAAAAAAATGGCGACTTACGTTGCAAGCTGATCCAACCCATCGAGAGAACATGTAGCTGACACACATGACACATTCATATATATATTATATATATATATATATATATATATACTGATCGTGCATTAATGACGAAATCCACGCGCTTGACACAAACAAAAGTGGCTTGTCCTTTTTGACTGATTCTGCTCCGACCACAATGAATGCGCGTCCACATGGACGAAGACGAACAGCAGTACAAGTCTTATCATATAACCCAAGCCACATGCCACCATCATAGAGTTCATTTTCGTCCAACCCGTCCTAACATTATTGTAAAACTAAACTGGAGTTGATGTTGACCATTATTTGATTTTGTACCGAATTCAAATCTAACCGAACCAAGAATATTCGATTTGATTTAAAAAAAAAAAAAATCAGTTCGACTTTATATTTTATATTTTTTTTGTTAAAGAACGACTTCATTTATGGTATTACATAGAACACGTTGGCCGAATCATAATTGATTGTAGCCAATATACAAGATGTTTTTTTAAAATATCAAAAAAAAAATATTCGGTTTTAAATTTTAATTTTGATCAAAATGTAAAAATCGAATAAATTTTATATAATTATATAAATACTCTCAGTTCTTTGTTTATTTTGTGGTTAAAAATATATATAGTTTGAAAATAACATATATTTGTGTTTTGAATCAAAATTTTGATAATTTAACAACTAATCTGATTTTGAATACAACTTTAAAATACAACAACTATATTTATAAAAATTATATTTTTTAATAATAAAAATTAAGCACGATTCCAACTTTGGGTCTGACACATTAAACAATAGAAATAGTCCAACCGAATAAACCGAATAGGCTTTGTTCGGTTTCGATTTTAGCTAATTACGATCTCGTTCCGGTTTTGGATTTTTTTAGAATTTTGATTTATTCGATTTTGACTATTTCGGTTCTACTGAAACTAATTAAACCGAACACTCACTCCCGGTTATTACTACGTGTCATTTTTACCTAACTCAAAATCACTTTGGAAGCGGTTTTGTGAACAACCATACCAGTTTTGACCACTAATTTGATACGTGAAAATCTTTCAGTGGAATGGTAAACGTCAACTCTAGTTTTGGTGGGTAAATAAAAATAAACTCTACCATCATACATATACTGCAGAAACGAATTAAGCAAAGGACTAATTAGCGTTTAGACCCTGGTTTTCTTTACCATCTTAGAGTTTAAATCCTGACATGTCCAATTGAAAAGTTTGGACTCTGAATTTTTATTTTTGGTTTCCTTTTTCCCATTATACCCTTCATAGTCTATGTATAAATAAGTGTCCACCGCAGCCTTCAAGTAATACAAAATTTGACTAAAGTCAATACGTAGCACTTGAAACATCTCCCAAATCCAGGGTTTAAACACTGATTAGCCCTTAAACAAATCCAGCAAATGCAATCCTGACATCAACCAACAAACGCAAGGTGGATGACGATAAGCACAACGTACGCCACGTAGTTTTGAACAACCATCTCTTGTAATTTTGTATATAGTCTTGAAATAGCAATGCACGACACAGCACGACACCGAGCATGGTGCTCTCTCCTATATAGTGCAGTTAATTTGGACAACGGAAGAAGAAGAAGAAGAAGAAGAGAGAATGAGACATCACTTAGTACTGATCCCGTTCCCAGCCCAAGGCCACCTGACCTCAGTGCTCAACCTAGCGAAGCTCCTCCACTCCAGGGGCTTCTACATAACCTTCGTCCTCACCGAGTTCACCCACCGCCGGCTGGTCCGGTCCCGGGGGCCCGAGGCCGTCGGGGGGCTCGAAGAATTCCGCTTCGAGACCATACCGGACGGCCTCGGGCCCTCGGACGAGGACGCCACCCAGGACATCCCTTCCCTCTGCCTCTCGCTGCAGAACAACTGCTTCCTCGCGCCGTTTCTGGAGCTCCTGAGGCGGCTCCAGGCCGGCGCGGACGGGGTGCCCGGGGTGACCGGGATCGTCGCGGACGGGTCCATGTTCTTCGCCTTGGACGCGGCGGCGGAGACGAACATCCCGGTAATGCTCTTCTACACCATCAGCGCCTGCGGCTTCTTGGGGTACCTCAATTACCCTGACCTCGCCGAGAGAGGGTACACTCCCTTAAAAGGTGATGAATTTTATCGATATTGTAATCGGTATCGAATCCTTCTTATGAGTATCGGAATCGTGAGTATCGGAATCGACGGAATTTGATATTAAAGTTTTTTTTTTTTTTTTTTTTTGGTATCGAAAGACAATATTGACATAATTTAAAATATTTTTTTTTGCTCTTTCACAGTATAGTAGTTTTGAAATTGAATCAATGGTTTACCTGGATTCCTAATGTTGGTATCGGGACATGCCAAATCGTATCGGTACTTCGGGGCTGATACTGTAAGCTCTGATTTGAATTTTGAATGTTGACATATGTGCTTCCTATACCCTTTGTTTCTATTATAGAGGAGAGCTGGTTGACAAACGGATATCTCGACACTCCCATCGAGTGGATCCCGGGCATGGAGGGCATCCGGCTGCGCGACCTCCCGAGCTTCATCCGGACGGCGGACCCCGACGACGTGATGCTCAAGATCATGGTGAGGCGGGCGGAGTACGCGAGGCGCGCAGACAGCGTCATCCTCAACACGTTCGAGGACCTCGAGCACGACGTCCTCTCGAGCATCCGGTCCACCTGGCTCCCCAACCTCTACACCGTCGGGCCGCTGTCGCCGGCCTCGCGCCGCGTGTCCTCCTCCTCCTCCATCGGGTCGAACCTGCTGAAGGAGGACGCGCGGTGCGTAGAATGGCTGGATAAGCAGGCCGAGGGGTCGGTGGTCTACGTCAACTACGGCAGCATCGCCGTGCTGACGCCGCGGCAGCTCGAGGAGTTCGCGTGGGGTCTGGTTAACAGCCGGCACCCTTTCCTGTGGGTGATCAGGCACGACCTGGTGAGTGGCGAGTCGGCCCGGGACTTCATCGAGGAGATCGAGACTGCGGGAACGTCGATGCTGGCGAACTGGTGCAACCAGGAGGCGGTGCTGGCCCACCGGTCGGTCGGGGGGTTCTTGACGCACTGCGGGTGGAACTCGACGTTGGAGAGCATATACGAGGGGGTGCCGATGATATGTTGGCCCTTCTTCGCAGAGCAGCCTACGAATTGTTGGTACGCGTGTAGACACTGGAGGGTCGGGGTGGACATGGGCGGGGATGTGAGGAGGGAGAGGGTGGAGGAGGTGGTGAGGGAGGTGATGGGGAGGGGGAGGAGGGAGGGGGAGGAGATGAGGGGGAGGGCATTGGAGTGGAAGGAAAAGGCTAGGAGGGCTATAGGAGCTGGTGGGACTTCATATAACGATATCGAAAGGCTTGTTCAGGACTTGGGAAATATCAAGACCTTGTGATGTTCAATTCTATATTTTCTACTGTAATAATAGTTGCTTAGTTTCTTTAATAACAATATGGTACGAACACCATTTTCTCTTGAACATGTACATATATGGCACGATACAGATATAGAATAAGGATATTTTTGGATACGACGTGGATGGACCACCACAAAATTTATATCACATCCAATCTCAAAAAAAAAAACTCACGGAACTAGCACGTCACTTGGTCAGCCGGTATGAATCGAAAGTTAATCCAACTTATGGAATTCCCATGATTTCACTTGTGTCTTCTATATAAGACTCCATTCCATGAAATCTTAATAGAGAACACAGGCAATCTATATATCATCCACGATAAACAAATATAAACTAAACAATAGAATATAATATAATATTGAAAACTAGAGGTTTAAGTCTATCAAGAATTCATCTATCGTCCAGTGGAGACAAATCCACTAGTAGGCGAATAAAAATAAAAGAAACGAAATAATGTAAAAATGAAACGAAAAGATAGCATAAAAGGAAATGACACGGTGCCTTGCTCACACAAACTCGGACGGATCGATCTCTACGTAATCAGAAGAGGGTACTACTACGTTGGGTCCTGGTCCATAAATATGCGAATACTCCCCGTCGGCTAAATCTGAAGAAAAATTCAGATCCTCAGTGGTACGTAGCATGATACATAATATACATGCCACTAACTACAATATAATATGAAGGAATAAGGATAGAAGAATAAATAAGGGTGCATGTACCATTGCTAAACGTTCTATGCGCTCAAGCAATGAGGACAACGTTCAATGCTAGGACAGACTGACCATGGGTACATGGGTAGCACTCAAGTGACTCACTTGCAACATATCGGGTAGTGCAAGAACGCGACACTAGTAAAAATAGACACGACACAACAGAACATTGCCCAAGCGCCTAGTGATTGTCCTCTCCATCCAATGTAACTACGAGTCGAGTTTACGTCAACCGAAAATCCAGTAACGACCATGGATTATTGTTGAACCAACACTACTAGAATAAGTCAAATTAGCGACGTCTGGAAACGTCGCTAAATGGTCTAAAAACGTCGCTAAAAAATTTAGCGACGTTTTAATGAAGTCGCGTTTAAGTTAGTCGCTGACAGAAAAAACGTCGCAAAACGTCGCTAAAAAATGTAGCGACGTTTTAATGAAGTCGCGTTTAAGTTAGTCGCTGACAGAAAAAACGTCGCAAAACGTCGCTATAGCTATGTTTTCTAGCAATGTATTTGCGTCGCTAATATTTTTCATATTAGCGAATCAACGTCGCTAAATTAGCGACGTGTTTTTGTGTCGCTAAACGTTGCTAAATTTTTCTGTTTAGCGACGTTTTGTATCACATTTAGCGACATTTTGCTCCTTTCCTGACTGGATCCGTTGATATTAGGCTATGATGAGGACTATGCCCCCACCTTTTATGGCCCATATGACGTAGCAGATGATACATTTGAGGAGCCGGTTCCTACTCAGTAGACTACTTTTGAGGAGTAGTTAGCCAGTTAGTTAGTATTTTTCTTTCAGCATAGCAATCGGATTTGTCCCCGATTTATCTTCTGGTTCTGTATTAAACTATGGATTTGGATGTCACATTTTGCCTTATGAAATCTTAGCATTCCTATTTCCTGTTATTATCCTTGCCTATTTATTCTTGTGGATGAGCTAGATTTTAAATTACCTGTGAATATGATCTAGACAGCGTACTACCGCCGACACTGCGGCGTAGGCTGGACGTACTCGCGAACCGGTACCCGATTCATCTGGGTGCGGGTCGTGACAAAAGTACTGAAATATAAACATCCAATGGGTCACCTAACCGTCTAAGTGAATGCAGTTTGAGAACAACTTTCCAACACGTGGGCTATCTGGTCATAAATGGGATTGGCATGATTCTCTCGGAGAATCAGGGGCCTACAAGCATACCGTCTTTTGAACGGCAGAGGCCGCCTACAATATATAGGATCACAACCACCCGTCGCTCCGGCCCAAAACAATTGGTCTGTATTTAATAAGAAACACTAAGGATTAAACATTATTCTAGTTATAAATTTCTCTTTATGGGCCATATAGTCCCAATTCAAACTTTATATTACTAATCTTCTTTTTGTTAGTTAAAGCCCAACTCTTCTATTAAAACATTATGAATTCTAGCCCATTAACCACCTTAATAATGGAACTCAACTTCAACTGGCTCTTGTGGTCAGAGAGAATAGGTATAACCTACCTGACTAGGCGGACGGTCTCTGGATCAAACCGCGGGGGAGGTGTGGGTCAGTGGGTCCAAATGGCATGCAATGTAACGTGCACAAAGTTCCGTGAGGCATCTCAAAAAAAAAAAAAACCACCTTAATAGGTTTATATTAACTTTTATTAGTAAGGGCCCAAGCCCAATGCTAAAAATAAACTATCTTCGGCTGCGAATATTAATGGTTGAGTTACTTATAATAATTTATTTTCAATTATTTTACTATTTTTATTCTTACTTGATTCTTACTCCCTTAGCCGAGCCCTTCGTCATTTTAAAGCTCAACTCATTCCTAAAAGGATTTGCACCACAGGATCTCAGTGTAATAGGGAATCCAACACATTTCTCTCTGTAATTACACACACACACACCATGAGCTTTGTTTGGTTGGCTTTACCTAAGTATTCTTTATTTCGTTTAGTGATTACCATAAAATGAATTTGAAAAACATATTTCAATATTGATGATAATGGGAAACCATAAATTTAGAACTTTACTATAAATATTCTGAACTGTTAGTAAAGATGATCATATGCTTACTAAGTTTTATGCCCAATATTCTGTCCTTGAATATTAACAGAGGTGAATGTATTCTTCACTTACTAACCTATTCCCATGGTTCACTGCTTCCTATCCATTGCTTTTTGGTCATGTTAGCTAAAGATTACTTTTCTCTATTAGGTGTATAATATATGTTTATTAGTTTACTTACTATTCTCGTTAGTGAGTGAAGGATACGTGTACTCTAAAGTAGCCCAAACACACAGGAATTTAAAGAGAAGGCTACGCTAATGAGTAGAGGAAAGGAAGTACCACCAAGAAGAGCATCCAGAATGACAACCTTAAGGTGGAACATCCATGGAATTAATCTTCTTCCAGCTTGACTTAAAAGATCAACAACACATCCGTAAATCTCGACCTTCAGATTGATTTCAAATTTCTGAATTACACGACTCCGCGTACGGCGTCGACACCCTAATCTTTTTCGGACGTTAAGCAACGTCTCACGGTTCTAGGTTGAACGGTACATCACAGAAAATAACTCAAACAAATAATATCAAAGGAACTACTACAAGTTTGGCAAGGTACACTTGCCTGTGTTCTGAACTCCGTCAGTTGCTTCAATATAAGTGGGATCTCCAGATACGTCTTCGGATGCTGAAACAAACATCAAGATAATCATCAATCTCAAAATAATTAAACCCGTCTTCCACGAGTGCAAGCCACCAAGATACCCATAAAAGTGATTTCGTTCGGCTTGATCCTGTGCACAAGCACGCCATGGGACTCCGAGATTGCTTCCTCTGAAAGTCCATGCATATATAGCTGAAGCAGCAGAAATTATAACGGTCAGCCCACGGGATGACATCCTTTCCTGCCAGGTCGAAAGCCTTCTTCGCCTCAACAATGCATCTGCACTTTGCATTAGGGGTCAGCATTATTCGGTTTTGGACCGAAAACTGAACCGAACCAAACCGAATAAAAGATTCGATTCGGTTTGAAAAAAATTAGATTCGGTTTCGGTTTTGGATTTCGGTCCAAAACCAAATAAGATTCATGCAATTTTTAAATATTCTAATTTTATGCATATTTTGTGATTAAAAATGTGTATATTTTGAAAACAATAATTCTATGTATATGTTTTGAAGCACAACTTTGGACACAACTTTGAAATACAACAAATGTGTGTATAAAATTATAATTTCAGCAAAATTTCAACATTGGGTCCGGTCCAGTAAACAATAGCAACAGTCCGACCGGACTAACTGAATAAACCGAATAGTTTATTCAGTTCGATTTCGGTTTTAGATTTTGGCTAATTTCGGTTCGATCTCGGTTTTAGATTTTTGGAATTCGGTTTATCCGGTTTTGACCATCACGATTCGATTTAAACTGAAAGCTCACCTCTACTTTGCGTACACAACGTTATCCTCCTCTTCATGATATACCCATCAATCCAAGCACCCAAATTTGCGCAGGCCGAGAGTATGCTTACGAGAGTAACCTCGTTAGCCTGCACACTAGTTCTCGACTCCTGCAGCAACATCATCTAGAAAACCTTGACAGCCTCCAAGAAGTACCTCTCGCGGAAACCATAACATTCCAACCACCACATTCCTATCCGCCGCAGCAGGCACACAATCAAACAGCTCCTTCAAAACCCCGCACCTTGCGTGCCCGGCATCATACCGTAGAATACTTCACTCAAGGCTTTTGTTAGCAATTCGGCAAACGGAAACAATTCGGGATGATCACACACTGTACAAGTAAAATACGTTAAAAAATTTGATCAAATATTTGTAAGAAAACAAATCGGGATGACCACATAGTAAAATACGTTAAAAAGTTCTGTCAAATATTCGTGAGGTTAGAAATTTCACGTACTTAACAGATTGCCACCACATTTTTGTGTGTCAAATTTGTCAATAATTTGAACGAAACACGTTTAAAATTTTGCAATCCGAATCTTTCAAAAGTACGCAAGTATTATACGTTTTTTAAAGAGCCTAAAAAATTCATGTTCGGATGATTACTAATTCAAGGCTGCTAAGTTAGTGTAATTCGAATACCCGACGATGAGTGTTGAAAGATATTTACATCTCTTTGCGGCATTTCGTCGAGCAGTCGGCGTGCGACGTCCGTCCGGTGGGCCGGCTGAATTGGAAGTACATGATCGTAAGAGCGTTGGAAACGAAGAGGTTGCACGCGTGGCCGAGCTTGATGAGGAGGGAGGGAGTGCGCCGACTCGCCTGAGGTGACGGTGAACTCGTCGGGGACAAGGCGGGGTTGGTGATAAGGAGGGCTTGAAGCTGGAGGAGATGGGGCCAGAAGAGGCGGTGCCACCGTCGGAGGAGGATGGAGACGGGGAAGTGGGGAGGGAAGTGGCGGAAGTGGGAGGGAAGTGGTGAATGAATGAAGATAGATTAATGGAATTCAGAATTCTCATCCATTAAGGAGATTTACTATGGGAGCTTGGTTTTTTTAAATGTTCGACCTACAAAAATGAGTATAGATAACTAAAACAAATAACAAACTAATTATCATTCATATTAGTATAGATAATAACGAATTAGTATAGATAATAAAAAAAATTAGAAAATAAAATTACCGAAAGTAAATTTTTGAGGTCGAAACATCGTATTTTTACGATTCTAAAAATTTTTGAAGTCTGTAAAGTGATGAAACTGTTTATCCCATAGTACTTTTAGATACGGTTATTTTGGCACAAACTGGATCTTATTTCGATCTCTCAGTCAAAAGTTATGATATTTTAAAATTTTATATTTTTGCATGTAACATGTGCGTTTTGTTTCGGATGAAAAAAATTTCTATACGAATTGTGTTACCCTCGTCGAAAACATACAAATCGACCTATTATTTTACGAAAAACGAATTCAAAACAAATAGTTATGACCGCTCGAAGTCTGTTCGACGGTAGACGTAATATTCTTACGGCAGTTTTTTTTTCAATTATAGCATATTTTATTTTGGATGTTAAATTTTATTTTATTTCTAATTTATTTAAAAAACTATTGCTACAACAACTTTAAAAAAAAATCTAAATAAAAAAAAGAATTAAAAAAAAAAAACCAGAAAAAAAAAACCAGTTGGCTCCCCCGTTTGTTTGTTTTAAAAAAAAACACAAAAAAACCTAAAAAAACAAACCAAAAAAAATAAAATATATTGCCTGATTTTCGCCAACTCGGTTGGCAAAAATTTGACAAACCCAAATTTTTGCCAACCCAGTTGGCAAAAATTTGACAAATATAAAAAAAAATTTATTATTTCATATTTTCGCCATCGGAGATGGCGAAAGGTTTCGTGATTTCAAATTTTTGACAAATTATTTCGTTTTAGTTAATTTGTTTAAAAATATTTTCAGTACATCAAATTTTCTGTAAATTCAAGTTAAAATTTATAGGATTTTTGTTAATAAGTTGTTTTTTTATAATTTAAAAATTATAAGTTTTTTGTTAGAATTTTTTTATATATAATTTTAAGTATAAATTTATTTCAAATTTATAAGTTATATGTTTAGTATAATTTGAAATTTATAAATTTATTTGTTAGAAAATTTATTTAATTTCTTTATATTAATATTTATATAACTTTAAGTATAAATTAAAATCTAAATATTTATAAGTTGATAATTTTTTAAAAAAAATGAATAACATATAAAAAAAATGTATAAATCAATTTTTTTTAATTTAAATATAAATTTATAACTTGGAATTTAAAGAAGTTATTTATATAGACATAAAGAAGTTAAATGTAAACAACTAACAACATTAAGTAAGAAAAAGATAAATTTTTTATTAATGGCAATAAAATTATATATGTATTATAACATTAAGTAAAAAAAAAACTTTTAAATGATATTTTATTTGCATAAAGCTTGTAAAAAATGTACAAGTCTTTAAAAAAAAATATCGACGTCCGTCTTTCGTTGAAGTTTATTGCTCAGTTCCTCCTTCAGTAGCGTCATCTATAGTAAGAGATTGAAAGTCCAGCTCTGCGATATCGGCAATTTCATCTCTTGAGTCTTGAGTTCTTTGTTCAGCACGGGTCCAATCATGAACGCAGACACAAGCTTCCAAAATATCTGACAGCAACCGACTCATTTTCTTGCTTAGCATCATTGAACCTGCACAAAAACAATATTCTGATGCTACCGTGGACACCAGGACCATTAGAATATCGTGCGCTATAAAAGAGAGTACATGATACTTTTTTCGTGTCTCTTCCACCATTCTAAAATTGAATAATAAGATGAAGAGTCATCTTTATCTTCTTCATAAGAATTTAGATATAAGGACACTTCTTGCTGTCACGCCCCAGTCCCAAAATGCCGAGGGACTGGAGACGTGCGCAATGGCCAGCAGCACGCACCGATGGACAACCCAATTTAATGGATCCATCATGGCATGCTTAAGCTGTATTCTAACAGTAAAATGTTACAAGTCACAGGTGTTTCTAATCTTATCCACAGAACAAACACAGATTAATGCCAAGAATAATGCAATAGAAATAAATAAGCAATATCAAATAAGTGTCTCGGAAAACAATCCGAGAATTAGTCTGTTACATTCAGAGGAAAATAGACAGGAAATAAAGGAACTGAAAATAGAAACAGAAACAAAAATAACTGACTATATACAGCCAATGCTCAAGGGAGGTCCTCTGGTGTGATCTCGTCCTCAGGTCCTGGTACAGCTCCTGGAAGTGCTCATGTACGGTGTATCTCTGGATGGATCTCTTCGGCTATACCTGGGGACATAGTCCATTCCAGGTCCTCAGGGGACATAACAAGGTACAGATAACACAAGCCAAAATAAATACAGTGCAGAAAATAAATGAAACAATAGGGTAAAACTATGTAACCAGCTAAGTGATAAATGCAAGTTGAGAGCATCACTAGAACTCAGGCTGAGCCACTACCAGCTCTGTGTCGGGGAGCCGGTAGCAGTAATAACACGTAAAGGGCCAAGCTCTGCTCGAGAGTCTTGTGCCTCACAATAATAGGGGTATGTATATATATGATCAGCCTGTAGCCTGTGTGTCTCTCCCCATCCAATGTAATCACACGTCCCATGTCCATGTGGCCCCATGTCCATGACACGTAAGATCATATCTAATGCAACAAGTCATATAGTATCTAGGAACATAATGTCAATGTCATAAAGTCTGTATCCTATACAGAATCACCATGAATGTCTCAAGAGGATTCTGTCTCATGAATAGTGTCAAGTGTCCTGGGCTCTGATGTACTTGATAGGACAAGTACCAAGAGTAAGGGTATCGAATGTCCATCTCTAAATGATGTACCCAACACCGCGTACGGGGTTGGCACCCGACTATGATCGGACACTAAGTACGTCACACGTTTCCTAGGTTAAGCAGTTAAAACAAGTTTACATTTAAATCCACAAGAAATCAAGTAAAATACTATGTCAAGGATTACTGAGAATTGGCATGCTTTACTTGCCCACTGATGCTAAATAAGTCCAGAAAAATAAGTAGCAAGCTGCAGGGTTTGGCAAGATACACTTGCCTGCTGATGTATAAATAAGCCAAGGAATATTTATCAAGACTGCAAGTTTTGGCGAGGTACACTTGCCTGCGGTTCCGGTTCCAATTGCGGCTCTGACTTCAGCTGGGATTGCAGGCGGTACTTCGGTTGCTGAAACAAACATCACCATCAGATCCAAAAAATATCAATCAGCTAGAAACGTCTGTCCTTGAGTCCAATTTGGAGACAAGGACAAAAACGACAATTTCGGGTCAAAACGGGGTCCACATGTGGGCCCACTTTGCACCGAAAAATGTGTCAGGGTCAACGGTCTCCAAATTCACCAAACTTAGTGTCAACAGGTCAGGAACGATGATACGAACCCAATGGAAGTTCCAGAATTGGATTCCGATGAGTCGATCACAAAATCGCCCGTCGAGCGGGGCCTGTGGGGCCCACGACACGCGATTTCGTCAACGTTCTCAGAATCGAACCAAACTTGGGTCACAGGACCAGCGTATCGCTACGAGTCCAATGGCGTAAGTTTTGTTTCAATCCGACGTGTGTACACAAAATTAGGGTAAATTGCAGAAAAGTCGGATACGGGGCGATGTCCGCGGATACGCGTTGATTTCGGTGTGCACGCACACCCGAATCAGCTTCCGCGAAATCCCACACGTCCGTATCAACGACGCGCACGTATCTGTGAAGACCGCACGCGACCAAGTCGTTCCGTTTGGCGGGGCGTACTCAGTTCCGGGGTAAAACAGGGTTTGGTTTTTCCTGTTTTTGGATCGCGGTGTGCGATCACCACAGGACGCGATGCCCCGAACGGTTTGTCCGGGCACCGAGAGGGTCATACAGGCTTCGCAACATAATTTACGGAATCGAAAACAGAGCTACGAGCAAGAAGATACACGCACCTGAACGGGACCCGAAAACCGGGGTCGAATTGTGTCCGACACGACACAGGACACGTGTCCTGTGTCGGACACGGGGGGGAATTTAGGAATTAGGGTTAGGGCTTCAGCCGGCAGCGGGGACGGCGGCTCTGTGGCCAGGCGGAGGCGGAGGGGACCGGCGCTGCTGTCGTCGGAGGGCGACGCGGCGTGGCGAGGAGACGGCGGCGTGCGGCAGGCGGCTTGGGCGCTGCTGCGGCCGCTGCTGCTGTCGACGAGCGGGGAGGAGGAGGAGAAGAGGGAGGGGGCTGGCCGCGGCGTCGACGGCGGCGCTGGGGTGCTGCGGGTCCGGGCGGAGGCGACTGACGGCGTGGTGGTCGGTGGCGAGGGCGACGACGGTGGGGTGCTGCGGGCAGGGTGATGCGGCGAGGCGGCGAGGGGTGAGGCGTCGCCGGCGGAGCTGGGAGGCGGCGGAGCAGGGTCAGGCGGCGGGGGTTCGGGTGGTGGCGGAGAGGTCTGCGGGGGAGGGTTTAAATAGGGCAGGCAGCGGGGGAGAGGGGCCGGGCATGGCGGGGACATGGCGGTCGTGGCGAGCGAGGCGGGCGGCTGGCCGGGCGGGGCGGCGCAGGAATCGGGCGCCGCCGGAGAACGCGGGAAGAGGGAGAGAGGGGTAGCGGGTTGCGGGCACGGGCGGGTCGGGTCTGGCGGATCCGACCCGCTAGGGGGCTGGGCCGGGTTTGGGCCAATGGGCCGGGCCGGGCTGCTGGGTTAAAATAAAAAATAATTAAAATCTAATTAAATAGATAATTAATAATAATTAATTAAATAAATAATTAAATAAATACTTTTTAGGTGTTTAAAAATAGGTCCGAGGCCCAATAAATTCCAGAAAAATTATCCTAAGTCCAGTTTTTCATTTTACAGCAAAAAATATTATTTTTATAATATTTTAATACTATTTATTATCATTTAAAAATCATTTAAATATTAAAATCCTGTTTTTAATTTACGGAAAAATCCCAGAAAATTTCAGAAAATTGTGAAAAATCTAGTTTTGAAAATTTTGAAAAATCATGGGGTTTACACTTGCATAAGTTGAAAAAATTATTTTTGTTTCTTCCTTTGCAGTACACCTTAGCATATGATAATTTAGACATAAAATCAGAGCTACTACCTTAAACGGTTGTACCTTGTCGGATGGATATAACTCTTTCTTCATATAAAGTAATTAAACTATCTAAAACATCCTTATTTTCTACTTTCAAACTATCTACGTCAACTCTCATATTATTTTTAAAATCGTCTAATAAAATATATACACCATCTAATTTAATCGTAGGATCAAAAACCGAAGCCAAACAATATATAAGAGGTATATCACCCCAATAATTTTTTAATTTGGCTTCTATTTTGGCAACAACATAATCAAAACCAGAAATATTTCTATATTTACAAAATAAATGAGACATGTTAAGAATTTTCATTAAAGCTAAAGGAGAAGTTGGATAATAAACTCCAGATAGAATACATGTAGCATTGTAAAATAATTCAAAAAATTAAAAAATAGAAGTAGCAATTAACCAATCATTATCAGTTACCTGATAATTCAAAACTAGGATTAGCATTATAATAATGTGTAATAATATCTTTAAACTTAATGGAATATTGCAACATTAAATAAGTAAAATTTTATCTATGTGGTGCATCCTTAACAAATCGTCTAAAAGTAACACCATATTGTGTACATAAAATTTTAAAAGTTTGTTGTCTACTTGCAAAAGAGTTCAAACTATGTAAACATGATCTAAGATTTTCTAAATTTAGTTGAAAGAATTCAAGACATTCTTGTACAATCAAATTAATAATATGACAAACACATCTAACATGAAAAAGTCCACTTTATAACATAGGCATAAATTGTGTTTTCAAAACACTAATATAAGAAGTGTTGTTACTAGCATTATAAAAAAATTCAAAAATATTTTATTGTGAATATCATATTCACACACATATTGCATTATAGCGCCACTGATTACAGTGCCGATATATGAAAATTCTAAAGGCCTTAGACAAATGATGCACTTTTGCAACATCCATCTTGGATCTATATAGTGTGTCGTGATACAAATATACACATAATTTTACTTAATAGTCTATATATCATAAGTTAAAGCAAATTGACTAACATGCATAAAAATTTCTTTCAAAACAGCCTTATTTTTTTGAAAAAAAAAATCAGAGCCTCTGCTCTGGTAGTAGATCTAAAAACTTTAGTAAAACAAGGATTAAGGACATTACTTGCATATTTATAATATAAATCATTCTCACCAGATGTAAATGGTTGTTTCTCACAAATCATAAATCTTGCTAACGCAGTCTTGTTACGAGCATCAGAATAAGTAAAGTTACCTAAAGAAGATCCTTGACCACCGGTACTTAACTGTGTTTTTGTAGCCTGCAGTGTGTCTTTGCCATAGCAATTTTCGTAGTATCTTTTTAAAGTGTCCATGGCATTTTTTTTTTAAACCCACTTACATTTATTACATTTTGCAGCCTTAGGTATTGGTTTTTGATCTTTTAGATCTAAAACCGATGCGTCCTCACTTTCCGTGACTGAGTTTTGTCAAATATTTTCATAAAAAAGATATTTTTCTATTAGCAAGATTTGTAGTCGTGGCCATACTCCTAACTTCAGGAGGTGACATTTGTGTCGGTGGCGCAGAATTAGGAATATCTTATTTTCAAACATATTATTATATTAGTCATAATTTTCAAAAGGTTGGTTTAAACCTTTTCCGTCCATATTTAAAATTTTAATTTTCAAAAAAATTGTAGAGCAAAATTAATTACTTATCTACAAAGAGAGAGAGAGAGAGAGAGAGAGAGAGAGAGAGAGAGCAAAGAAAAATCTTAAATCAGGAAAAAAAACTATTCTGTAATATTAAAGTTACTTGCAACGTTTGCTAGAAGTCTCCAAAAGAAATTGCAATAAAATGTGTTGAGAGTGAAGAAGTTGAACTTCAGTAATTGTTTTGCTTCTAAACTTTGTAATTGCCTTCCTTCTAAACTTTGTAAGAGAGGAAAAAAATTTGTAGAAGGGAAGAAATTGTGTTTGTCTATTTTTCATGAATTATGAACTATTTATAGATTTTTTTGGGGGTCGAATGATCCCAAATATCCAAAAAAAATAGTAGTTATAATGGATATTTTGGTCATTTTTATCAAAACGACCAAAATACCCCTAAAACGGACAAAAAATTACCACTAAAACGGAGGTATTTCCCCAATGGCTATTTTATAAAATAAAATAAAATCGAATCGGGCCGAAGCGGATCTGAACCGGGCATGTCCAGACCGGCCAGACCGGGTCATTCGCATTTGGCCTGGTCCGAACGGAGGATTGATCGGATCGGACCGGACTTGCAGGTCGGATCCGCCGACCCAGTCCGAACCCGTGGAAGGAGTGGACCGGAGCAGACTGGTCCATTGACCGGACCGGTCCGGACCGGATTTGATCGGACCGGACCCGTGACGGTTCCGGACCGATCCGTACTCTAACACACCTTGAAATTAAGGTATTTATACTGTGATGACATTTAAACTACGACCTTAAAAATAAGTTTAGTAAACAAGCACTGCATAAAAATAAGTTTAGTAATTACAACAATGTCTTTGTTGACATTTAAACTATGACCTTATAATGTCTTAACAAACTATTCTACTATGGTTCTTTTATTGTAAATGTGGTGTTATTAAATATAACTCGATAATTTTTTTTTTACATTTTGTGCTAGCAAAGTAACACTTAGGGTTTGTTTGACAATAATATTTTCACCGATTTTGTGAAAGTTTGGAGCTGGTTGTTTATGAAGTATTTTAAAAAATATTGTTTGATAAAAAAAATTTAGTAACTGGTTTTGGCCGACTCAAATTTTTTCTAAAATCAGTGTAGTATAATTTTAATATTTTTATAAACACCACAAAAATATAGTGTTTTGAGGGTTAAATTTATTTATTTATTTATTTATTTATTAAAAAAATATAATTACAACTACTAATATTGTACCATATTTATTTTTTCTCATTTTTTTTAAGTCTTATCCAACGGCTACTTCCTCCAAAATGTAAGTTTTTAAAAATTTGTTGTCAATTTGATGTGGTAGTGAATGATTGACATAAAATTTTACAATCCATTTGACATGAATGTGAATGTTTTGCTCTCAACATTTATGATTTACAAATTGTCAAACTATTTATGCTTGTAAATTAGACGAGTGTATAAACTATTGTTTGGAATGACAATAATATAATTATTGTTCGAAAGAAATATTGTTTATATATGGACATGTAATATTTAAAAAAAATTCTAAAACCATTCGTTAGTCAATTATCAAACATGAGTTAGATTGATTTAAAAACTACTACTTAGAATCGTCTAAACCCCTCGTAACCGAGATTTTAAAAACACCTCTAGATTGATTTAAAAACTACTACTTAGAATCGTCTAAACCCCTCGTAACCGAGATTTTAAAAACACCTCGCAACCACTACTCCAACAATTAAGAAACAGAAAACCAACTGTAACAAATATCTCACAGCCACTATACAAAATTTACCAAACAGGCTCAACCAAACTATCCTCGAAGATTTGGTATCCAAAACTCGAAAAAAATATTATATGGGCCGGACACAGTGCACCTGATTCCTTCCCAACGGTTGAATTGTATAGAAATGTGTACATGCACACATCTCCACAGTAATTCAATGATTAGCATGTGAATGATACATTGCGCTTGACACATCCACTAATTTCTCCAAAACTAGTAGGATTATTTAGTAACAACGTCTCATATATATATAGAAGTTAGAATTTGGGTCTTCAAAGTGTCCGACATTAAATTTTAGATCTTAAAATTACTGTTCACTAGCTTATGTGAACAATTATTTTGAAACACTTTGGAAATCCAAACTCTAATTTAAACAATTACGTGAGACTATGTTACTTAAATAACCCAAACTAGTAACATGGCCTTCCCGTAGTCCAACTTTCCTACAACGGTCAAATATCACTACTTTCTTACAGGTGAACGCTTCTCATTCTCACCGCCCCCGACCCGTTTCTCCCATGAACTAAACTTCTTCCGGTAACTTCACCTTTCTCAGCCGTCGGGTTTTTCTCAATTCCCCACGTCTTCCTTCTTCTTCTTCTTCTTCTTCTTCTTCTACAAATTGTACCCTAATTTCCCTCAAAATTCGCGCTCGGGAGGTCGAATCAGAGCTCAAGATGAGACCTTTCAGTGATCTCCGCCCCCATTCTCCTCTCTAATGGCTCAGGTGATTCTTATCGTACTAATTCTGGTACCAATTTTGAGAAGTTCTGTACTTGTTGTCGGAGCCGAGGGAACCCATATAGGAATCTGCGGGCTTGATCGAGTTGAAGTGGTGGAATCATCGGAAAGCGTCTACGTTTTTGTCAATCAGAAGAGAGTAGATGATCCTTATTTGGTTTGTAGCGTGTTAGGGTTTTATTTGGGGAGCGGGTGCTTTGTTGGCGATCGCGAATGGGACCGGATTGGGAAGAGGTGCTGCGCTCGCGGCTTCGGCGTAGCGAACGATGGTAAATTTTGTTGCAGTTTGGTCGAATTGTTTTTTTTTTGTTGTTGTTGATAAAAATGGTTTCTTTTTGAGTGAATTGCATGGTATGCTAATTTTCCTGTGTTGGAATGCATATTGTAGCTGCAACTGTCGCATTATTACTTTTTTTTTCTGATAGATGAGTTGATGCTTAGATGGAATAAAGTGAACATGCTGTAAACTTAGTATAAGGCTCCTGCTTCATGTTAAACTGTATCAGTATCACAAATATAAGTGACAATCTGTTAGCTCGCTCAGGGTTGTTAAAGTTCCGTGACAGACGAGAAAGCGCTAGACTCTCACTCTAGTCATGCATGGGTTATAAGTTAAAGAAACCATACTAAACAATTCAAGTCAATGAAAATTAAGAGCTACTAGAATGGTGAAGAAAGCGAGACTCTAATTGCATAACACTGTTATTGCAATGCAATCGATTAATGAAGGATTTATAGGTAAAACTGGTGCGGCAATCTCTGAGTGAATTGAATTTACTCTTATACCCTTAAGTTCCTTTCCTTTGAGCAGGTTTTATCTTTTTTCTATTGAATATGTTTTCTCAAACCATATTCTAAATTCATTGTTTTCATAGTACAGCCTATTGAGGATGTCCCGAACAACTTTATTTGTTGTAAAGTCCATTAAACAGTAGCGAATTCTATTTTCGATATTGTCGGAGAGTCTAATTTAGCCGTTTCTTTATAAATTGGATGCGCAATAGCAACATCAGTAATTTTAATTCAATTAACTTATTTTTCTTTATTTGAAGAAGAAGTTGATGACCGGAATGTCTATGAAGGTATCATGTTAACAACTAAATCAGTTGAGATGTAACATTTCTATCAGAAGACTAATGATCTTCGGAGTAACGTTAATTATAGCAAAATTATTATTCGTCATCTCAATACTCCTCAATCATGGGGACTTCATCCCAATCGAACCAAACAATTGGTTTATCGTGATAGGGGAATCAATGTTCCCTACAATTATTGGGATTATATTAAAGCTTTTACCAAGGTCTTCTACTTCGACAATAGCAAGCAGAAGCACTATTGGTTTACTGAAACATAAATATATAACAATGCTTGTAGAGACCGACTGCAAATGAGATGAGTACCTCATGAGCACTGTTGTGCCGATACTAACCAACCAAAACGGCAAAACAACAATTAACCAACCAAACGGCGATAAAATAGAGAAACAAACTAAACCGAAAAACAAAACACACAAGAAACTTAATGTGGTTCACCCTAAGTGGGCTATTTTAACGGATGTATTCACTATTGAGTTGGGTTGGGGGCACGTTCCCCATAGTCTTTTTAGAATATTAACCATGGTGTGGAGAATGTATAGTTGGGTCTATTGTGCTATTATGTTGTCTCCCCAACAAATTGTAATTAAAAATAATTGTCCCCACCAATATAATTCCACCAAAAATGTAATAAAAACTAGGGTTGTGCATTGGTCAATGGTCGTCCTATTTGGTCACAACCGCAGTCGAACCAAAGTAAATCGGTTATGAAATAATGACAGCTTAATCAAACCAACCAACTGGTCGGTTCAGTTTTGAAATCGATTGATTTGGTTCGGTTTGGCACGGCTTGGATGATCGGTTTTAACCTTCCATACCGGTTGTGAACAAATAACAAACAATTTGATAGTTCATTTTATGTAAGTTTCATAATTGTGCTTCTCCACTTTATTGGGTTTGCAACTAAGTTGGTCACTTTGTTTTCTAGAGGAAGATATCGTCATGAGTCAAGTATACACTTGGGATCTCAAAAAACAATGTTGGCTTGCTACTATTCTTAGAGAAGTCGACCCGGGTGAGGCAGAGAAGATGCCTCACAAGAACACTTAGATGAATGAAAGCAAACTCATTGATACAAAATTTGGAGGAGGTGTCATTATCTACTTGGTGGTGTACAGTTCCATCTCTTTCCATATTCTATTTCGATTTGCAGAAATTTTATCAAAGAAGGAGAAAATAGTGTACCTGAAGGTCCTTGTCGGCGGCAGACTCGTGATGAAGGAGAGAGGAAAGAGACTAGGGCCTCTAGTCGGCGACAAAGAGGGTCACTTGGCAAAGAGGGGGAGAGTCGAGAGATTAAAGAGGGGGAGAGGGAAAATAATCAAGAGATTAGATTTAGGGTTAGCCGCCCCCTCCCTCCCAACTTAATACTTATTAGACCGCTTGCAGTTTAGTTCGATTTCCTCGGTTTTTGAAAGATCAAACCATTGACCGAACCAAACCGTTCGGTTATTAACAACACCCACCCGAACCCATCCGACCGGTCCATCTGTTCGGTTAAAAACCGATCAGTTTAGTTTGAGCTGGGTCGGTCGGTCAGTTCGGCCCAAATTTGCACAATCCTAATAAAAACAAGTAGGTCTCACCCGTGCTAAAAGAAAGCCTAAGGACTAAGTTAAGTCTGGAGATGGAGATGGAGTTGGAGATGGAGAGGAGAAGGAGAAGTAGGAGAAGAGAGAATATGAGAAAGGAGATTGCAAGGGCCTCAAACCCTAGGTTGCATCTCATGTCTATTTATATAAATATGCAATACACCCACAATTACTATTATACCCTCATATGATAAATAATAAAATAAAATAACTCTAACACCCTCCCTCAAGCAGGAGCATATAGATCAGACATGCCCACCTTGCTACACAAATCAGAAAATGGACCACGAGCAAGTAGTTTGGTGAGGATATCACCTAATTGATCCTCTGACCGAACATAAGGAGTGACAATCTGTTTCTTCAGCAACAAATCACGAACAAAATGACAATCCACCTCGATATGCTTCGTGCGCTCATGAAACACCGGATTACTTGCGATAAACATTGCCGACTGATTATCACAATACATCTCCATCGGAATAGGAATCATGATTCTCATTTCATGAAGAAGAGACTGCACCCACATCATCTCAGAAGCTGTATGAGCCATCGCACGGTACTCGGCCTCTGCACTAGAACGAGCCACAACATTCTGCTTCTTACTACGCCACGTGACAAGATTGCCACCCACAAACGTACAATAGCCAGAAGTAGACCTCCTATCACTGCGACTGCCTGCCCAATCAGCATCACTGAATCCAGTCACCGTAAGCAACTGGGAAGGTTTGTACAACAAACCCTTTCCAGGTGCACCCTTCAAGTATCGAAGAATGCGAGAGATAACCTCCCAATGTGGTTGCCGAGGGGCATGCATAAACTGACTAACTACTCCAACTGCATATGTGATGTCTGGTCGAGTAACAGTAAGATATATAAGTTTGCCAACCAAACGTCTATAATATCCAACATCCTCAAATAACTCTCCCCTGTCAGCATCAAGCTTGTCATGATAATCCATAGGAGTCTCAACTGGCCGACACTCTAACATCCCAGTCTCGGAGAGCAAGTCTAGAACATACTTGCGTTGTGACAGATACACACCTTTCTTAGATCGAGCAACCTCGATTCCAAGAAAATATCGAAGAAGACCCAAATCCTTAGTATGAAACTGACGATTAAGGTAGGCCTTCAAGTCCACAATTCCAGCATAATCACTTCCAGATATAATGATATCATCAACATAAACAATCAACACGATAATACCTGCTGAGGAAGAATGGCAAAATACTGAATGATCTGATGTGGTACGCCGAAAGCCATACTTAATGAGAACTGAACTGAACTTGTCAAACCAAGCACGAGGTGACTGTTTCAGTCCATATAATGCTTTCTTCAATCGACATACGAGTCTTTTATTTCCTGCTACAACATATCCCGGTGGTTGATCCATATAAACCTCCTCCTGTAAGTCACCATGCAAGAAAGCATTCTTTATGTCCAGCTGATATATAGGCCATTGGTGATTAACCGCCACAGAAATAAGAATCCGAACTGAATTCAGCCGAGCCACTGGAGAGAAAGTCTCCATATAATCCACGCCATATGTCTGAGTATACCCTTTGGCAACCAACCGTGCCTTGAGGCGCTCAACAGAACCATCAGGGTGATATTTAACAGTGTACACCCATCTACAACCCACTGTTTGTTTTCCAACAGAAAGTGATGTAAGCTCCCAAGTCTGATTTTGATGTAAAGCATACATCTCCTCATCCATTGCACTTTTCCAACCAGAAGATGACATAGCCTGCTTGTAAGTTTTGGGAATAAAAGTAGAAGACAATGAAACAACAAATGCATGAAAAGATGATGAAGCACGGTGTAATGAAACATAGTTAGAAATGTGATGCTTATTCTTTGTGGTACAAAGGCGTTGTCTTTTTCTGAGAGCAATAGGAAGATCATCTGGATCTGTGGTGATGGGAGCAGAAACCTCTGGCACGGAAGATGATTGGTTAAAGGCTGAATTTTGCAGAACCACTGGCCTGTCCTTGGATCTCTGATAAACCTGTAAATGGGGAATGGAGACAGAAATTGATTCAGGAATGACCGGAAGTGGTATGGAAGATATCAAATCTGTTGTAAAAGGAATACAACGGTCTCCCGAAGGAAAGAAAGTGGTAGACTCAAAGAATGTAACATCCGCACTGACATAATATTTGCGTGACTGTGGACTGTAACAACGATAACCTTTTTGAGTACGGGGATAACCAAGAAAGACACTTCAGAGATCTAGGAGCCAACTTATCTCGATTAGGTTCAAAGTTATGAATAAAAGCGACACAGCCAAACACTCGAGGAGATAAGAAAAATGGTGCGACATCTGTATGTAATATGGTAAATGGAACTTTGTTATTTAATACAGATGATGGCATGCGATTAATAAGATAACATACAGTAAGAACGGCATCTGCCCAATACTGTTTAGGGACATGCATATTGAACATGAGAGTTCGAGCCACATCTAAAATGTGTCGATGTTTGCGTTCGGCTATACCATTTTGTTGAGATGTGTGGACACAACTGGTTTGATGAATCATACCACGATCAATACAAAAACTGTTCACAGAAGATTGAGTATACTCCAAAGCATTATCAGAACGCAGAATTTTGATACGTTTATTAAACTGAACATAGACTTCATTATAAAAGACAGATAACACATTTGGAAACTCAGATCTTTCTTTCATTAAATAACACCAAGTCATTCTGGAATAATCATCAATAAAAATAACAAAATACTGAAATTCTTTCGGACTTTTGACTCTAGACGGACCCCAAATATCAGAATGGACAAGATCAAAAGACTCTAATTGACGACTCTCACTACGACGAGGAAATGAACTACGGTGATGCTTGCCTAACTGACAAGCCTCACATTCAAGACTAGAAACATGACTCAAACTAGGAACAACTTGACGCAACTTAGCCAAAAACGGATGTCCCAAACGATAATGCCACTGCAACGGAGAAGTAGAAACAGAAGTGAAGGCCTTTCCAGGTAGATTCAAGTAGTACAGTCCATCTTTTTCATGTTCCGAATCAATTATCTTTTTCGTCCCGAGGTCCTGAAAAACACACAAATTGGGAAAAAATGTCACAGAACATTGAAGAGATTTGGTTAACTGGCTCACAGATAACAAATTAATTGGAAAATTAGGCACATATAATGAATCAAATAATGATAGTGATTGAGTAGGGTGAATGACACCTTTCCCAAGCACAGGACGAGTAGATCCATCAGCCAAGATAATATTATGTTTCATGGAACTACGATTATGAAAGATAGATGTTATACCAGACATGTGAGAGCTTGCTCCTGAGTCGATGACCCAAGAGGTGGATGGTGACTGGGTTGCCACAAAAGCAGGATTACCTATATGTGCCATGGTTGCAGTAGGTTGGGAGGTGGTACTAGCAAGCGCGTCCAACTTCTGGAGGATCTGTTGAAATGGAGAAGAGGTATCGGACGTTGAAGTCTGATTGAAACCCGAAATATCATCTCTGGGAGCAGAAGTGGTGACCTGGGACTGCATATTTTCAGCATGCACTTGATGTGCATATTCTGGTTTGCCCCACTTGTCCCAACAGTAGTCTTCTACATGACCGAGCATTCCACAATAGTTACACTTCCGTGGTTGACCACGGCCACCACCACCACCGCGGCCACCACCACGACCATTGTCTCTACCACCACGGCCTCCTCCTCGACCAAAACTACGACCACCATCTCTACCGCCACGTCCACTACCACGTCCACCACCACGACCAACAACACTAGAAACTAGGGCAGAAGAGTCAGTATTCGGCACCACAGAACTCTGTCCCAGAAAGGAACGATTGAGACGGGAGAAAATATCTGCCACCGTAGGTAACTGCTCTCCAGCAAGGATTTGAGCTTTATAAGGTTCGAGCGCAGGATCCAAGCCGGCTAGGATAAGTGAAACATGAAACTCTTCCTTCTGTCTGCGAGCTTCCTTCAAATCAGTAGTAACAGGATGATATTGAAGCAGTTCCTCCCACAAAGCCTTCTTTGAAGCCAGATATTCATTCACAGGCCTCCCATTTTGCTTTGTATTGAACAATAACTCGTACAACTCATAGATACGGGCAACGTTTCGCTTCTGCGAATATGATTCTTCCAGAGATGCCCAAATCTGTTTGCTTGATTCACACCACTGAACATTAGCAGCGATATGTGGTTCCATACTATGCCACAACCACGACATAACGTATGCATCTGCACTCATCCAATCTTCATACTCAGCGGACGTTTCAGGCAGGGGTTCTTCCGTCAAAAACTTCAACTTCTTCTTCGCCCTTAACACCACTTTGATAGACTTGGACCAGGCAAGGTAGTTCGCACCATTGAGTTTCACCGCTGTAATCGACTTTCCCAATTCATCATTATGAATAACAGTAAAAGGAGAACCACCTCCGCTACCGCCACCACTATTAATCTCGCTAGAAGATTCGGTCCCCACCATACTTGCAGATGCAACAGAAAGACGAGATCTTTGAAACCCTAGATCTCACAACGAACCTCAACCGACGACGAATAACCAACGAAGATCTGTAGAAACCCTAGATCTCATAAACGAACCACGAACGACCACGAACAACGACCGGCGAATCATGAAAAGTACACGAAAAACAGCCGAAATTTTTTTCCCAATTCGTGTCAGGGATGGGATGTACAGTACTTACAAATATATGCTCTGATACCAAGTTAAGTCTAGAGATGGAGATGGAGAGGAGAAGTAGGAGAAGAGAGAATATAAGAAAGGAGATTGCAAGGACCTCAAACCCTAGGTTGCATCTCATGTCTATTTATATAAATATGCAATACACCCACAATTACTATTATACTCTCATATGATAAATAATAAAATAAAATAACTCTAACAGACTACTTTCTCTTTGTCTCATCATGAAAGATTATTTATATAGGTCTCCCCATTGTATAAATTTCTGTATTTGTCTTTGTGCATTTACAAAGATGGTAAGAAAAATTTTACCATGCAAAGAGAGGAGATTACAAGAGCTAAGGAGGCAAGCCTAACCTCCAGTACACTCACTAAACTCAACAAAAATCTCAAACCTCAAAGAATTACAAAAACGTTCACCAATATATTTTGAAGATTTTTCGAAGTTGTGGTCACAATCTTGAAGATGACTAGCTTCTTCATTTGAGAAATTAGCTTTGTCGTCCAGTTCTAATTTCTTGAATAGCTGATGCTTAGGGCCTGTTTGGCAACAAGAAAGTTGGAAAACATAGTTCCCTGAGTTTATGGAAACTAGTGAAAGTATGTTTCCAAACAAAAATGTTGTTTGTTTGCTTGAATCTAGAACCAGAAAAGTAGAGAATGTCACTATTAAAGTACTATAAACATAACATTAACGTATAGTTTGCATGAGAAAACCAACAATTACATACGATAATAATAGTAAAGTGGTCATAAAGAGTTTACACGATTCTCCATGGTTTAGAGAGAAAATTAAGTAGGTAATAGTTTCCAAATATGCTGACGTGGCATGGATTTTCTAAAATGAGTTTATGATTGCTAAACAATACAATACTATGGATGGGAAGTAGATGTAGTCTCCATTACTTCCTACTTCCATTCTTACTTGTTGCTAAACGGGCCCTTGTATTATAGAGCTCTCTATTATTAAATGTATTCCTATTACATATATTGTATGTATTAATATTTTTATTTTCTCTGACCAAACTTATATATATATATATATATATATATATATAACAAGTATTGGCTCAAGGGCTAAGTCTTGGGAGACATAAGAAGTAAGAACATGAAAACTAGGTCAGAGGTTTGATCCCGAAGGGTGTGGTACGCATTTAAATATTAAATGTGGAGGAACCGAGAAATTTAAGTAGAGGCTGTTTGAGAGTAGGATCGTGGTACTGACATTCAAGTCCGAACTGAGAGTGTGATGGAGATCGACTGGAGCTGCAGATTTGCGAAGGATGCATTAGACAAAAGTAATAATCATAGAGGTTCGATCCCCAAGGGTGTGGTATGCTTTTAAATATTAATGTGGAGGAATCGAGAATTTTAAATAGCGGCTGATTGAGAGCCGGACATGAAAGAACGGTCTGCTCGACTAGAGGATCGTGGTACTGATAGTCAAGTTCGAGTTGAGAGTGCGATGGAGATCGACTGGAGCGACAATTGAGGAATGATGCATCATACCAAAAAAATCAAGGATCGGCAATTACCTTGCCGCGAATAATAATAATAATAATTGTTAGAGTTATTTTATTTTGTTATTTATCATCTGAGGGTATAATAGTAATTGTGGGTGTATTGCATATCAATATAAATAGACATGAGATGCAATCTAGGGTTTAAGGCCCTTGCAATCTCCTTTCACATACTCTCTTCTACTACTTTCCCTTTTTCTCTCTATTTCCAAACTTAACTTGGTATCAGAGCATATATTTGTAAGTACTGTACATCCCATCCACGACAGGGCCGATCGAACCGTTTTTCGTCTACTTTTCATGTTTGCCGTTCGTTGTTCGTGGTTCGTTTATGAGATCTAGGGTTTCTACAGATCTCCGTTGGTTATTCGTCGTCAGTTGAGGTTCGTTGTGAGATCTAGGGTTTCAAAGATCTCGTCTTTCTGTTGCATCTGCAAGTATGGTGGGGACCGAATCTTCTAGCGAGGTTAATAGTGGTGGTGGTAGCGGAGGTGGTTCTCCTTTTACTGTTATTCATAATGATGAATTGAGAAAGTCGATTACAGCGGTGAAACTCAATGGTGCGAACTACCTTGCCTGGTCCAAGTCTATCAAAGTGGTGTTAAGGGTGAAGAAGAAGTTGAAGTTTTTGACGGAATAACTCCTGCCTGAAACGTCCGATGAGTATGAAGATTGGATGAGTGCAGATGCATACGTTATGTCGTGGTTGTGGCATAGTATGGAACCACATATTGCTGCTAATTTTCAGTGGTGTGAATCAAGCAAACATATTTGGGCCTCTCTGGAAGAATCATATTTGCAGAAGCGAAACGTTGTCCGTATCTATGAGTTGTACGAGTTATTGTTCAATACAAAGAAATATGGGAAGCCTGTGAATGAATATCTGGCTTCAAAGAAGGCTTTGCGGGAGGAACTGCTTCAATATTATCCTGTTACTACTGATTTGAAGGAAGCTCAGAGACAGAAGGAAGAGTTTCATGTTTCACTTATCCTAGCCGGTTTGGATCCTGCGCTCGAACCTTATAAAACTCAAATCCTTGCTGGAGAGCAGTTACCGACGGTGGCAGATACTTTCTTCCGTCTCAATCGTTCCTTTCTGGGACAGAGTTCTGTAGTGCCGAGTACTGACTCGTCTGTCCTAGTTTCTAGTGCTGTTGGTCGTGGTGGTGGACGTGGTATTGGACGTGGCGGTAGAGATGGTGGTCGTTGTAACGCCCCGCTCCGAACGGTTACTTATGGAACACTAAGCTGCTTCGACTCGGTTGAGAATCGAGTCTCGGGGAAACCTTACCGCCAAAATCAACACGGACGAAGTACAATGAACCCTTCGAATTAATCGAACGACTTCTATTGAAATGAGTCAAAGAGTTTTCGTTGATTGCTTTGCTTCTTGGTTTTGTGTTGCTTTGTGTTTTGAGTTGCTTTCGATGACTTGGTTTTCATGATTTCGCCTTCTCGCTTGCGCGTTCTTTTCGAATCGTTAGGGAAAGAGATCGAAGTATGCTAACCAAGTATTGTTGCATTTTCAGGACGCATAACCAAAGAGTGAACGTCGCTTAAGGCTTCCCCATCCTCTCGTTCGATTCATTCGGTGAGTGGCTTAGGCCCTTCGATGAATCCTTTAAGTCTGCATGCCTAATAAAGAATCTCTAGTTCACATAAATATGTTGCCTCACTAAAAAGATGAGCTAAAAGAGAAAAAAAGTATTGCATGCTTCAAGTATAGAACTGCTAACTTACTAGTTGCTTATGGAATGCTTAACTGTCCCTTGTATGCTGTGCATTGAGTATTGTGGCTGGAAAACTCTGGACTTGAGCTAGAAAAATGAGAAGAAGAGATAGACTTGTTTGTGCATTGTTCATCAGTTGCATGATAGCATATTTTCTGATAGGGCTTGCATTCATGCATTTGGTCAGGACAACTTGTGCACAAGGATTATCTCTCGAGCGGTCCCTGGGGCACTGGGGATCATTCGGCCGGGAAGAGATCTAGATACCCTGAGGCTTGAACGTCCTTATTTACGGGAGGGTAGACACGTCCATTAGTGAGATGGGCTTGTATGTCCCAACTGCTAATCCCGTGGAGGGGACCATCATATAGTTAGGGCGCATGCTAGGTTTACCTTCTTGCATACCTAACACTTGATGCTTATATTGATTCATAAGTTATTCATATGCAAATTGTGCCTAACTTGTGTGTCTGCTGCAGGGATAACCACTCAGCCGTGGGTAAGAATTTTCATATGCATATGCTATATATCGTCTATGTTTCCTTGCATGAATTGTTAAAAAGAAACTAGGCAACCAGAAAGACCACCTAATAATGCTAGCTTCATCTGCTTACTTAGTGTGGATTTCTAAGGTGAGTTTGGCCACGGTCGCTCACCAGTACATGTGGTAGTACTGACCCACGTTTGTTGGCAAATATCCAGGTACTGGAAGCGAGAGTTTGGCAAGCATCTTGAATCTGAATCAGCGTGTGCGCACTCTTCCTTAGGACTGTGTTCATGCTGCTTCCTCCGTTGCTTTTCACTCCAGTGGGCTACTCCTCCTCTGCTAGATGTTTTGGTTATTTTGGTCCTACTACAAGGACATAATGTAATGGACGTTGTGGCTAGTTTTGGGAATGTAAAAAGAGTTGTAAGCCTTCTAAGGCATATTTTGTAACTCAACCAAGCAAGCACTTTGTAATCCAAATCTTCAGTATTCAATAAAATAAAAGTATTTTGCGTGCTATCAAATGTGTTCAACTTTGGTTCTATGCATTTATTCTGTGCCTATATATATGTATATTTTCGTCTAACTTGTGTCTTGTGCAGGTACGTTGCCTGGTGCAAGCGCAACTTAGGCTTGCACGGCATCGCGCCCAAGCGAGGACGAGCGGTTCCGTAGGGACCAAGCGAGGACGATTGGCCCCTACGGGATCGGGGCGCGACAGTCGTAGTTTTGGTCGAGGAGGAAGCCTTGGTGGTAGAGACAATGGTGGTGGTGGTGGCCGCGGTGGTGGTGGTGGTGGCCGTGGTCAACCACGGAAGTGTAACTATTGTGGAATGCTCGGTCATGTAGAAGACTATTGTTGGGACAAGTGGGGCAAACCAGAATATGCACATCAAGTGCATGATGAAAATATGCAGTCCCAGGTCACCATTTCTGCTCTCAGAGATGATAGTTCGGGTTTCAATCAGACTTCAACGTGCGATACATCATCTCCATTTCAACAAATCCTCCAGAAGTTGAACGCGCTTGCTGGTACCACCTCCCAACCTACTGCAACCATGGCACATATAGGTAATCCTGCTTTTGTGGCAACCCAGTCACCATCCACCTCTTGGGTCATCGACTCAGGAGCAAGCTCTCACATGTCTGGTATAACATCTATCTTTCATAATCGTAGTTCCATGAAACATAATATTATCTTGGCTGATGGGTCTACTCGTCCTGTGCTTGGGAAATATGTCATTCACCCTACTCAATCACTATCATTATTTGATTCATTATATGTGCCTAATTTTTCATTTAATTTGTTATCTGTGAGCCAGTTAACCAAATCTCTTCAATGTTCTGTGACATTTTTTCCCAATTCGTGTGTTTTTCAGGACCTCAGGACGAAGAAGATAATTGGTTCGGGACATGAAAAAGATGGACTGTACTACTTGAATCTACCTGGAAAGGCCTTCACTTCTGTTTCTACTTCTCCGTTGCAGTGGCATTATCGTTTGGGACATCCGTTTTTGGCTAAGTTGCGTCAAGTTGTTCCTAGTTTGAGTCATGTTTCTAGTCTTGAATGTGAGGCTTGTCAGTTAGGCAAGCATCACCGTAGTTCATTTCCTCGTCGTAGTGAGAGTCGTCAATTAGAGTCTTTTGATCTTGTCCATTCTGATATTTGGGGTCCGTCTAGAGTCAAAAGTCCAAAAGGATTTCAGTATTTTGTTATTTTTATTGATGATTATTCCAGAATGACTTGGTGTTATTTAATGAAAGAAAGATCTGAGTTTCCAAATGTGTTATCTGCCTTTTATAATGAAGTCTATGTTCAGTTTGATAAACGTATCAAAATTTTGCGTTCTGATAATGCTTTGGAGTATACTCAATCTTCTGTGAACAGTTTCTGTGTTGATCGTGGTATGATTCATCAAACCAGTTGTGTCCACACCTCTCAACAAAATGGTATAGCCGAACGGAAACATCGACACATTTTAGATGTGGCTCAAACTCTCATGTTCAATATGCATGTCCCTAAACAGTATTGGGCAGATGCCGTTCTTACTACATGTTATCTTATTAATCGTATACCATCATCTGTATTAAATAACAAAGTTCCATTTACCATATTAATACAAATGTCGCACCTTTTTCCTTATCTCCTCGAGTGTTTGGGTGTGTCGCTTTTATTCATAACTTGGAACCTAATCGAGATAAGTTGGCTCCTAGATATCTGAAGTGTGTCTTTCTTGGTCATCCCTGTACTCAAAAAGGTTATCGTTGTTACAGTCCACAGTCACGCAAATATTATGTCAGTGCGGATGTTACATTCTTTGAGTCTACCCCTTTCTTTCCTTCAGGAGACAGTTGTATTCCTTTTACAACAGATTTGATATCTTCCATACCACTTCCGGTCATTCCTGAATCAATTTCTGTCTCCATTTCCCATTTACAGGTTTATCAGAGATCCAAGGACAGGCCAGTGGTTCTGCATAATTCAACCTTCAACCAATCATCTTCCGTGCCTAAGGTTTCCGCTCCCATCACCACAGATCCAGATGATCTTCCTATTGCTCTCAGAAAAAGACGTCTTTGTACCACAAAGAATAAGCATTCCATTTCTAACTATGTTTCATTACACCGTGCTTCATCATCTTTTCATGTATTTGTTGTTTTATTGTCTTCTATTTTTATTCCCAAAACTTACAAGCAGGCTATGTCATCTTCTGGTTGGAAAAGTGCAATGGATGAGGAGATGTATGCTTTACATCAAAATCAGACTTGAGAGCTTACATCACTTTCTGTTGGAAAGCAAACAGTGGGTTGTAGATGGGTGTACACTGTTAAGTATCACCCTGATGGTTCTGTTGAGTGTCTCAAGGCACGGTTGGTTGCCAAAGGGTATACTCAGACATATGGCGTGGATTATATGGAGACTTTCTCTCCAGTGGCTCGGCTGAATTCAGTTCGGATTCTTATTTCTGTGGCGGTTAATCACCAATGGCCTATATATCAGCTGGACATAAAGAATGCTTTCTTGCATGGTGACTTACAGGAGGAGGTTTATACGGATCAACTACCGGGATATGTTGTAGCAGGAAATAAAAAACTTGTATGTCGATTGAAGAAAGCATTATATGGACTGAAACAATCACCTCGTGCTTGGTTTGACAAGTTCAGTTCAGTTCTCATTAAGTATGGCTTTCGGCGTACCACATCAGATCATTCAGTATTTTGCCATTCTTCCTCAGCAGGTATTATCGTGTTGATTGTTTATGTTGATGATATCATTATATCTGGGAGTGATCATGCTGGAATTGTGGACTTGAAGGCCTACCTTAGTCGTCAGTTTCATACTAAGAATTTTGGTCTTCTTCGATATTTTTTTGGAATCGAGGTTGCTCGATCTAAGAAGGGTGTGTATCTGTCACAACGCAAGTATGTTCTAGACTTGCTCTCCGAGACTGGGATGTTGGAGTGTCGGCCAGTTGAGACTCCTATGGATTATCATGACAAGCTTGATGCTGACAGGGGAGAGTTATTTGAGGATGTTGGATATTATAGACGTTTGGTTGGCAAACTTATATATCTTACTGTTACTCGACCGGACATCACATATGCAGTTGGAGTAGTTAGTCAGTTTATGCATGCCCCTCGGCAACCACATTGGGAGGCTCTCTCGCATTCTTCGATACTTGAAGGTTGCACCTGGAAAGGGTTTGTTGTACAAACCTTTCTAGTTGCTTACGGTGACTGGGTTTAGTGATGCTGATTGGGCACACAGTCGCAGTGATAGGAGGTCTACTTCGGCTATTGTACGTTTGTGGGTGGCAATCTTGTCACGTGGAGTAGTAAGAAGCAGAATGTTGTGGCTCGTTCTAGTGCAGAGGTCGAGTACCGTGCGATGGCTCATACAGCTTCTGAGATGATGTGGGTGCAGTCTCTTCTTCATGAAATGAGAATTATGATTCCTATTCCGATGGAGATGTATTGTGATAATCAGTCGGCAATGTTTATCGCAAGTAATCCGGTGTTTCATGAGCGCACGAAGCATATCGAGGTGGATTGTCATTTTGTTCGTGATTTGTTGCCGAAGAAACAGATTGTCACTCCTTATGTTCGGTCAGAGGATCAATTAGGTGATATCCTCACCAAACCACTTGCTCGTGGTCCATTTTCTGATTTATGTAGCAAGCTGGGCATGTCTGATCTATATGCTCCTGCTTGAGGGAGAGTGTTAGAGTTATTTTATTTTGTTATTTATCATATGAGGGTATAATAGTAATTGTGGGTGTATTGCATATCAATATAAATAGACATGAGATGCAATCTAGGGTTTAAGGCCCTTGCAATCTCCTTTCTCATACTCTCTCTTCTCCTACTTTCCCTTCTCCTCTCTATCTCCAAACTTAACTATAATAATAATAACAATATATATATATATATATATATATATATATATATATATATATATATAAGAAGGTAATTTTACAATAATTGTTCAGCATATATGTTCAGGACTTCTTATTACAAATCTCTCTCTCTCTTGGGGTCCATGGATCCCCTTCTCAACCATACCATCTCAACATCCATCTCTCAGGTTTTGATCGTCAATACCACGACCTTATCGTTCCACATCCAGCCATGCTATCAACTCCCGACTTGATTGGGATCCCAGTAACTCGGGTTTCTTCCCCCCTTTACATTAAGTGCCTAACACTCCAAGGAAAATCGAACCTCTACCACTGGCTCACCACTTGAGCTACACGAGGACGACCTAGTGCTACAAGGCTCTCGCTTATGCAAGGTCTTGGGAGGTTCAAGATGCACACGACCTTACCCTTGTATATATTGAGAGGATGTTTCCGTGACTTGAGCATGCATCCTCCGGGTTGCAAGCAACAATCATTTTCATCACCCAGCTACTTTAAACATATGTATACAACGAATCTTGAAGCTTTATAGGGCTTCCAAATTTATTATAGAAATCCTACTTGAAATAGGATTTAAAAACCTATTTTCCAAGTTTGAGTTAGATTTATCAGTCTTCGACTTATTTTCCAATTTTCCAATAAAAAAATTATGTATGTAAACTGAAGAAACCATTGTAGGGCTTGGACCAGTCCCTTAGACAGTGGTACAATCGGTTTGATATTTTTATGATTCGGCCAATTTAAATTTGAGTCAAGATGGAGATTGCAGAAAAAATCGTACAATATCATATCCTTGCTGAGTTAAGGTGGAGATTATTGAATCCTACTCATATATATATAAAACTAAAAGGCTGGCAATAAAAAATAAGGTCGTCTGCTAAAAGGCTAGAGATCAGACACTTCGTCACAAATAACGTAGTAGTCCACAACCCGGATAGTGGACTTCCGAACATCGACAACCTAAAAGGTGACCTTTCTTCGAGCCCCTTGCCTGGCTTATTTGTTAATTCAATCTCTCTCTCTCTCTCTCTCTCTCTCTCTCTCTCTCTCGTGAAACCTTATTCTTTTGTAACCGAAAAAAGGTTTAGCAAAAAGGGAGTTGAATGTGACAAGAAAAGGTGGAGCATTGCTTTCTTTCAACTCCCTGCCTTAAACCGATTGCCAGAAAGCTGCTAGAAGGCTAAACAGCTTCCTATCATCGCCGTCATAACCATAATAAAAGATGATTAAGGAAGCCAAGCCGTTATTAAAACATTATAAAGTTGATGATTTCCACTAAGAATTAGTATATTAATAAAGATAATATAATTGAGAGAAATATATACAATAGTATATATTAGAGATCTCTACAATAGAATTGTTAGCTATCGAAGAAATTGAAAGCGGCCGACAAATCTAATTCCTCAAGTGAAGAACCTTGTAACCATCAAGGTCGTGACATACAACTTCAGAGAGTCTTCAGAGTAAAATGGTGAGCATTCTTGTAATTTTTTGGGGTTTGAGATTTTTGGTGAGTGTATTTGAGGTAGGGACACCTAGGCAGCGGCTTGCTGACTGCAACACCTGATACGCTTAAAGGTGGCAAATGGCTGCATCGCCTTAGGAGCGAGTGATTCGGGCACTTTAGTGCTACTGCTTGTTGACACGAGTGAATTGTAAATTCAGATTTCTGCTTACAAGAAGACAGATTATTGATTGGTATGTTCTTAGTTGCTTTCAGTTTATTTTGGGTGGTCTTGGATAATTCATATTAGACTCCTTAAGGTTGTCAATAAGAGCTAGACTCATAGAGTTTGCTTTCTATCATAGTTTGCCAATTTTTTCTCAATTTTTTTCTGTTGTTTTGGCTATGTTGTTTTACTGTCTTAACTATGTATGATGATTGGCAAGGAGGTGGAGACATAAACTTCCTGGCTGGGTGAGTTCGATCCCACGGGGAAGCGTACTATTCCTTCCATTTATGGTGGGAGTGTGAAAACAAAAATGTATGATGTTTGGCCCTTTGAATATTGCAGAGGACTTTGTTCGAAGAGTTGGCAGAAAACTTCTCATGCAGCTAAAGACGAATGCTGCAATTCCTGGTGACTTGAGTAAAAGGGGACAATCAAATGAAGAAAACAGTTTGTTGCCTGATAAGGTTTTTCTGGCTATACCCGGAATGTTTCTGTTGTGCTGTGCTCTAATATGTCCATGCTTTCGTACGAAGAAGAAGGATGCAAGTGAGCATAATAGTATGTCCACTAAGACGAATTTAAGATAGTTTGCATATCTACTTCCAGTAGACCACCTGTCTTCTTTTAAGTTATGATTTAAACATGCTACACATAGGTAGTGAGCATTCTACGTGTGGTTTCTTTAATTTTCTAGACATGCTTTATGTATCCTTTTTGTTTCATAAAAAAAGAGCTTATTTTTATTATATATAACTTATGTATAATATCATCAAAATTGGTCATATCTATATTTATGTATGGTAATGTAAAATAGAGATTTAAATCATGTCTTTAATTATAAACTACTCATATGGATGTTTTTATTAACTGCCATGTAGAACTTAATGTTCATAATCAAATGAGTCTGCAATTTGCTTCATTGAGAGAGGTCTAGCAGTACATGGAAATTCCTTACTTGCTAAACAATGGATGGAGAGTTTCTGAGTAAAGAAAATAGATCTCCACATGATTCTAATTGATGCAGAAGAAAAATAGAATTATAAACACGGTTCAAAGAAAATTGATCTCAGTGTTTAGTCAATTGATTTGCCGTGAAGAGTCTCTAGGATTCAATCCCTTTTCTCTAGTGTACTTTGGTACTAAATTTACGTGTTACTAGTAATCCACCTTGTTTGAAGTGATTATCTAACCTAAAGGTTTTCTTGATTGTAGTGGATGCAGTTGCTACTTTTGAAGTAAGCTCATCCTCGGATAAAGCCCCAGCTACTCCACTCAGAATACCTCCTAGCCCATCCAGATTTGCATTGTCTCCACAACTGAACAGAATTGGATCGATGCATCTCAGTGTTAATCAGATTGTAAAGGCTACACACAACTTCTCAACATCATTAAAGTTGGGTGAAGGTGGATTTGGCACAGTGTACAAGGCTGTTTTGCCTGATGGTCAGGTTATAGCCATCAAGCGAGCGAAAAAGGTGACCAAATCTTTTTATTTTTTTTCGTATTAAGAGTTATTTACGACTTCCTCCTATGGTCATAAATGTTGAGATGATCATAATGTAGTATGAAATTACATGCAATTTTATATTAGCTATTCCTTATTAACTGTGGAACTACTATATTATCATTTCAGTGAAAATCATTTTGTTGGTTGGTTCCTGGAAAACATAAATTCTTGATCGTTGCAATCTTTATGACTATAATAAACAGTGGACATTTTGGAATGATTGCAAATATTTGCGGAGGATTTTGACATCCATAGGTGGTTATTTTAATCCTAGGAAGTTGTATTTGTTTTTTTCACTCATTAAAACTTGAGGTAAAAGTTCGAAAAATATTTCATTTCAGTTCAATAAGTAAGTTTTCAAAAACAAGCATACAATAACTACTTAAAATTCAGTTACTACATCTTTAAGGCTAAAAAATAACCTAATTTTGATAAAATCAGAGATGTGAACAATAGAATGAATGCACTATTGGACCGGAGGCCAGGTATATATACACAAGCACTCGGACGAGAAATTCTCCTACCACAAAGAACAATAAAATACAATCAACTAACCTAACCCCCCTCCCCCCGTCAAACTCACATGGACCAACTATCGAGAGTTTGCCTCGTATGAAGGAGTGCCGCTGAACAGTATGAGTCTTTATGAAGAAGAGTGCTATCTACATCAGTGAAGTAACATGTGGTAATGACCCTGTCCCGAGGAGATAATGTTGTTGCTCATAAAACACATGGCTACAAGCAATCTGAACAATACTGGTATTGTCACAATGCAGGGGAGTGAGACCAAAAACTATAAAATCCACATTGCTATTAAGTCAACGAAGCCAAATGATATCAGTAGTAGTAGTAATAGTCCGATACTCCAACACCAGATCTAGAACCACATTATGCTTCTTTGATTTCAAAAAATCAAAGAATAAAAAAAAAAACACATAATCCAGTAGTAGACCTATGATTAGTAACATCATCATGTATCTGAATAAGCATGAATATTCAATAATGAACTAGCGAAAAAGAACATTGATCTAGTGCTGGTGCCTCGTATATAACGATGAATCCACAACAGAGCAATATAGTGTGTAGTACGAGGTGCAAAAACAAATTGACTTATGACATGAACATCATGAGAAATATCCAGACAATTAATAGTAAGATAAACCAACATGCCAACTAGTTGTACCAAGAAGGATCTGGAAGACTATCTTCATTATTAAAACATATCTTGAGATTCAACTAGAGAGGCATCGACGGTATGCGAGTGGCTTTTAGCTCTATCAAGGATCTCACTAATAAACTTCTGCTATGAGAGAAGGTATCCATGAGGAGAGTGATCAACATCCAATCAAGATAGTAGCGTAGAGGACCAAGATTATTCATTTCAAACTTAGTATGCAAGTGCTTCTTGACTTGTATAATATGCTCAGAATCACCACTAGTAATAATCATATCATCAATATAGAAAAATGTAGTGTCCCATAAGGGTGAGTGAATAAAACAAGATCATAAGGACTCTTGGAGAATCCAACAACATGAATAGTCGTAGTAAATATGGAAAACCATGTCCCATATGTCTGTTTAAAGTCGTATAAGGCATTGCGGAGATGAGAGACCAGACCAACAAAAGGAGACAAACCAAGAGGAGGTGTCATGTAGACATCCTCGTGAATCACCATGAAGAAATGCATTATTTTCATCCATCTAGGGTATTGGACAGGTGCGAATAGAAGCAACAACTAGAAGAATTGGAATAGTAGTCATCATCGCAATATGAGCGAAGGTCTCATGATAATCAACACTATATTGCTAAAGAAAACCACAAACAACTAACTGGGGCTTTGTCATAACTGTATTTTTTTTAAATATTTGGATTCATAAATATATATAATTACATATATTTATGAGTATGTAAATATATAAGTATATGCAATTTTCTGTTTGCAACTTGACCCTTTTTGTACAAGTTTCCATTTTTAGGGTTATAGGAGGGTTTATTTGTTAAAACTAAAATAAAAGAAGTGAATGGAGAAACCACCACCGAACCACCAGCCTCCCCCTTCCTATGACTCATCCAAATACCCACACACCTGGCTCCATCCTCCTCCTTCTCCATTTCCATGTAATACATGGCTTCTCTTCATCTCCTCCCATTTCCAACACCAACACCAACACCCTCCCTGCTTATTCTCCTCCTCTCCTTATTCTCTTCCTCCTTCCATCTCCCTCTCCCTCCTCAGTACCGCTGTTGTTGCCGCCTTCATTTGCTGTTGTTGCCGCCGCTGCTCCTGTCGACCGGCGACCACCGCGCCCCCGCTGGCCGACCACCCTTCCGGACTTCTTCCTCCGGTTCCTCCTTCCACACTCCTCCAATTTTTTGTATCATTCAAACTCTTCCTTTAATTTTTAAAATTCCTAAACCTAGGTCAGATTTTGATATTTAATTTCTTGAATTTGGAAGACTATAGGAACATCTAGGATCGATTGGAAGTTGTAAAAGAAAATCCTAGGACTTACTCAAGACGAGGTAAGTCCTCATCCTACTTCTCAAATTTCTTCCAAAATTTAAATATTATTACTTGCTTGGATATTTCTCAAATTTCAGAATTTATATCTTAAATGTTTATATATGAATGGAATGGTATAAATTTAGGGCATAGGATTTTTGAATTCATGTTTAGGACACAATATAGATGTATGGACACAAGGCTTTAAATACGGTATAGAAATAATTGGGTTTATGAAATTGTTGTGGTTATTCCTAGTTTGTAAGTATAAGTTTGAGTATGGAATTTTTCATGTACCATAAATATTCATATGTGTGTGTGTAACTAATTCTCCTCCTAGTTTTTATATATATATATATATATATATATATATATATATAAACTTCCAATGACCTTGACACATTTTATTATGGTTAATAAGTCTCAAACATTACATCTTAAGTTGACCAATGTATCATAGAATAAGTAACTTTTAGAACAAGGCATTATAATATATCATACTTGTCATTACTTACACCATGTGTTGTCTAAATAGAAGTTCTCGATGTTGTTGTATTAACCTATGGACATGTTTTGAATGTCTTGGCCTAGATTTTGCAAAGTATTAAGGAATTAGCAATTTTATCTAATATTTATATAATATTTTAATTCTGTCCAGATTTAAAAATATGACTATCTAACATATTTTCGTTGTTATTATTAGTTAAAATAAGTATTTATAGATACCTTTATATTAGGGTAACCCTAGTTATTAACTTTCAAGTTAAACTAAAGATTTTGTGCCTTCTGAAAGCTAGTATATGGTACATGCATTTTAATCTTAAATTTTTATTTGTATAGCATATGTAGGTTGATTTGTTCATACTAGGTCTTAACTCTTGAAATTATTTCAATGACATTTACATATATTATATTCTATCAATGGAAATTGTACCCTATAAAATAGTGACTTGTTTTGTCGACAAAGTATTATTAAGTTAGCAATTTTCACATGGAACAAATAAATAGAAATCCTAATGACCAACATCTTATGATATGTTTTATGTAGCTAAATTCTTTATTTGTGTGTGTTTATGACTTGGATTGGATGTTACTATATTCTAACCTATTGTGTCCTTGACTTGACATAGCACTTATAAATAGCAAATGCGAAATAGCTAGCTTGCTAAGGTATGAAGGAAGCTTTTCTATTGAGATTTTCATATACATTATACTTGCGTGGATACCGGTGTTGAGAGTTGCTCCATCGAAGTGGTCGGCGAACCCGGAATAATTCTATGGAGGGTTACTCCGGGTCTGATTATAAACTGTTAAAAATTCTGGAACTCGAAATACAAAGGAGATTCTATCAAATTTTTTAAGAATTTCAGGAGTGTCACGACCCGCACCCGCATGATTGGACACGAGTACGTGGGTACGTGCAGCCTACGCCGCAACATCGGCAGTTGAACGCTGTCTAGGTCATCAATATCTAGCTAACAATCAAACTAATACGACTAGATCTATCATGTACTCAATCACAATAATCTAAAGAAAGAAATGAGAAGGATAAACCAAATAACATTCTAAATGAATGAAACTAGATATGATATGGAATAAGAAGTACTAGCCTAGATCTCTACAATTGTCACCTCGAGGTCCACAGTATAAGAGCAGTCATGTCTATAGCATCACTCTAAAATTCCGGAATGTAGAGCACAACGATCACTGAAAAATGTTATCCAGTCAGGATTGGAGCGAAGCACACCTCTAACAGTAGTTCCAATAAATGATAAAGACTATGTAACAGTAAATAGAGAGAAATACAAGATAAATAAAGCAAGAGTAAGAAATATACAAGAACAAGGAGTATCATATACAAGAGTCAAGAAATACAACTAGCTATGTGAGTGAGTACTAGCTACAACATGTGATCGGCTTGGGAATTTGAGCAAGGATTATGGCATGGTTAATCATACGTGCGGTGTATGATTAACACTAACAAGGAACAAGACATGCACAAGAATGATATGATCACATATCTACACTAACACTCCCCGTCCCGACTTGTATATCGGATCCAACCATGGCACGCTACGACACTGAATTCTACGAGAAGGTAGCAAGTCTCCTCGAAAATCAGTGTATATACAAGTACAAGAACAACAAGGCTTGCACAAGATACACCAAGATACACAAGTAATAACATCTCATGACGGGATCCGAAAATACCAATCCGTGTAACCATGTGTCAAGAAATCAAGGATATCTACACTAGATACAAGAAACATAGAAGATATCATAAACAAAAAACTATTAGATAATGTACTCGCATGTAATCCGTGATGAAGTATCAAACAGTATCCGTATCAGTGCCTCAAAGACCTAAATATGGAATATCATATCAATATAGTGTTTTGCAATGATAAATAAGTTAAACTATTTAAATTCTAGGTCTTCAAGTCATCTCTAGGTCAAACTAGGCCAAACAGTCAAACTAGATCAACTCCAGGTTGTATTAGCCTATATCTAGATTTCTAGGTTGATAACTTATGAATATTAACTATACTAGCTATTACTAGGTACTAGGATACTATATTACCAATATCAATATATATCACCTATATACATATACTAGTTAATATAGTATCAATATCAATATATATAAGCTATACAATATACCTTAATATCTAGACTACAACTTAACACTAACTCAAACTTAGAGGATAGTATATATTGATACCATGGTAACTCTAGTGTTAGCTATAACTAGTATAGGTTATATATTGATATTGGTAACCCCAACATGATGCACAATGATACATTGCTGCCAATTATCTAACTCCCCTACCCCTCTACACGTGTATGCAGACCAACCAATCACCTATACACTGCTGTGCTTGAGCACGCTATAGACCTCAACCCGACAGTTTTCCCCATGTTGCTGCTGCTCCTTGCCAACTCTACTCACTGCTGCTACTAAACAGCAGCTGCCTCGATAACAATAACACCAACAACAACAGCAGTAACCTCATCAACAACAACTCCAACCTTGACCCCACAACACTAACAATAACAACAACATCAACAACAACATATTTGCATGCTATTGCTGCTGTTACAACTGCTACCCGACAGTCCAACACACCCCACAGTCACGGACTGGAAGCATACTTCTCTCTTAACAACACACTCACAACTCTAACTCATAATCAACTCACACAAGATACACATATACCAAATACACCGACATACACCACACACTAACAAATAAGTCTCTAACACTAATATAAATATAACATACCAACACAAATTACTTAGTGTATAGCTATATACATATACTAATGATATATATACCAATCAAGTACTTATATACATAGTATAATTCAAATAGATATATATTAATCTAATACTTAGAGTAAAATAGGATACATAGTATATATATACCAAGGCAATTCATCAAACATAAGTGGTGCATCACCCAAATATCACACTTTTCTATTATACTCTTGTGATACATCATTGATACTCTATCCAACCATCACCCAACTCTCCACAAAGATCATGAACAAGTCAAATATCATAATTAAAGCCTAATTAAGTACTTATATACATAGTATAATTCAAATAGATATATATCAATCTAATACTTTGAGTAAAATAGGATACATAGTATATACCAAGGCAATTCATCAAACATAAGTGGTGCATCACCCAAATATCACACTTTTCTATTATACTCTTGTGATACACCCTTGATACTCTATCCAACCATCACCCAACTCTCCACAAAGATCATGAACAAGTCAAATATCATAATTAAAGCCTAATTAGAGTGATAGCTATCTAATCTAGTGTTTGTGGCAAAATATGACATGTGTATCACAAGTGTCCAAGGAAAAACCTCAAAATTATCCCGTATCACAGAGTATCATGATACGGCATACTCGTATCCAATTGTGGACACGACACTAGTTTCACACAACCAATTTAGTGTCAATTTGGTCCAATTGACCATTTGACAAACACATTGTGCACCAATCTCGAAATTTTTCCAAATTAGACACAAAAACCAATGTAACATTCACAATAAGGGTCCCTAGAGGCTAATTCTTTGTTGGTATATTATAATGTATTAGGGGATTTTATGTAAGATGGAGGGTTGTAAGGCTATATATATATATATATAGCCAAGAGATTATAATAAAAAATAGAACTCCAAATATTCTACATGGTATCAGAGCACAAACCCTAACCGCCACAAATCCTAGCCGCCACCACCGCTCCTGCACCGCTTACCTACCGCCGCCGCCGCCGCATCGCTCGCCCACCACCGTCGCCGCCGCCGCCACCACACTTCCGCCACCACATCGAAGCCGCGACTCCTGCGGAGCCCGCAGGAGCCTTCTGCCGTGGTTTCCGATGTCTCCCGTGGATCGTTCCGGATGTTGACATCGAAGACCTAGATCCGATGGGGAGAGGCATGATCGGGTCTAGGAGAGGACGAAAAGGACGAACTTGAATCATGGGACGGATGTGAGGTGATCGGAGAAGAGGAGGATCGATGGAAGTTGGACCCTGCAGAGGTCGCAACGTTGATGAAGCTGATGAAACTGTCGGCTGGTGAGAGTGCGACACGAACACCGACGAAGTTGGAGCTTTCCTCCATCGATCTGAAGCTTGATGGACTGGCCACCTACCTGAGTTGGTCACGACGGGTGAGGAGAACCCTCGCAGGAAAGAACCTGGAGGGTTTCTTGTCAGGAGAGAAGATAGCCGGATGAGAGGTCGGCAGGACGCGACGAGTGAAAGTCCACTCATATGGTGATATACATTTGGCTCCTCAATTCTTTAGTCCAGTCGATCACCGCCACAGTGGATGGCCTTGAGATGGTAAATGTAAACCCCCTGATTTTTCAAATTTTTAAAACTTGGAATTTTCACAATTTTCTGGGATTTTCTGGAATTTTTCTGTAATTTAAAAACAGGGTTTTAATCATTCAATGATTTTTAATTGATATTAAACAGTATTAAAATATTATGAAAATAATATTTTTGGATGTAAAATGAAAAACTGGACTTAGGGCAATTTTTCTGGAATTTATCGGACCCCGGACCTATTTTTAAATAGCCTAAAACTATTTATTTAATTAATTAATTATTTATTTATTAATTTCTGATTATTAATATTATTATTAATATTAATATTATTATTTTACCCTGGCCCACTGGGCCCGGCCCACCGGGCCCAGCCCGAACCCAAACCAGCCCATCCCATATCGGGTCGGGTCGGGCCCCGCCCGATCGAACCCGACCCGCCCGACTGACCCAGCCCGCCCTATCTCTCCCTCAGCCCGACTTTCCCGCCGCCCCGCCCGGCCGCGCGCCGCTCCCCCGCGCCCACGTCCACCCCACGCCCCCGCGAGCCCCGCCTGACCCCGCCCACGCCGCCGCCTTTCTCGGCCCACCTCAGCCCATCGACCCGCCTATAAGAAGCCCCCATCTCCGCCGACGTCCCCCACCGACCTAGCCTGAACCCTAGACCCCCGCCGCCCGACTCCGGCCCTCCACCGCCACCGCCACTGCCCCTCGCCCTAGCGCCTGCGCCGCCCAGTCGACCACCGCCCGGACCGCTCCGCCGTCCCCGTCGAGCTCGACAAACAGCAGCAGCGAGCAGTCCCCGGCCGCCGGCGAGCCCCCAGCCGCCGTGCCGCGCGCCGCCGCGCTGCGCCGGCCCCCTCCGCCGCAGCCCCAGCCGCCCACGCCGCCGTCTCCGCCGCCGGCCGACTTCCCAAGCCCTAACCCTAATTTGGTCCCCTGTGTCCGACACGAGTCGGACACGTGTCGGACACGGTTTGACCCTGATTTTCGGGTCCCCTTCAGGTGCGTGTAACTTTTGATTCGTAGCTCCGTTTTCGATTCCGCAAATTCCTACGCGAAGCCTGTATGACCCTCTCGGTGTCCGGACAAACTGTTCGGGACATCGCGTCCTGTGGTGATCGCACACCGCGATCCAAAAACAGGAAAAACCCAGACCCTGTTTCACCCCGGAACTGAGTACGCCCCGCCAAACGGGACGACTTGGTCGCGCGCGGTCTTTACAGATACGTGCGCCTCGTCGATACGGACGTGTGGGTTTTCGCGGAAGCTGATTCGGGTGTGCGTGCACCCCGGAATCAACGCGTATCCGCGGACATCGCCCCGTATCCGTCTTTTCTGCAATTCGACCTAACTTTGTGTACACACGTCGGATCGAGACGAAACTTGCGCCATCGGACTCGTAGCAATACGCTGGTCCTGTGGGTCAAGTTTGGTTCGATTCTGAGAACGTTGACGAAATCGCGTGTCGTGGGCCCCACAGGCCCCGCTCGACGGGCGATTTTGTGAACGGCTCATCGGAATTCAATTCTGAAAGTTCCGTTGGATTCGTATCAGCGTTTCTGACCTGTTGACACTAAGTTTGGTGAATTTGGAGACCTTTGACCCGGACGCGTTTTTCGGTGCAAAGCGGGCCCACCGGTGGACCCCGTTTTGGCCCGAAATTGTCGTTTCTGCCCTTGTCTCCAAATTGGACCCAAGGACAGACGTTTCTAGCTGATTGATAATTTCTGGATCTGATGGTGATGTTTGTTTCAGCAACCGGACTACCGCCTGCAATTCCCGCCGAGGTCAGAACTGCAACCCGAACCGGAACCACAGGCAAGTGTACCTTGCCAAACTCTGCAGCTTGCTAAATATTTTCTTGGTTAATTTTGCATCAGTAGGAACAAAGAACTTGTCAAATTCTCAGTAATTCCTGTTGTAGTATTTTACTTGATTTCTTGTGGAATTAAATGTAACTTGTTCCAAAACTGCTTAACCTAGGAAACGTGTGACGTGCTTAGTGTCCGATCATAGTCGGGTGCCAACACCGTACGCGGTGTTGGGTACGTCATTTAGAGATGGATATTCGATACCCTTACTCTTGGTACTTGTCCTATCAAGTATAACAAAACCCAGGACACTTGACACTATCATGGACAGAATCTTCTTGAGATATTCACGATGATTCTGCATAGGATACAGGTATGACATGGACAGTTTATTCCTAGACATTATATGACTGCTGCATTAGTTATGATCTCACGTGTCATGGACATGAGACGTGGATTACATTGGGCGGGGAGAGACACACAGGCTACAGGCTGTTTTCATATATATATATTATTAGTGTGAGGTCGTAGACTCTCCAGCAGAGCTAGACCCTTTACGTGTTATTACTGCTACCCGGCTCCCCGACACAGAGCTTGTAGCGGTCTCAGCCTGAGTTCTAGTGATGCTCTCAACTTGCATTTATCACTTAGCTGGTTACATAGTTCACCCTGCTGTCTCCTTTATTTTTGCACTGCTTATGTTTTGGCTTGTATTTTCTGTACCTTGTTATGTCCCCTGAGGACCTGGAATGGACTATGTCCCCAGGTATAGCCGAAGAGATCCATCCAGAGATACACCGAACAGGAGCACTTCCAGGAGCTGTACCAGGACCTGAGGGCGAGCCAGCACCAGAGGACTTCTCCTGAGCATTGGCTGTATATAGTCAGTTATTTCTGTTTCTGTTTCTATTTCCAGTTCATTTATTTCCTGTCTATTTGCATTAAATGTAACAGAATAATTCTCGGATTTGTTTCCCGAGATAACCTATTTGATATTGCATATTTATTTCCATTACATCATTTCTGGTATCTATTCTGTGGTTATCTGTTGTGGATGAGATAGATTAGTCTGTGACCTTTATTATTTGCTCTATAAATTGCTAGACTACAGCTTAAGCATGCCCTGATGGATCCATTAAAATGGGTTGTCCATCGGTGCGTGCTGCTGGCCATTGCGCACGTGCTCAGTCCCTCGTCATTTTGGGACTGGGACGTGACAGTAAAGGACGTGTGAGAGAAGTTGAAGAGGACCTACGATGGTGTGAAAAAAAACTTGAGGGTTTTTCGGATCAAGGGGGAGATCGACGACACCGTACATGGAGAGAAGATGGTGCAGGAGTATGCCGCGGAGTTGGAGCGTCTGTGGTTGGATTACGATTACTCCTCAGATCGGACAAGCTGCGAGGCTCCGAAGTGTAAGGAGAGACAAGTATGTCTGCAGGAGAGGACGATGAAGTTTTTTAAGGGGCTGGCCGCAGTATTTGCTAAGAGGACAGCACTACTTCTAGCCCAACCGAAGATCCCTACACTTGAGGAAGCTATCTCGACCATGATCCAGGAGAAGACTCGCATCAAGTTGCAGGCAGGGACTGGTGGTCCTCCTGTAGTGAAGTCAGCACTGACGGTTACCAATTTAGGCGGCACATGACCTAAGGGAGACCCCCAGAAGTGCTACAACTGCGGGAGATGGGGGGTGGGGGGGCATCTTAGGTATACTTGCACCAAACCACCCAAGGAGGGAGATTCAGGTGGTGGACGTGACCTGGTCGTGGGGGTCGACGGGGTGGTCGAGGAGGTTATCGGGCGAACCTACTGGTAGCAAAAGGCGAGGAGGGAACTGATGGCGGCCTATATTGAGGAGGATCAGGTACTGCTGGGCATGCTGGAGGTACTCAGGAGAAAGTAGAGAGCGTCAAGCGATGGAGACATGAGGAGTGGGACTGAGGAGGCATCCACCTCAGTCTTCGCCAGAGGCAATGCTGTCATGTATGCCCATCCATCGGAATATACTGACGACTCACTCACCCTTGCCTCAGTCTTTCCTTAGATCGTGAGACTGGATTGTCGATTCGGGTGCGTCTCGACACGTGACAGAGAATGCTAGTGGGTTCTCTTCCTACACTCACCTAGCATCGGCGAACATCATTCAAACAACCAATGGTACTTTCCAGCCAGTAGTCGGTAAGGGTACTGTCGATTGTACATGTTCAGTAAAATTATCTAATGTTTTGCATGCTCATTTTTCAGTCACTTTTGTCCATTAGTTCTATCCATCTATTTATGAGAAGGCAAATAAGGAGAAACTAGTATGTGATGCATGTGATTTAGGCAAACTTACTAGGAGCTAATATGTTAGTGCGGGCCATAGGAGCTCTTCTGTTTTTGATATTATACATTCTGATATTTGGGGGCCGTACGCCACAACTACTATGAGTGGTGACAAGTATTTTGTTTCTTTTATTGATTGTTTCTCTCGTGTCACCTGACTGTATTTGATGAAGAATAAAAGTGATGTCTTTGCCTGTTTTCGGGACTTTCATAAACATGTCCAAACTCAGTACAGAGCAGTGGTGAAGGTACTGAGGTCTGACAATGGGACATAGTATACCAACAAAGCACTTGAGGAATATCTGTCAGCCCAAGGGATACAACATCAGATCACATGTGCATACACATCAGCACAGAATGAAGTGGCAGAAAGGTAGAACAGACACCTTCTGGAGGTGGCAAGGAGCATGATGATCGCCATGAATGCCCCACAGAGTCTGTGGGGACATACAATGTTGACAACAACTCAATTGATCAACATGATGCCATCGAAAGTACTGGAATCTATGTGAGATATTGCAAGAAAATAATAGTGGGATACTCCCGCTGAAGGTGTTTGGTTGCGTATGTTTTGTGAAGGACAACAGACCATATGTTGGAAAACTTGACCCTAAAGCAATGAAGTGTGTCTTCGTGGGCTATTCGGCGACTCAAAAGGGGTACGTGTGCTGGAGCCCAGTAGAGAAGAAGTGGTTTGTGAGCATGGATGTTCACTTCAGGGAGCTTGAGCCATACTACCGTTAGGATGGTGACCGATTTAGGAGTATGGCATGGAGGAACGGTTGAGGAGGAGAGTGAAGAGGAACATGAGGAGGAGATAGAGAGGTGTTAGGCCCACGGCTCAAGGGGAGTTACTTACCTACAACAGAAAAGGAAAGCAAACTGCAGGACCAGTGCCTATAGTGCCAGTGTTATCCGTCTCGACTCCTGAGACATCTACACCACCACCAGATTTTCCTTTAGGTGATATCATTTTTTCTACCCCTCCCACTCTCACACCATTATCAGTACGGAGGACCACTCGTAGCAATGCGAAAAATCCTCCTGATAGATATGATTGTGACCTTGCTCAGTTTGTTTGATATGATAACATCTCTATTTCTCATAGAGCATTCATTGTGTCTTTGGATAGTATTACTGTACCTAACAATTGGCAGGTTGCCAAGAACGATCTAAAGTGGAAAGCGGCGATGAACGAGGAGTTAGGGGCTCTTGAGAAGAACCACACTTGGAAACTCGTAAAACTGCTAGAGGGGAAGAGGGCAGTCGGATGCAAGTGGGTCTTTACTGTGAAGCAGAACCCAGATGGATAGGTTGAGCGCTACAAGGCTCGACTGGTGGCAAAATAATACAGTCAGGCGTACGACATTGACTACGACGAGACTTTTGCACCAGTGGCCAAGATGAGCACCGTCAGGATCCTGATTTCTTTGGCAGCGAATGGTGGATGGAAACTACACCAACCGGATGTGAATAATGCGTTTCTTCATGGGGATCTAGTGGAGGAGGTGTACATGGAGATACCACCAGGATTCTGCACTGATAAGGCAGTGGGTAAAGTCTGCAGGTTGAAGAAGTCCCTCTATGGACTGAAGTAGTCTCCTCGAGCGTCCTCTATGGACTGAAGCAGTCTCCTCGAGCGTGGTTTGACATATTCAGGAGAGCGATGATAGGGATGGGATATCGGCAGATCAACGTTGATCACACTGTATTTTTCATCGGAGTGGAGGCCACATCACCATGCTTGCGGTGTATGTGGACGATATGATTATCACAGGAGATGATGAGTAAGAGATTGCCCGACTCAAGGGGAAGCTTGGCAAGGAGTTCGAGGTGAAGGACCTTGGCCTTCTTCGGTACTTTCTTGGAATTGAGATTGCTCGAAAAGCAGAAAGGATTGTTCTTTCTCAGAGAAAGTATGCGCAGGACATTCTCACAGAGACAGGGATGTTGGGATGCAAACCTGCAGCGACGCCGATCAATCAGAGGTTCGAGCCGGGTGCTGAGGCTAGAGAACCAATTGACCGGGACAGATACCAGAGATTGGTGGGCAAGTTGATCTATTTGAGCCACACACGTCCTGATATCTGCTTTGCAGTGAGTGTGATGAGCCGCTACATGCATGGCCCAAGGAAGGGTCATATGGACGCAGCATACCTGATTCTGAGATACTTGAAGGGTGCTCCCGAAAAGTAGGTTGATATTCAGGAAGAATGATCACGTGAGCATCGAGGGCTACTGTGACTCTGAGTGGACTAACTGTGTTGATGACTGGAGATCTACCTCGAGCTATTGCATATTTGTAGGAGACAACTTCGTCTCTTAGAGGAGTAAGAAGTAGTCAGTGGTGGCCAGATCGACAGCTGAAGCAGAGTACAGAGCTATGACCTTGGGAGTTGCAGAGCTGCTATGGCTGAAGAGTATGTTGGTGGAGCTAAAGCTGGATCAAGGAGCCAAGATGAAGCTGTGGTGTGACAACCAGTCAGCCATCAGTATCGCCAACAATCCAGTGCAGCATGACAGGACCAAACACATCGAGATCGTTAGGTTCTTCATCAAGGAGAAGTTGGACAGTGGACTACTGGAGCTAGGCCACATTCCAACCAAGGATCAGGTAGCAGACAGTCTGACCAAGGGACTTAGCTCTGTAGATATGATTAGAGGATGTGACAAGATGGGCTTAGTGAATATCTTTCGTCCATCTTGAGGAGTGTTAGTATATTATAATGTATTAGGGGGTTTTATGTAAGATGGAGGGTTGTAAGGCTATATATATATATATATATATATATAGCCAAGATATTATAATGAAAAATAGAACTTTAAATATTCTACATTCTTCTTCCTATAGGTAGCCCTAGTCCATAGGTGGGTTCCTAATAATCAAATTACATAATTAGAACCTAATTAAAGAAGGAATTCAGAATTATACCTATTGGGAGATGGATTTTGAATGCACTTCTCCAAAAGGACACAAAGAGGGCTCAACTTGTGCAATCTTCTCCTCCTTGGTGCTCTTTGCCTACCCCTTGCTTCTAGATCTACTAATGGTGAAGAATGAGAGTAATTGGAAGGGATTTGATAGGAATTTGGTGGAGGGATGAGTTGATTTGGGGAAGAACTCAAAATTGGGGTGAAATGAAATGAAATAGAGAGGAGAGAGAAGACCTCTCTCCCTATAAGGGGATGGCCACCTATTGTCCCCTCTCCAAGCAATGTACAAAGACTCTTCTACCCCTACTGGGTTGTCATGATGAGAAGTTAGCTAGTGAGAAGCTTGTATTCCTAATTAAGGGATTAGTTAAATCACTAAATAATTAAAGGATGACTTAATATTGGCCTAATTGAGTCCAATCTAATTGTTGGATCCATGATTCATGACAAGTTTAATTGGGTCCACTAACACAAGAGAATAAATAGTCCACTCCACTAATCAATGCTAATTAATTAGACTACTAACCATGTCATGACTAACCAAATTGGGTCATTGGCCTACATGTTAAGGTGCTAACTAGGTCCATGTACTAGTTCAAACTAATTAGCTAACATAAAGTCCAATGAATACAAATCAATAATAATAATACTAGTAACAATAATGATAATTATTATTGCTACTAAAATAATTACTAAATATTTATCAAATGACAAAAATACTCCTCTCCCGGAATTAGAGAGTTACAGGGAGTTAACCAAATTTTGATATCCGAAAAAAATATTGTTTTACTGAACCCAAAATTTTAGGACACTATGTTACAATATAACGACGGGCTCCCGACAACCTTGAATTGTTTTAATTAGGGAACGATTAACAAGAGTCCATGATGCGTAGGATACAGACAACAATCACATAAGCGAAACCTAACTGAAGTTCTAGTATTGATTGCTCTGTATAAATTGAAAGAAAATGATATCTCCTTAAAATTGTATTCTGGTACCTATGATTATCTCGAAATTGGGATGGAATTAATAATTTTGATACTTGCTTCCTGGATTATAAATAAAATGAAGTCTTGTATCCTGATACATTTTAAGATGCATACTTGCATATTGATAATTGATATGAGATACAGAGCATAATTAATAAGATAATAGAATAAGAATTGTTTGTAGCTTTAGGTTAGAGAGCATTGGACGGGGGGAACAACTTGAATACCACCTACTAAATCCTGCAATATAATAACAACATAAAGTTGATCAATAGTTAAGCTCTTTCGTAAGGCCTTACGAATTGAGTGTGTGAGGCTTAGGTCACTTGCCTGTACCTGATTTTGGACATACCTATTTCGATTAAAAGATCGATTAGGTGAATTTGTGTTGGACATACCTATTTCGATTAAAAGATCGATTAGGTGAATTTGCGTTGGACATAACTATTTCGATTAAAAAGATCGATTAGGTGAATTGATAATGTATCTTATTTTACTCACTGGATGTGAGAGAGCCGAATTCTAAGCACCGTGCCACCCTGCCACAGCCTGATCCCTGGTCACGGAATTATTGTTGGAAAACTAGTTAAAAGTGGATATTCAAAGAGTTGTTCTCGAATTGCATCATCATTTATGAAACTTGTTTGTGTTTGTTGTAGTGAAATAGGGTTATATTGTTTGATTTCTTAGACACTATAAGAACACTAGCATAGAAGTTAGTTAGAGTCATACGTAAGTTATAGAACTACTTTAAAACTTACTTTTCCAGTGTCTATGCAAAACTTGTGAAATTCTCAACTTCAATTTCCTTACAGTATCATATCATATTTTTATTTTCTTACTGTTCTTGATCGAGGACTTGTTGTCGTTATGACGGCATAGTATTGTTCACTAGGAAAAAATGAAATTACAGGCGAGATGCTATCTTTATACAATGTGGACGAGGTTGAGGAATGATCTTCGGGTGACTTTCAAGAATACAACAATATCATTTTGTAGCTGGAAGGTTTATATAAATTAATGGTTTTAGTGTAAAGACTAGAACTCATCTATGTATAATAGCGTTGTACATTAGTTATGCTATGTCAATGTAAATAGCATGTTTAATATTTCTTGTAATCCTATCCTAGAATATTGTAGGCGACAATCGCTGATACGGGTATGGGTGTATTCGTATGATGTGTAGCCTGGAGATGTAGTTAGGTACCCGGTTCACCGTATTCTAGGAAGCAGGGCGTGACAGGCTTGTACCTATTATTGATACCATAAACTAGAATGTTGATCTTGTACACTCACTTGCAGCTAATCGGACGAGTGTCGGTCGGTAAGGGTACAAGATTCCTGGTATGAGTATGCTCCAAGGCTCGTAACTCCCCGGACATGTTGTCTTCCGCTCAGATATAGAGGCAGCCTCCTGGTATATCCCCATCCAATGACTAAAAGTAGCAGCAAAAAAAAAAAAATGAATAAGTGTGGGAGTCAAAGTAGAGTAGACGGTCAAGTGATCACAAGGGCGATGCATGCGAGTGGAGCGGTACAATGATACACGATCCATAGAGTCAGGTGAGATTGAACGCACTATTTGGCCAGAGGCCAGGTATATACACGAGCACTCGGGAGAGAGAACTCTCCTACTCAAGGTGGGACTATACTAGTATCCTCCCTAACAAAATAATCTTCGTAAAAATTCAAAACATCAAACATAGTTCCATGAACTCAATTCCTGAACCACTTCTAGACTGTCTTGTGGCTTTCAGTCTCCTCAATTGGTAAAATGTCTCTAATTTCCAAGACCAGTTATATAGCAAAATTTGCATGTATACTTGTCTGGACTCCGGAGAAATGTTAAAGCTAGAATCAACATAATGCACTGTAATATGTATAACCAAAGATTTTTTGTGTTTTGAGTTGATCATAACTGATGGTAAAGTTCTACTTACACTGCTCTGGTAGGGTGCATGTTTTTGCTGTAGGAGCTTGTCTCTTTCAACTAATTTTGCAGGTTTATCAATTGAACTGTTACTGCATGCGTAAAGGTACCTTAGTTACTATGTGGACTTACTCAAATAATGGTGCTTTCCAAACAGGAACTTTTATCAAATCTAAGAGATGAATTTAGCAATGAAGTAGAACTGCTAGCCAAAATTGACCACAGGAATTTGGTGAGGTTACTTGGTTACACTGATAAAGGAAATGAACGGATTATCATTACCGAGTATGTTCCAAATGGCACACTCAGGGAGCACCTGGATGGTTAGTTTTCAATGCTCACATAACTAGTTATAGCTTTGGTTTCTTTAAGATTTGTTTATATGATAGTCTTGCGTCATTTGACAGGTCAGCATGGCAAGGTTCTTGATTTCAATCAGCGAATAGAAATATCTATCGATGTTGCTCATGCACTTACTTATCTTCATCTATATGCAGGTAAGAAGGCTATAGATTCAACAAGTTAGTCAAGAAATACTTTCCCTTAAGATGTTTCTTGTGTTTAAAGTAGTGTTTGCAACTCTTTAGTCCTGAATAGCTTAAGCATGTCCTTTTTGTGCTTCAGAAACAGGGTATCTTTGTTGTTGCAAACAAATGCTGTAATGTGACCTTAATATTCATATCTTCTTTCCTTCTATGAATGAATTTATGAACATCTTCTTGAAGCATTTGAGTCTGAAAATACTCGATTTCATCTGTAAGTTGAAAATGTTAGTTGTGTAGAAGTAGAAATTGAAGAATTTTGTGATATATAAATTTCATTATAGTCACGACTTTGAAAAATTTCTCTCAGCAAGTTTAAATTCTATATCTTAAGATAGGAAGAAGGAAAGATTTCAACAATGAAAAGATATATTGAGGAACTTAATAAGTAGCCTTTTCCCAACTCATCATTAAGATTACACCAATTTGTACTAACAATAATCAATTATCATTTCAACAACAACAAAAAAATCTTAATTTTGTTTTTAACTTAACAATCCTGCTTAATTTCGTTCTTATAAGTTATAACTACGACTATAAGCAACTCAAATCATTACTAGAAATATCACCACATATACCCTTATCACTTTAGAATTGGAGGAAGCTGCGATAGGATATACACCCTTAGGTGATCAAATCTGGAAAGTAAGCAAAGGAACCAATCAAAAGTAACCCCAAGGAAATTAGTGTGGTATTGGGAGAGACTAGCACCGAGTAGGACTACAAAGTAACTGACAAACAAATCACATCCTAATCATCCTGGCAATATTTTATAATCAATTAAGGAGTGCTACCTAAAAGATCGAATAGAGGCTAGGAACAAAGACATACAGTGGTATAGGATAGTTCGGCCAATCTAGGACATCTATCACAAATCTTTCTTATTGATTGGACTTCCCATTATCCCGATACACTTAAAAGTATGCCCCGACCCTTCTACACTGCTCCCGATCCGTGTGGCACACTCTATGCAGCTCGTTCGCTGCTAGCGAGGCACAGCAAAAGGCTACTTTTAATATCCCATAGATGCAATACCCATTCTTAGGTTTGGTATCTGTTTCAGACCCTACTTATGGGTATCGGTTGTGGCAGCTTTGGGGATTTTTGAGGGGTTTTGCATCAGTGGTTTTGGTTGTTTCAACAGTTCCAGACCATCCAATTCCCATCTGAAACTGCAGAAACATATTGATTTCAGCCAACACTCAAAACCTTGTTCTAGAGTTACTAAAAAGGAAGCCAAGGGTCAGATATAGCCCTCAAACTTAATTAGTTGGGGAATACAAAAGACATACAAAAAGTCCCTATTTCACGAAATCATCAGGATCAGACCTACAGGATCAAGAGTGTTATGCCTGAGAGCAAGAAAGGGTTTATGTTGTGTGGTTTACCTAGATCAGATAGAAATTATAAAGAGGTTGGATAGAATTCAAGTTATATAGGTTACTTTCCAAATAATGTGAGATCGCCTAAAAAATAGTGCGTATTGCTTGATATATGGTTAAACAGGTGAACATTTGATAGACCATATAGGATTGCTCAAGATGCGAATGAAGTGAGTTTTCAAGATCGAATTGCATCCATGGTTTAAGTTTTCAACTGAAACCTGTTGGTTTGGTTGTTTTGTATCGGCTTTGGAGGGGATCTATCTGAAAGTGACAGATAAAACATGTTTTATTCTGAAACTGAAACCATTGTGCCACACATGCGCAGATGCTTTACTCTGGGATATTACGGGGAGTTCTGACAAATTGCACTAGATAATGAACTTCCTTGAACCTTTTGAAAGATAATAGAAAATCCATATTTCTATGTGATGTGCCTTGACATGGAGCTCCTTTTATTTGAATCCAAACCAAACATAAACAATATATTGCTTGTGGTTGTCCCTCTAGTGGTCAGATATAGTAAAAGTCTATAGTTGTAATGGTTCCAAAACAAAAGACCTTTTAGTACGACCCTTTTTGTGTAAATTATGCTCCGAGGAATAGTGAGTGAGTTATACGTCTCTAGTATTTTTCTGTTCTGTCAAATATTTTGGACCCTTGTTTTTATGATGACAGTAAAGGCGTTGCTGCAGAAGGTATTTCTCTCTTCCAGTATTCTTGCAGCGTACACTTTTGTGAACCCCTCTCTTGCTTGTACTAGATTAAAATTTCACTTACAAGGTGCGTGAGATAAATGACCATGCCAATTTGGCCAATCATTATGTGGAACTTCCTTAACTTTTGAGTTCCCTCTATAGTTTAGAATAAACCAATTTTGGAAGAAAACGCTTGGTCAATTATAAGTTGTTTCAGTTCAAGAAAACTTAGCATACTTTGTATTCCTTGGCACCTTCTGCCAGTGACTGATTTCCAAAGTATGTCGAATCTGATGTTTTGACAGAAAAACCGATAATCCACCGAGATGTGAAGGCATCAAACATTTTGCTCACTGAGAGCTTCCGAGCAAAGGTGTCCGACTTTGGATTTGCAAGAATTGGCCCCACAGAAGCAGAACAGACTCATATCTTGACTAAGGCGCAAGGAACAGCTGGGTACCTTGACCCAGAGTATCTGAAGACATATAAACTGACACCCAAGAGTGATGTGTTCTCCTTTGGTATAATGCTAATAGAAATACTTTCTGCCAGGCGTCCAGTAGAATTGAAGAGACATATAGACGAGAGGGTGACAGTCCGATGGGTAAGTGTCAGCATCTTTTTTCTTTCGACTTGTAACGTGTGAATATTCTACAGTACTGATAATCCGCAAAGGTGATTTATACAGGCATTCAAGAATTATAACGAAGGCAATGTGATGGCAATACTGGACCCAAAGTTGAAGGAAGCTGTCGACGGGGAGGTGGTGATGAGGTTGCTCAGTTTAGCATTTCAGTGTGCAGCTCCAACCCGTGCAGACCGACCAGTTATGAAAGAAGTCGGGGAGCAGCTGTGGGAGATCAGAAAAGATTATGTCAGGAGCCGCAGAGGAAACTGAAGCAGTCAACGCCTAAATCTTCGATAACAACAATGATGAAATCAAGCAGCGCAGCATCCTTTTCCAATGTAGAATGTCAGTTTCAACTGAGATCAATATTTAGCCTTTTATGTGTTGTACCAAATTGTAGTTTTCTTTCACCCATTTTTATGACACGTTGATATGATAGAGGGATTTGTGAATGTTCTGCAGTCGAAATGATTCATTTATACAAGCAGAGTTTGTTGCAAACCTGAATATTTTCTACTGTTGAGATGAAAATAATGCGCACTGAAGAGTTTGAAGATTGAAGATTGGTTGATGATGGCCATCTGGAAACAACTGTTTGGCAAATGTTGGAACTCTGTTGATATTAGTCAGTGCACAAATAGTAGCACATTTTAAGGGGCACGGAAAAGTGAAAAAAATTCGGATTTTTGACAACTTCACATATTTTGTTTTGTTGGAGGATTTGGAGACAGAATTTACTGTGATGAACAGTAAATCTTGTTTGTCATGAAATCAAAATTTTGACATCAGAGTTTTTTTTTTCTTCGAAGTAGAGCGCGGAAGTGAAAAAACTTTATTCCCACTTCGTACGTTTGTTTTGAGGACCACTTTCTCTATACTTTTAACAAAAATAAGCACAAATATTATCACATACTAAATGAAATAGCACAAACAACAAAACACACAATTTTAATATGGTTCAAGTAAGATCAGCCTATGTCCACAGGGTCAAAGGAAGAAAAGTTGATGACGAGAGAAATGTTTACCAGAGTTTCACAAACAATACCATATCAAAAATTTCATATATTAGTTGTGTTATGTTTGAATACAATATATATACTTTGATTATAATAGTGGTATCAAGTGGTAGAACAATAGAATAAGTACAATACATCAAATAATATTCTTATATATGTTTCCAATAGACAAGAAATGAAGTGCAATCCCAATTTTCCATCCAGAATCCTAGCAGAGTCAAACCGGCAACTTGTAACCTCCAAACGAAACTTCGTTATTTTGCTGAGTTTCCACCTTCACTTTCATGTTAACAAATGCACATCCTTAGCCATACTATTAAAATTAATAAACTATTTATTTATTTATTTATTAATTTTAACTTTGTCAATCACTCTAGGTCAAATGTATGAAGTGGGAGGCATTCGTCCCATATATTCATATTTGTGCATTTATCTCTTTGAATCGGGATGATATTATATTATTCACTAGTATATATGCGCATGTGTACGTATTTTAATCATCTTTTTGATTAACTTTTTTTGTACTTTAAAAAAAAAATGTACCAAAAGAACAAATTATATTTTTCTTAAAAATATATATACGTAATTGTCTTTATTAAATTTAATGAATCTTCTTTTTTTATAGTACGAGGAGTTTAGGTTTCACCGTGTAACTTTTATGTTCCAAAAATATCTTTTTCCAAACTTATATATATATATATATATATATATATATAAGAATTATTTACGTTAACGTTTTATGTTTATTACACAGGATACCCCTATATTTTATATTTTCTATAGAAATGTATAACACTAACTAACCCTATATATATTTTTCTAAGTGAGAGAGGTATCATGTGTAATTAGTTTCAAATTAGGTGTACCCCGTGTAATAAACATAAAATATGAAGGTAGTTAACATAATTAACATTTAAATTAATTAGGAATAAACATGTAAATTATACACATCCCAACTGACATAATTTGTAATAACTAATAATTAAACACTTCCAACTACAATAGTTTACCGTCTCAAAATTAAATTTACTTTAAAATATTTTATACTATATCAAAATAAATTTGTCATCCAAATATACATTTAAAAAGTAAAAATATATATATAGACAAAAAATACGTAAAATTTATGTGCAAAGCTTTTAATAATTAATTAGTAAAATTAGATATGTATATATTTGAATGGAAACAATTTTACGATAAAGCCAACTTAGTCCAAAGCGTTTTGGTGGGGGCAGTAAAAATGAATATACAAAAAAGATTGATATAATATACATAGACCTTTTCTTGGTCATCTTCCTCGTTTCTTCCTTCCCTTTCATTCTATGGGACTATTCCTTCTTCTTCTTCTTTTTCCTCAAAGCAATACTTCAAATTAGGGTTTGCATAGAACGCGATCAGATCTCCAAAAGGTGCGGTACCAAATCTATTTCCCTAATTTTAGATCGAATCCCCACTTCTCACCGTATAAATTCGTCGATCAAACCCTAACTTTCTATCAAAGATCTCGCTTTTTTTTCTCACCAAAGCCCTAATTTCGATCGCGAGGTATGTGGAAATTAGGGATATTTTTTCATATTGTGTAGTAAACATTGAGATCGCATCTTTATTGTTCTTCGTTGTTCATGCTTAGACGCTTGCTATGTGTACCGACGTCATCGTGTAAGAGTGGAAGAACAAGAGCTTTCCTTTTGACTCGAGTGTGTGCTGTATGTGGAAATCTTGATTGTTCGATATTCTGTAAATTTAGAATAGTTTGAGGAAGTAACGAGACTCTGAACATGGATTTTTTTTTTCCTTCCTTTTTCGAATAGATCAAATATTTTTGTCTGACATAATGAACCCCCCCTTGAAATTGGACTTCTTGAATTAACATCCTATTATTTATTTGTATTTCTTTATAGGACTATAACGAAGAAGTCCTGTGTCAAGCTCGTCAACATTAAACGAGCGAGCAGGAAGAAAGCAAGGTGTAAGAAACCCCCTCTTCAAACTACTCTTTCTAGGGTCACTTTATTAGTTTGAAGATGTTGGAGAAGATCGGTTTGCCTGCAAAGCCGTCGTTGCGAGGCGGGAGTTGGGTTGTTGATGCTTCTCACTGCCAGGGTTGTTCTTCTCAGTTCACCTTTATCAATAGGAAGGTACACATAGTTATCAATGGTTCTTTTACTTTTCGACTTTCTTTGCTTGTTAGATTGTTCTATGAAATTTCGCAACCTAATTTTGGACCTAAATGAGTTTTGGTCCAGTGTCGAGCATTTAAGTACATGGTTTTGCAAGAAAGAAGTTATACTGTATGATTGATTGCTTATGCGTATATGTTTTTGTTCCTCTACATGCTTTTCTATTGTAATTTCTATCTGCCCTTGGTAACATGAAAATGAAATATTAGATGATTCCAAGATGCATCGCTTAACTGACATGAAATGTTACCATTTATGAAAAGTATATTTATGTACATGATGTCTAGTATGAATAGGAAGGAATGTGGTACTTTGCTGATCATTTTTACAATATTCGGCGCCTACATTTCTTCAAACAGACTTCACATATTCTTGTCATGGGCATAGGACATTTAAACCATAGTTTAAAGTATCGGCCGATACCGATCCGATACGGCCGATACCGATACAGTTTGGCATGTCCCGATCCGATACCGACCGATACCCGATACTGACCGATACCGACATTAGAGGTCTCTTTTCCAGCCAATTCGGCAAAAAAATTTGAATTAAAAAGACCAATTAGAAAGGATGTAAAAGCATAATAAGGTTGTAAAAACATATAAAAGAGGAAAACTTATCTATCACATATAAATCAATCGACAAGGATGACTACTATTTCATTCAATATCAAAAATACTAAGAAACAATACTGAAAATACTTTAAATTATGCATAATTGTATAAAATATATTATCTAAAATGTTAATAATTTACTAATAGTTGTTTGCTTTCCGATACCAAAAAATCCGATACTCCGATCCGAAACCGCCGATACTACCGATACCGCCGATCCCGATACTCATAGGAATGGTCCGATACCGATTCCGATACTTTGAACCTTGATTTAAACATCCTCGGCTTAATGTTATCATTTTGGGCTAACATTAGTGTTACAGCCATGTAGTGACGGGGAGAATCGTGTTATATTATGAGGTATTTGAACTCTTCACATGTGTTAACAATCTGAGAATTTTAAAGCGGATCTCTCTACTCTAGGTAATGCTGCTCATTTTTTTGACACTATAGATGGTCTTCCAGTTGGTTGAAGGGATTCGCATTACGTTGCACGGTCACGGATTGGGCACGACATGGGAACACGGACACGGCACCTATTTATGTGTGTCCTTGGTGTGTCCAATACGCATCCGACATGACACGACTCCTATTTTTGGGGTGCCCATGCTTCCTAGGTTCACAACATAGTCAAGTAACTATTTATTTCTCTTGCAAAAATTATGTGTAATTAGACATGTTTTGGTGGTTTACTGTATATAGAAAACCCTTATTTATTCCATAGTGATGTTTGTATTTTGGTTCAGCATCATTGCCGCAGATGTGGAGGCTTGTTTTGCAATAGCTGCACCCAGCAAAGAATGGTTTTACGTTTGCAAGGTGACTCTCCGGTTCGAATATGTAATCCTTGTAAAAATCTAGAGGAAGCAGCCCGCTTTGAGCTTAGACATGGGCATAAAAGTCGAGCTGTAAAAGGTTTGTAATATTTTCATTTAATAGTTCTTTCATTAATATGTAGAAAAGGTTAATTGTCTTAGGATGATATGGTATTGGTTTTTGGCCGGCAGTCTTACATATACTCTCTTTTTCTGGTGTAGTATTTGTAATTTTATAGGGCTTTCATGTGGTCAGGAACTGGTAATCCCTATTGTTTTTGTTGTTTTTCAATCTTTTTCACAAATGAAAGTCTGGTTAGCGTCAGTACATCACATTTTAAATACCTTCTTGTTATGGTTTTGCAGGAAGAGGTTGTCTATTACTTAGTATGTCACTTAAACTTATTGTCTAAAGTTATTCATTGCTGTCCTTTATTTGGAGTGTCACTTTGGTCAAGCATAATAGCAACCCACTTTGTCTAAGTCAGCTATGTAGAAAATACAAGGATGTGGCGTGTTATTTCTCTTATGGGCCCAATAATACCGCTTCTTTCTTCTCAGACGATTTTATTTTGGATATTGGGACTTGAAATTTTCCACAACAACGTAGATCAATCCCTTCAGTAAATTATCAGATCGCAAACTTTTAGGCAAGCCTGAAAGCGTGATAAACAAAAAAAAATCATTTTCCATAGAAAATCTTTTGGTCTTAATTTTATTGTTTTACATCTTTTTGGGTAACTAATGAAAATGTGTTCCGTTGGTTTTTAGACTATATTTCGTTAGCTACCATCTATGTTGAACAGACATGGGAGGAACATGTGTGATATGTCCGTACCCTTCTGTATCGTGCCTGTTTTTGGTAACATATGTGACCACATTGTACCTATTTGAAAAGTATCCCTATCCCATATCCGTATTGCTTCCTTATCCATGTCTGTATTGTGACATAGGCTAATGCACAAAGGTGAATTTGCACACATTTTGCTAAATCATGGTTTATATGTTTCTGTATAGGTACATCAACACAGTCACTTAAGCACGAGGATGAAATTTTAAGCCAAATTCTTGGAACCAGTGGTAAGCAAGAATCGGGTGATATTACGACTTCTGAACTTCTAAGAGCTGCAAGTACTGCCTCATCTTCAAGTTTGAATGAAGTGTCTGCTGCTCATGGGAGGGAAGGTGACCATGACACCCTCATTGATGTTGGATCATGTAGCCCAGAGGATTTACGTCAACAAGCAGTTGAGGAGAAGAAAAAATATAAGATTCTAAAGGGAGAAGGAAAATCTGACGAAGCCCTTCAAACCTTTAAACGTGCTAAAGAGCTCGAGAGGCAAGCTGGGGCTCTAGAAATTGCAATAAGAAAGAATCGTAGGATGGCTTCAAAGGCTTCAAGTTTGGGCAGTGTGGCTTCCAACCAGAAAATAGACATTTCTGAAGAATCCACTAGTAAGAAAAATTTGCCCCAGCGGAAGGGTAAAGAAGAAAAGGATGACCTTGCAGCTGAACTGAGAGACCTGGGTTGGTCTGATGCCGATCTCCATGATGCAGATAATAAACCAGTCAAGCTTAGTATGGAGGGTGAGTTGTCTAATCTTCTTGGAGAAATCTCGCAGAGTTCCTCATCAAATAGAAAAACTGGTGGGGTCGATAAGTCTCAGGTTGTTGCTCTCAAGAAAAAGGCTCTCCAACTTAAGCGAGAAGGGAAACTTGCTGAAGCAAAGGAAGAACTTAAGAGGGCCAAAATTTTAGAAAAACAACTGGAAGAGCAGGAGCTTTTAGGTGATTCTGAAGAATCTGATGATGAGCTCTCTGCTCTAATTCGGAATATGGACGATGACAAGCATGATGACTTCTTATTGAACCACCCCCCTATCCCCAACATCAATTTTGACCAATTTGGGATTCTGAGTGATGATCTTGTCATTGATAACAATTTTGATGTCACTGATGATGATATGAACGATCCAGAGTTAGCTAATGCGTTGAGATCATTTGGGTGGACAGAAGAGGATGGTGACCAAGCAATTGATGATGTTGGACAGCCTAATCTTTTTGATCAGGAAGCATTGCGAGACAAAATTCTTACTCTGAAAAGAGAGGCCCTTAGCCAAAAACGGGCAGGCAATGTGACTGAAGCTATGGCACTTCTTAAGAAAGCAAAACTTCTTGAGAAGGATGTGGAGACTGTGCAATCTGATACTCAAGCTTCACAAGAGAATATACCAAAGAGCTCAGTATCTCGTGTTTATGGAGAGTCTGGTGCAGGAATAGCTGATGAGGAGAACATTGCTAAATTGCCTCCTAAAAGTAAGATAGCAATTCAGAAAGAGCTATTGGCTATTAAAAAGAAGGCACTTGCTCTGAGAAGGGAAGGTCGAACCAATGAGGCAGATGAAGAATTGCAGAAGGGAAAACTTCTTGAGCAACAATTAGAAGAAATGGAGAATGAACCAAAAAGGCCTGTGCCCAAAGTGGCCCAGAAGAATGCATCAAATTTGAAGACAGATAATATACATATGGGCGATCCTGGGACCCTGGATCTTGGAGACTTAGGAGAGGAAGCAGAGGTCACGGAGCAGGACATGCATGATCCAGCGTTGATGTCAGTTTTGAAGAATTTGGGATGGAATGAAGAAGATACCGTGCCTGTAAGCATGACCAATAGAACAACACATGACAGTACATCTGTAATATCTCGGAAGCCGACGAGGAGTAAGACCGAAATCCAGAGAGAATTGTTAGCCTTAAAAAGAAAAGCTCTTGGCTTAAGACGCCAAGGGAAGACTGAAGAGGCTGAGGAAGAGCTAGAGAGGGCAAAGGATCTTGAGAGGCAGTTAGCAGAAATGGAAGCTTCTTCTATTGCGAAGTCTACAGAGGTCCACTCACAAGATTTAGGAACTTTGACTCCTAAAGTGAAACCTGATTTCATACACAAAGCTGATGGAGATCTATCATCTCTTATGAGTAGAATAGTGAAGGATGAAGAAAATTATTCAAAGAGAGGGGATACAAAAAATCCTTCTCCAAGCAGTTCTCTTTCAGTCCCTGAAATCACAGGGACTGAATGGGAACCATTCGGAAAACCAGGTCATTTTACTGAAGGGTCTAGTAATTCTGTCTCCGCCTTTTCTCAATCAGAGGGTATAAATTCTTTCAGGCACAGTAGCGTTGATGTTTCACAGTCAAGAGAGAGAGCTCTTAGAGAGCCTTCACGTGATCCAAAATTTTCTCCTCCAACTGCTTCTGTCCAACCTACAACTCAGATCATTGCCAAAGAGAGCAACATCAATGATAATGTGATTGCTCATAAGCTGGTGACACCAGAACAGAACTCAACTCTTGGAATTAATGCTCAAACGGATGACGTACTAGCTCGTAAGAGAAAGGCTGTTGCTCTAAAGAGGGAAGGGAAGTTGGCTGAAGCCAGGGAAGAATTAAGGCAGGCGAAACTTTTGGAGAGGAGCCTAGAAGAAGCTAACCAGCAAGTTGTTGTGGAAACTACAGCAGAGGTTGCATCCTCTTCTAATTCCCCCCCAGTCATTCAAGAGAGCAAAAGTAACCAACAAGCTCAGAAGCCGTTGTCTGGTCGTGATCGCTTCAAGTTGCAGCAGGAGTCCCTGGCACACAAGCGCAAAGCTCTCAAGCTGCGAAGAGAAGGAAAGATGGAGGAATCCGAGGCTGAGTTTGAACTGGCAAAGGCATTGGAAAGCCAATTGGAAGATTTTGATACCCAAGGATCGAACAGCAATACAGTCGGCAAGCTGGAAGGAATGAACGGTGTGGGTGTTGAGGATCTGCTCGATCCCCAGCTCATGTCTGCTTTAAAATCAATCGGGTGGGATGATAGTGATATGGGTGCACACCAACCTACTGGTGCACAAACTAATAAGAAACTAGAGCCGCCGCCAACTGTGGGCAAGGGTGGGAAGCCTCAGGGAGAGAAATCTCGTTTGGAAGATATGATCAGGGCAGAGAAGGTCCGGGCACTTAACTTGAAACGAGAAGGAAAGCAAGGTGAAGCTTTAGAAGCCCTCCGCTCAGCTAAATTGCTTGAGAAGAAACTTGGTTCATTAACTTGATGAACATAATATTGTAATTAGCTTCAAGTATATACCATGCAAGTGCCCAAGCTTCAAAAAATTGAATGCTCAACCTTTTCCGAGATTGGGAGCCACCTTCAGCTCCTGGAAAATTTGGCATATTATGCACAATTTCTCAAGCGAAGGTATTAGAGTTTAGTGTGTGAAAGAATATGGAGATGCTTGTGACCTCCAGTGTCAGTTTAGCTATTTATACCATGTATGATTACAAATAAAATTGATTATTTTTTTCATTTTCTTTTGTAAGACGAAGAAAGTATTATGCTAGTCATCCTTGAATTAACTTTGTTTACCACTGTAACTGCACTTGGATCAAATATATCAGTTCTTGGAGTAGCATGTGAAAAGTGGTTAATAAAACCCAGTTTACATTTCAGTTCTTGATTGTATTTCATCTGTCCATATGGTTTGTAGACCCATCTTATATTGCTCATCTTTCATTCTTTGTGCTTTAAGTTATTGTGATCTGGAACAAGGATGGAAGTAAGATTGTAAGGATTTGTTGCTTGCATCCTTTAGTGCATAATTTGATATTGCTGCTCTTGTTGTGGCCCGGTGCTTTTGTCTAGGTGCAGTGCGTTCAATTACGTGGTATGTGTTTTTGTAGTCTCCAGTTTTGTGGCCATGTTATACTTCAAAATCACATTCATATACAATTTGCTGATTTGTGAATGGTTGGAACTGTATGGATTAGCATTTTTTCTCTCCCTTTATTATCACCTTCCTTAATACTTTGTGAAGAGGTTCTCAAGTATCGACCATCTACTTTCTTTTCCTACATATTTCAACAAATGGCCAAGGTGTGCAATATTTGGTTGCCTACGGAGTGTTACTGGAACTCTTGTTGTAGCAATTGCAACATTTTTTTAAGTTTGGTTTCCGTAGTGCCAATTACTTAATATAATTGGACCTCCAAAAGCTGCAGCTAGTTACTGTTGGGAACACGAACTGGAATTGGTTCGTGAGGTATGATATTGGACTTGACCCATATCTTAAAAAGAAATTCTCATGTACGGTCTGAACCAATTCTCATTATCTACATCTCATGATCCTACTTTCTATCCAATGTAGGACTAAACTATCAACTCCACTCTCACCGCCTTTGAGCGCTTAACCGGAAACGAGATATAATCCAACACTTCCCACAACATTTGCTACATAGGAGACTCAATGATGTAGCTATTTACATATGGTAGATATCCCATATACCAACCAGATAAATTTACTTACAGCAACAAATGTTACAGCCAAGCACAAAGATTTATTAAATCATATACAATTAATTTCAGGACCAAACATTGCACTTGCGACACCGCTTACAAGAAAATTAATGTTGCAGAGTATTTTTGAGTATTTTCTCCATTTGCAGGCAACTGGGGAAACCCATTGGGGAATTGCTTGAATTGCAACTCATTTTACTTGTATTTAATACAGTAGTCTGTTATTTCCAACATGAATAAAGAAGAACAGCAGATCACATTAAAGTTGCTACATTATCATGTATATATCCAGAAATATATCATGTAAAATATGCAGAAAGCTCAATTCAGATGTGCCAACTCTGCTTAATGACTGCTCAATAGGTATAACTTCCACTCCGCTGCAGCATTTCAAGACTGCTCAGTATGCAGTTACCAAGTTGGCAAGTGCCTGAGAACCATGGTTCTTCTTCAGCCTCCTCCTCCGGGTATTGCTGGCCCTGCATTGTTGTGCACAGATAAATCACAAGGCTGGAAGCTTTTCGATCATTAATAAATCAAATGAAAAAAAAACTCCAAAACATGTGCACAATTCCTTTTTCGGTATATTGCTTGTTTTATTAATGATACAAGAAACATTGTGGGATATTAACAACTAACGCCCAATGCAATAATTAAATAGTATATACTTCCTATGTACAGCAATCACATTGCTTTGGGATGTTATTGATTAAACCCCCAAAACATACCATTAAGATACCAGGACTTGAAGGCCAATTTATGCCCAGTAATGTAAATGAAAAAGAGGGAGGAAAAAAAAAAAACTAAACATATCAAGTTATCAACAGCACGAATATTGCGGGAGGTGTCAAGGCCACAATCAACGAAATATATTATATTGCCATACATATATTTCCAATATGCCATTGGTGTATACATTGCAAGGGTCATAATATTTGTGATATATTTATTATCGCTGGCGTATGTTTCAGTCTTAGTTATTCTGGTGAAGTTTAACATAACCTCTTAAATGAGATTAAGACTAGTGTGATACGATATATGTTAATAACTGCACACTTAAACTAATTTTTTGAGCACAACTTTCATATAGTATATTAGATGAAATAATTCCAAAGAATAACATTTGTTTTTGAAATATATAAAAAAGGTTAATTACCCATAAGAAAAACCTGAAAAGAATTATGTGATTGAAAGTGCTTCCTTACTAGGCCATGGTGGCATGAAGCCTGGCATGGCAGAAACTATCATGGCTTTTATACTTCACTCACCAGTACTGGTTGCGGAATACTACATGGTCAGTTGGTACTTGATCCCCATCGTCATTTCGGTTCCACTGGTACAAAGCATGGGTTCTATTCTTTAGTTCCAACGTCGCATGACCATAACTGGCTTCCCTGAATGCAGAGTAATCTGGTTGTGGATGAGAAAACCTGCAAAAAATCAAGAAATATGATGTTAAATTGCCTAAAGTCACTCGTAGGAAAATAAAGACATCAACAACAATGTTATACTTGAGCACTTTCGTGTTACCTTTTAGCTAGCCCCTCCTGATTTCCTCCATCACCAACAGTTATATACACTGGAGCTGATTTATCGGGCACAGGATAGCGGTTTCCGGATGTTATATTGTAGTTTACATTGGAGATTCGGTACTGGACAAAAAAAATTAAAAATTAATCTCAATGGAGCTTTTGAAGATTTGGCACCGGATTTCATATCCATCTATGCAGCAAAAGGTCAGACAATCAAAGAAATAAATGCTGCACCCATGAATTCCTATAAAGATATCATCATGGGACCTTTCCGAAATGATATTACAATTATTATCATGTTTCATTATTGTCAGTTGCCACGAAAGGAAACTGTTTAATTAAGAAACCCTAGTTGAGCTCACAATGAGTTGGTAATTATACACACACATTGAAGTGCCTAAAGAGTTCCTGTAGTGTCCAAGCAAGTGATAAATATAGATGGAGATGCATTTGTGCTGACATGGATTGGCTGAGAAGTGTCCTCATCGTCATAAACAGAGAAAAAAGAAAGAGTGGAGGAATAAGATGCTAGAAACTAACTAAATATAAATGCACTGGATTATATATAAGACGTGGGGGGAGATAATCAATATATTATAATGTGACAACAATACATGCTCATGAACTAACATTAATATATACATCTACAAGGGAGTCCCTGTGCTTCAAGGTTCCAGCTTACGTAGGCTCTGGGGTGGGTCAAGATATAAGCTACCTTCACCCACCCCCTCCCCACACCCCCCCCCCCCACCCACCCACCCACCCACACACACCCACACCCCACCCACACACACCACCCCACCACAATATATGGAGAGGCTATTTCCGTGAGTCGAACTGTATGTAGAAAATCGTCGATTACTTGAGCCTATTCTATGGCTGTAATAATTAAAGTAAAAGGTTCTTGTTTGACCAGAAAAAAATGTTAACAACAAAGTAATATGAGTTTGTCAAACAATCACCTAAACTTGGCATGAATAAGAATGGCAGTAAACATTCTTACAATAAGGATTTCTGCTTGATACAATAAACTGGTAACAAATCTATTCTGTTCACCCTTGTGCAAAAGGTTGTGAAAATTTAAATTCTGACCTAGTACGAATCTATTGATCTCCTTCTGAGGGTCAGAGACCAGCTGGAAATGGAAATTTACTTTAAGTTTGTAGATGTGTTCTGCAAAAGTAGCCTTCTGCAAAAGTAGTCTTCTGATATTATGTAGGTCCTATTTTCTTATCCCTAAAGATTCATAATAGCTTCTGATGTTATTGAAATCATGCTGGCCACCAATTTAACCTCAAACATATTATCATCAGGGATGAAAAAAGAGAATTACTGATCTCTCGTAAGCATGCACGTGCCCAGCAAAGACAAGATCAACTTTGTAATGAACAAACAAACTCTCAAAGACGGCCCGCATGCTTTCCCCCTCCATGTAGTGTGCATGGTTGCTGTTGTACAGTGGCGAATGCATGAGAACAATGAGCCAAGGTGTCTTCTCCCTGTCTACCTTCTTCAGCTCATCCCGCAGCCAATGCCATTGAGGAGTATAGACAACTGGTTTACCATTGAGAAATTACATTAATCTCATTGACTGAATGCATGCTATGAATTTCCCAAACACTATAAAGAAAAAACTTCATAATGAGTAAAAGTCAAGTTGAACATGAATGGCACTCTTTGACTGATGAAACCATATTTTTTGCAAAAAAAAGGGATAGGGATAAGCTGTTTGAAATTGAAACTTCTAGGAAAATTGATGCCTAATGATATAACAACAAAGAAAGAAATTAAAGTTCCACATACAAAGCTAGTTGTAAAAATTGTATTGAGAAAAACAAGAAGCATAAAATGCCTTTGTAGCACTGCTTACTTTAACATGCCATAATATAATTGAATGAGAAATGAAATCATGAATAAGAAAATATATTTTAAGAACTTAATAGTTATCAAAAAACAAGCATAGTAGTTTATCAGTCCCATAAGCATTATATTGCATCATATAAAACTGCACAAATGCATATTAGACAGATAATATGTATAAAGAAGCTACATTCCCAAAACATCTACACGAACACTTCAAAAAGAAGTCTCTATCCATGTCGACATGAATAGTTTCCCTACATAAGCCAAACATACAGGCCATCCAAAAAGGAAAAAGAAAAAGAAATCAGACGTTGGTATAACGAAACCATATAACTAGTCTTCTGGGATATTCTGGAATATGGGGCCAGATCATCCTAAACCATATAACTAACATGAGAAACATGATGTAACATGATGTATTCACATTATACTCGATTTGGTGTATTATCTGTGAGGTGATTTTCTATTTTTCTCATTGCTTGGTTCGATATCTCAAGTAGATGAGATTTTTGAGTTATAACCATACGAGAGTATGACGGATTGACAAATTTTTTAAAGTGGTTGGATATTTAATTATTAATTACTATAAATATCCTAGAAGACTGATCACAGTATGCACATCAAAATATTCTTTCACAATCTATTCTTCTGGAGTTCTATGGAGAGACTTTTGTACGGTGGACTGTAAAGAAGACTCTTGTAGTTTTTCTCACCCCGAGCGAGTCAAGTGAATGATCATCTGATGACAAGAAACTGAAGGCTCAATTCTAACAGGTAAGTCTCTCTTTCAAATCATGCAAAGTTATTCATTAATACAACATGATAGTTGCAAACATGATAGATCATTCACCATATATGTGCTCATTGGTATAACTGAAAAACTTCTTCTGGTCGGCCGAGATCGTAGGCGGAGATGTCGTGCCGACCTCGTGTGCACACGATGGTTGCCGCGATTTGTTGGTCATCGTGCCCACTCACAAGGGTTGTCGCATCGGCTCTACATCGACGCCCACACGAGATATTTGAGAGGTCGCAAAGGCATTTGTGAGTGTGTTATGATTGCACACATTTGGAGAAGCCACACGCAGCCCGAGTGGCCGTGCAAAACTCCAATTCCCTCGCAACTACCCTCATCAGGTTCGTTGATGGGTTTCGTGTTTACAAAATTAATAGTGTAATCAAACAGATAGTTTCTTACCAAAATTTTAAACAGACAGATCACGTATTCTCCAAGACTTGAGCGCACACGCGCACTCACACACACATATATATTGGATTATTTAAACTACAGTTAAACCTCTATAAGTTAATACTCTTGGGACCAAGGAAAATCTATTAAATTAGCGAATATTAAATGATCAATAAATTAATAATTTATTAATTTATCGATTAATTAATAACTTACTAATTCATCAAGATATTCATTATTTTCTTAAATATTGTACGTTGTATTTAGTTTCTCATATGAACTAACAATTATATGTATTTGTTTAACCAAATAAAATTCATAAATCTACTTATTTTTTTCCCAAAAATAGTTTTTATATTGTTCAATGTGTTACATTATTCCATTTTAGAACATTTAACCAAACAAAAACTCTACATAGTTTCTCGCTTTACGAATTAACAATTCTATGTATTTGTTTAACCAAGTATAATCATAAATCTACTTATTTTTCCAAAAAATAGATTGTACATTTGTTCAATGTACTTAATTATTCCATTTTATGAACATTTAACCATGCAAAAACTATATTTAAATAAACAAAAGCCATAGTAACACAACACATCATACATAAAATAATGGCTTATCATCTCAAAGGTGTAAGAAAATCAAATTGATGGATGAAAGCATTGTATGAGTACAACAAAGATATCTAGGTAACATTCAAAAACAAGATGATGAAGTTGAAGATGATACTTCTACCAGGAGAACGTTTCGTGAAAAGATTCTCTCAAAGAGATGATGACATTGAATTTTTGTTGCAGTAGGAGAAAACCACACTAGAACTTCTTGCTATGTTAAGAAAAGTTTAATATGATATACAAAGTGACATCAATTTCAAGATGAAACAAAGAATGATCGAGCCATATTTTAGGAAGGCCTCATAGTCGAATCATTAGCACTACGTATATCATGAAATTATTAATTATATCTTATGTGGGACCTAAATGAATTTATTATTATGTATTATAAATTTAGTGAATTATTAATTTAGCACATTATCCCCAAGTGACATGCCAAAACTATTGTTTAACCGAGATTATTAATTTATCGGTTTTCAAATTATCGAGGTTCTACTGTATTGTCATTTTATCGCGCCCATACCAATGATACATATAAGGTGAATGATTTATCATGTTTACAAGTATCATTATGTGATATTAATTAAAAAACTTGAAGCATTTGAAGGAGACTTTACTCGTTGGAATTGAGCCATCAGTTTGTTGTCTTTAGATGATCCTCTACTTAACTCACGGTGAGAAAATTACAAGTCTCCCTCAAATTCAATCTTAATAGTCTCTCCAAGGAATTCCAGAAGAATAGGTTCCGAAATGTCTTTGATGACTACTCTTCTAGGATATTTATAGTCATAATATCCAACCAATTAAGAGATCTTGTTGGGTTGTTGAGATCCTATGATCTCAACAATCCACCATACTCTCATATTATTAACTCCCAAACCTCAATTGTTGAGATATCATGGAAAGTCGGGATACCAGGATCTCTAGACTAATCCAAATGGGTCCTTATCAGGTTGGACCCTCAAGGGCACCTGATTCAGTATCCCCCAAGTTCCAACACTTCTTATTAGAGATTTTAACTTGTATTGTGTTCAAGAGGCTCCCGTAAGGAGGAGCAATAATATAGTAGTTAATGTAGCCGCTAGGACTAGAGGTAGGCCTATACGAATATGGTTTGAAGTCTTAAAGAAGGATATGGATTTTGTTAATGTTATAGAGGACATGGCCCTTAACAGAGTCGAATGGAAAACGAGGATTCAAAGTTTCAAACAGCCGATCCAAGAATTTTGGGATAAAGGCTTTTGTTGTTGTATTGTGTTCTAACTTATTAATCATGCAAGTTCAGACTTCAGACTTCTAGTCCTTAGATATTTTAGTGTCTTTGAGATGACGCATGTATCTGTCTGAATCAAATATTTAACTTGTAGCACACACGTCTGAATTGGGATGTCCCATATCCTTATTTTTAACCAATTTCGAGTTTACCATGTAAGTGTCATGTCATACCTGGCTCTCTCTATGCATTGCTTCCTATCAAATGCGGGACAAACCCAACCACCGAGATCCTTCCACTTATTTAATCTTAACTTACTCCACTTGCATACAGTGATGTAGAATGATGTATGAATGCATCTGAGAAAACACTACACTAAAAGCTTGACAATGGAATTATTTGTGACATGAAGTAAATAAAGAAAAGGAACTGTATTTACCAAATGGAGAATAACTTGACAGCACGATGATATGGGCAGATGCACGTCTAATGGCATACCAAAGGGGAGAGCTGCTCCCTGAAGCCAGATAAGGTGTTGCGTATCTATGTAGAAAAGCTTTGAAAGGGTAAGGCTCTCCCTGTTGACCATTAGAATTGAGAATATGAGTATCAATGAAGGTTCTCTAGTATCTATAAACTTACTAAAACCAAAAAAAACATTATGGTTCACTATGAAATAAGATAAATCTATGTACAAGTAATTATTAGTTTATATCTTACGCACTTAAAACCATGGAACCAAAACATGGACTTATAACTACATAATGAAATAGGAAGAAAAAAAAACTTTTTGCAACAAAAATAAAAAGACATTTGTCAAAGGAAAACTAAAATTTAAACAGGTAGCAGTAACATATAAGATGTTATAAAAATTGAAGACGGTCTTCAAATCACAGGGGAGCACTACAATCAGAAATTTTATCTGAAGTAAAGCAAGACAGAATTCGATATCATTTGAAAAAAACTGTCATGTAAATTAAATCAGAATTGCCTGACACAGCTTCTAACACATGTTTATCGCAAAGGGAGAAAAGACGTTGTAGAATATTTTGGAGTTGTTATATTTTTATTGATAATCTCTTGGCTATTTATAGCCTTGCAATCCTTCATCTTACATTAATACCCCATTAAAAAAAACATGTAGAATATTCTAATATCCCAACAAATATACTAAGAATATAATATACCAACAAATATACCAAGAATATTTTAATATACCAACACTCCTCAAGATGGGCAAAAGATATTCACTAAGCCCATCTTGTCACATCCTCTAATCATATCTGCAGAGCTAAGTCCCTTTGTCATATTGTCTACTACCTGCTCATTGGTTGGAACATGACCTAGCTCCAGTAGTCCACGGTCTAACTTCTCCTTGATGAAAACTTCTCCTTCATAAAGAACCTATCGATCTCGATGTGTTTGGTCCTGTCATGCTGCACTGGATTGTTGACGATACTGATGGCTGACTGGTTGTCACACTACAGCTTCATCTTGGCTCCTTGATCCAGCTTCAGCTCCACCAGCATACTCTTCAGCCATAGCAGCTCTGCAACTTCCAAGGTCATAGCTCTGTACTCCGCTTCAGTTGTCGATCTGGCCACCACTGACTGCTTCTTACTCCTCCAAGATACCAAGTTGCCTCCTACAAATATGCAATAGCCCGAGGTAGACCTCCTATCATCAGTACAGCTAGCTCAGTCAGAGTCACAGTTGTCCTCGATGCTCAAGTGATCATTCTTCTTTAATATCAACCCCTTTCCGGGGGCACCCTTCAAGTATCTCAGAATATGGTACACTACGTCCATTTGACCCTTCCTTGGGTCATGCATGTAGCGGCTCACCACACTCACTGCAAAGCAGATATCAAGACGTATGTGGCTCAAATAGATCAACTTGTCCACAAGTCTCTGGTATCTGTCTCGGTCAACTAGTTCTCCAGTCTCAGCACACAACTTGAACCTCTGGTTGATCGATGTCGCTGCAGGTCTGCATCCCAACATCCGTGTCTCTGTGAGAAGGTCCAGGACATACTTCCTCTGAGAAAGAACAATCCCCTCTGCTTCTCGAACAATCTCAATCCCAAGGAAGTACCGAAGAAGGCCAAGGCCCTTCACCTCGAACTCCTTGCCAAGCTTCCCCTTGAGTCGGACAATCTTCTGCTCATCATCTCCTGTGATAATCATATCGTCCACATACACCGCAAGCATGGTGATGTGGCCTCCACTCCGACGGAAGAATACAGTATGATCAACATTGATCTGCTGATATCTCATCCCTATCATCGTCCTCCTGAATCTGTCAAACCACGCTCGAGGAGACTGCTTCAGTCCATATAGGGATTTCTTCAACCTGCAGACCTTGTCCACTGTCTTATCGGTGCAGAATCCTGGTGGTATCTCCATGTATACTTCCTCTACTAGATCCCCATGAAGAAACGCATTCTTCACATCCAGTTGGTGTAGCTTTCATCCACCATTCGCTGCCAAAGAAATCAGGGTCCTATCGGTGCTCATCTTCGCCACTGGTGCAAAGATCTCATCATAGTCAATGTCGTACGTCTGACTGTATCCTTTTGCCACCAGTCGAGCCTTGTAGCGCTCTACTTTTTTATCTGTTCTGCTTCACAGTAAAGACCCACTTGCATCCGACTGCCCTCTTCCCCTCTGAAAGTTTTACATGTTCCCAAGTGTAGTTCTTCTCAAGAGCGCATAACTCTCCGTGCATCGCCGCTTTCCACTTTGTATCGTTCTTGGCAACCTGTCAATTGTTAGGTACAGTAATACTATCCAAAGATGCAATGAATGCTCCATGAGAAAAAGAGATGTTATTATATGAAACAACTGAGCAAGGTCCTAACCATACCTATCAGGAGGATTTTTTGTATTGCTGCGAGTGGTCCTCCGTTCTGATAATGGTGTGGGAGGAGTAGGAAGAATGATATCACCTGAAGGAGAATCTGGTGGTGGTGGTGTAGGTGTCTTAGGAGTTGAGACGGACGCAGGCAAGGGACTTCGCACTATAGGTACTGGTCCTACAGTTTGCTTCCCTTTCCTGCTGTAGGTAAGTAACTCCCCCTGAGCCGTGGGCCTAACACCTCTCATCGCCTCCCCCTGTTCCTCTTCACTCTCCTGCTCCTCCTCAAACGTTCCTCCATGTCATACTCCTAAATCGGTCACCACACTCTCACCAATCTCCCTGTCGTCTCATACTCTCAGTATCAGGTGAGTTGCTCATAGATGAGGTTCCCTCCTGACGGTAGTATGGCTCAAACTCCTTGAAGTGAACATCCATGCTCACAAACTTCTTCTTTTCTACTGGGCTTCAGCACACGTACCCCTTCTGAGTCGCCGAATAGCCCACGAATACACACTTGACTGCTATGGGGTCAAGTTTCCCAACAGACGGTCTATTGTCCTTCACAAAACATACGCAGTCAAACATCTTTAGTGGGAGTATCCCATTATTATTTTCTTGCAATATCTCACATGGAGACTTCTATCCCAGTACCTCCGAGGACATCATGTTGATCAATCGAGCTGCTGTCAACACTGCATGCCCCCACAGACTCTGTAGGACATTCATGACGATCATCATGCTCCTTGCCACCTCCAGAAGGTGTCTGTTCTTCCTTTTTGTCACTCCATTCTGTGCTGGTGTGTATGCACAGGTGGTCTGATGTTGTATCCCTTGGGCTAACAGGTATTCCTCAAGTACTTTGTTGGTTTACTTTGTTCCATTGTCAGACCTTAGTACCTTTACCACTGCTCTGTACTGAGTCTGGACATGTTTATAAAAGTCCCGAAAACAGGCAAAGATCTCACTCTTATTCTTCATCAAATACAGCCAGGTGACACGAGAGGAACAATCATTAAAAGAGACGAAATACTTGTAACCATTCATAGTAATTGTTGCGCACGGCCCCCAGACATCAGAATGTATAATATCAAAAACATAAGGGCTCCTATGGCCCGCACCAATATATGAGCTCCTAGTAAGTTTGCCTAAATCACATGCATCACATACTAGTTTTTCCTTATTTTCTTTCTCATAAATAGATGGATACAACCTACTCAAAATATCAAAAGAGGAGTGCCCCAACCGCTTGTGATGGAGTATCAGTGTATCATCGGCACTCATCTTTGGTCCTCCCATTCATGCCCTTTTTGCCACAGACACCAATGCCGAATCATGTCCTTCTCGATCCAGGTACCACAGTCCATCATGCCAAGTGTCAGTCCCAAGTCTTCGTCCCGTCTCCTTCTCCTGAAAGATCACCTTAGGAATATCAAAAGAGACAATGCATTTTAGTTGGAGGACTATAGAACTAATGGACAAAAGACTGACTGGAAAAGGAGCATGTAAAACATTGGATAATCTTACTGAACATGTACAATCGATAGTACCCTTACGGACCACTGGCTGGAAAGTACCATCGGCTGTTTGAATGATGTCTGCAGATGCTAGGTGAGTGTAGGAAGAGAACTTACTAGCATTCCCTGTCACGTGTCGAGACGCACCCGAATCGACAATCCAGTTCGACGATCTAAGAAAAGACAGAGATGCAAGGGCGAATGAGTCATCAGTACCTTCCGATGGATGGACATACATAGCAGCGTTTTCTCTGGCGAAGACTTAGGTGGACGCCTCCTCAGTCCCACTCCTCCTGTCTCCATCGCTTGACGCTCTCTTGCTTTCTCCTGAGTACTTCCAGCATGCCCAGTAGTGCCTGATCCTCCTCAGTATAGGCATCATTAGCTCCCTCCTCCCCTTCTGCTACCAGCAGGTTCGCCCGATAACCTCCTCGACCACCCTGTCAACCACCATGACCACGGCCACGTCCTCCAAACTGTCCACGTCCACCACCTGAATCTCCCTCCTTGGGTGGTTTGGTGCAAGCATACCTCAGATGGCCCACATCCCCGCAGTTGTAGCACTGTCGGGGGTCTCCCTTAGATCATGTGCCGCCTGAATTGGCAACCGCCAATGTTGTCTTCACTTCAAGAGGACCAATTGTCCCTGCTTGTAGCTTGATACGAGTCTCCTCCTGGATCATGGCCGAGATAGCCTCCTCAAGTGTAGGAATCTTCGATTGGTCTAGAAGTAGTGATGTCCTCTGAGCAAACACTGCAGCCAGCCCCTTAAGAAACTTCATCGTCCTCTCCTGCAGACATACATGTCTCTCCTTACACTTCGGGTCCTCGCAGCTCGTCCGTTCTGAGAAGTGATCATAATCCAACCACAGACGCTCCAACTCCGTGGCATACTCATATACCGTCTTCTCTCCCTGTACGGTGTCGTCGATCTCCCCATTGATCTGGAAAACCCTCAAGTTATTCCCCACACCATCGTAGGTTCTCCTCAACTTCTCTCACACGTCTTTCACCATCTCAAGGCCATCCACTGTGACGGTGATCGACTGGACTAAAGAATTGAGGAGCCAAATGTATACCACCATATGAGTGGACTTTCACTCGTTGCGTCCTGCCGAGCCCTCATCCGGCTGTCTTCTCTCCTGACAAAAAACCCTCCAGGTTCTTTCCTGTGAGGGTTCTCCTCACCCGGTGTGACCAACTCAGGTAGGTGGTCGGTCCATCAAGCTTCAGATCGATGGATGGAAGCTCCAACTTCGCCAATGTTCGTGTCGCGCTCTCACCAACCGACAGTTTCATCAGCTTCATCAACGTTGCGACCTCCGTAGAGTCCAACTTCTTGATGATCTCCTCTATCGATCATCATCTTCTCCGATTACCTCACACTCGTCCCACGATTCACGTTCGTCCTCTTCGTCCTCTCTTAGACCCGATCACGTCTCTCCCCCATCAGATCTAGGCCTTCGATGTCAACATCTGAAACGACCGCGGGAGACGCCAGGAACCACGGCAGAAGGCTCCGCGGGAGTCGCGGTGGTGGAGGCGGGCGAGCGTTAACGGTGGTGGCGGACGAGTTGTGCGGCAGCGGTGATGGTGGTAGGCGCGACAGCGGTGGTGGCGGACGGTGTGGCAGCGGTGGCGGTGGTGGCGGCTAGGGTTTGGGAGGTGGTGGCTAGGATTTGGGCTCTTATATCATGTAGAATATTTTGGAGTAATTGTTATATTTTTTATTGATAATCTCTTGGCCATTTGTAGCCTTACAACCATTCATCTTATTAATACCCCATTAAAACCCCTATAGAATATTCTAATATGCCAACAAATATACCAAGAATATTCTAATATACCAAGAATATACCAACAAATATACCAAAAATATTCTAATATACCAACAGACATTTATTATTTAAAACTCTCAAGGAAAGATTACCAGATGCGGACTGTACTCTATTTCATGATTTCCGGCAGCCCAAATCCAGGGTTGAAATGCAACACTACGCTCAACGAATCGCGCCCAAGAGTCCCAACGAGTGCCATTGTTGCATATATATCTATCAGCATAAGAGAGATCCCCAACATACAGGACAGTCTGACCTCCACTTTGCATGTAATGCTCAAGAGTAGAAAGGGAATTGTATGTTTGACCCAAATCACCTAGTAGAAAAGGATCAATTAAAAAGGGAGCTACAGTTGATATTTAATACGATGAACATAAATCATATGCCTGATTACATAAATAGACCATAATATCTGAGCTATCCAATAGACAGGAAGGTCTCTTATTAGTTTAATTGAGGCATAATGTAACCAAAAATAACTTGCTCTTTCGCATCCATAAAAGTTTTTTCTGTTAGTTCAGTTGGAGCATAGTGATCACATATCACTACCTCTGTCAGTGGTTGCTGCAGTTACTAGTTGCTACTACCGATACCAATACTGCTACTACGATCACCATTATCGTCATCACTGTCACATCATTTTGAATAGGTGAGCCATGTAATGGAAATATTATCATGAGACGAGCTTTTACTTTACCTGTGGCCCAAAATTATTTTACCAAGACCTTGCCCATCCTCAAACATTAATCTGTTCAGGTCCAGGTTCAAAAGTAAGACATCTGAGCAAATTTCATTCAGACCAGCTTCTAAAGTAAATCCTACCTGACCTGGGCCTGGTGAAAAATAACAGGTGGAGAGTATAGGAATTAGAAGTTTTTATGATTTTGACTAGTTAGAAGCTGGTCTGAATGAAATTTTCTCACGTCTTACTTTTGAACCTGGACCTGGGCCTGGTGAAAAATAACAGGTAGAGAGTACAGGAATTAGAAGTTTTTATGATTTTGACTAAGAATTTACTGTAGATCCTACCAGGAACTCATGGTAAACAGGTAACAATGGTGTTAATGTACTCCAACCTTAGTTGGCATGAATATGGACCGGCAAAACATAAGCAGTTGATTTCCAAGTTATGATGCAGGTCTAGTAGTACCCAGACAGGAACCCCGCTGATAGCAAGCTATATCATGAGTTTGTTATCGGCAGCAGGTCTGGTGGTTGAATCCCAGTTTTCTCCACAGCAAAGATGTTTACCATTGGCCCACAAAAAATAATATATGATTACAAAAAACTGTCATTTAATGACATTCTTTTGGAAAAATAAGTAAAAAAGAAACAGATATGCCAATTATTTCAACATCAAACTTCCCCCTTTCTCTACGAATGTGTGATTATTATTACACAGCTCATAGGTTATCATATAGTTTTCCCCTACATGGTCCCACCTCTAAAGTCATTCTGGTCATGTGGTCATGTTTCTACCACTTCCAACAATTCCTAGACTACCATAAGCCATGCCTACTATGTTTTAAAGTAAGAAACATCATGGAAGGATAAAAATGAAGTTGAAGAGGACATGAATATGGTACTGTGTAAAGCAGGAACGTTAGTTCTAGCATTTTGATTCATGATAGAAACCAATGAAAATATACTGAATCGCAATATGCTAACTTGAATCAGCATACGCTGTCACTCAGTTAGACATTTAATTATGGGCCCCAACAACAATGGCCATAACTTAAGCATTCATGACATGCTCCATATGATCTATTCAGGTGTTCAATCCTACTTGGTAGTGATGTGGTGGTTTGGTACCTGTGTCAGTTCCTGCCGAAGAGGCTAAGAGCCAAGTCCAGCAAAATATGTAATGGAAAAGTGGATCCATCTCACCTCTACCTGTTCTGGAGTCCCCACAACATGCCCCTATCTTCTCTATCCTAACTGAACTTAGCCCATGACCTCCTCCCCTACACACACAAACACACACACACAAATCAATTCTAAAGTGATTGGACTACCCTAGAACTTGTCTTTCAGGTTATCGTTTCTTGAATTTAATCTGAACATTCTTTTATCTCATTTCCAATTCTTTCTTTGTGAAACAGATATCCACTCATCATGATGCAACTCTTTCAATACCCATCTTGTACTGAATTCCTTCCTATGTACATATAAACAAGTTCCACTATAGATTCTAAATTTTAAATAATTACAAATTTCAAAGAAAGCACCATGAGGCCATACCGATGCTTTATAGACAATTTCATTTAAAATCCTTAAAGCGCTTGAGAAAGATGCACAATCTATACACCCCTGTTAAATTGTTAGTACTCATAAAACCACATATTTGAGAGTGGAGTGTGGCTGCATAAAAAGATTGACACACTCACAGGACCCTAACTGCATATCCTCATTTAGGATAATTGCTTTCTATGGTTAAAAATCAATAATGTCATATTCTAATATTACATAAGAAGATAGAAGAAGACACGACTTAATATGACTTTTTGGTGGATAAAGAGTCTTCCTATACTAAAAACAATTCCACATTTTACTAAATCAGAAATTTTGGTTTGATGTCATGCAACAGCTCACATATATAATTTTGGCATGATAACTGAAGTTCTAATATTACATAAGAAGATAGAAGAAGACATGTCTTGATTTGATTTTTTGGTGGAGAAAGAGTCTTCCAGTACTAAATTTTTTCCAAATTTTACTATATCCGAAAATTTGAAGTGATGTTGACAAGCTCACTTTATAAATTTTGACATGATAAACCATCAAAGTTCCTAAAGCTTCCTCTTGCCTTCTATTTTTTTTTTTTTTTTGAATCACGCAAAAAAGTGTATCTATCTTCACTAATCAATTTCAAGAATTTTAGTCAACAAGCAAAACAATAAACTAACCTATAATACCAAACGTGTAAGGAGCATCCACATCAATCTTTGGAGGTGTTTGGAAGAAAAACTCTCGAGCAGAATTACCAGTACCAATCTTATAGTAATACTTGGTGTCGTACTGTCAAAGCAAAAAAAAATGTCAAATTTCACAAGACAAGATAGGATTGTCATTTGAAAATAACTTTAATAAGCAAGCTCTGCAATACAGAATACTCGGGATTATACAGCTTATTTTCTTTAAGTACTCGTAAGAACTCGAAATCAACTACGAATCTATCCAATGCTTGAAATATTTCAAATTTACATACATACATACACACACACACACACACACACACACACACACACACACACACACACACACGGTTTTGACCAGAAAAGTAGTACAAAGTAATTGTGGTAAGAATGATACATCATTAACTTTAGTACCTCAAGTGAATCAATAAGTGCATGATGAATGTATCCAGATTTGTAATCGTAATATGTGTAGTTGGTAGTCTTCCCTAGAGCACTGTGATCATAGTTATGCTCGGATTTTCCATATGACACTTCACTAGGTCCAGGCGTATTTGTCACCCACGATATTATAACAGCTCTTCCATCATAATCACCTTGAGTGATGTGTACCTAAACCAGAATCTTAGATCGGTCAGTAACCTAGTAACATTTAGGAAGTAAAGTTCCACATAATAAAGTAAGGCATTGAAGTTAAGTAACTTCACGAAATTTAACACAATTTAAAAAGAAAAATAGTAGAAGAAATTGTACATTCGAAAGATCATTAGCAGTTACAAATAATGTGGCTATGCATAATAAGATTTGCTTGAGGAACTCACATGTATATCTTATAATGTCAAAATTATGCATCCAACTTACGTTCTTGAGAAAGTTTGAATTTCTGATTGCATTTTAACTCTTACATATGTAGTCACACATCAAATAATAAAACCTATTTAGCAAGCACAATATATGGTACCAAGGTATATACATCAAAGATTCACAACTAAGTACAATGCATTCCCCCAAGACTAACCACACATGAAAATTATCAAACTGGAGTATACATTCAAGATGTGCAGCAAGACAACAATCAGAATAGATAAGTCCAACATGTTAACAAGAAAACAGTGAAGTTCTAGACATGCCTACTTAGTAAAAGTTGATTGTGTAGCAGCAATAATTATGTCAGATTAGAGAAAGAACTGGCATGGGTAGTATCTATCTTTTCTGGAACAAACTATCATCATCATCCAAACTTTATCCCATCAGAATGGGTTGGACTACGGAGCATAACAAAGCTCCATGAAATATTTGACAAAGTTCTTATGACCGGCTGACAACCTGACGTCAACCCTCTGTGTTGAGCCAAATTCCTAATCAAGGTGACTATGAGCATGAGGATCATGCCATAAAACCTAGGCGGCCAGTTGGAAGATAGGTAGACCTGCAATTGGTCTGAGTTATGTTTCATATCAGTGCCGGTTAGACTCCAAACTTCATATGGGATTTTCCCAAAGGCTACACGAAATGATGACAGATTGCATTGTTTTCAGTAGCAAGCAGACCATATAGAGCCATCATAAGATTCATAAACAATCTAAGTACTTGAAGGATTTCAGTATTCACTCTAGCAAATCACTAATACATTGATTTAATGTCATCAAATAATAAATCTTATCTGAAAGTACGCAAGAACTATCTTAAGAGATTTTGAATTATATATCCAGAGTTGGAAGATTGTAGCAGCAACACTAAAAGTAACTAAGTTTTCAAATCTTATCTGATGTATGCAAGAACTATCTTAGGAGATTTTGAATTTATATATCCATAGATGGAAGATAGTACATCAGCACTAAGAGTCATTAAGTACTCAAATATTCACAACAACTCCACAGAAACCAATTTGGGCTGATCATGGTGACCTACCAAAAATCACTACCACCGAAAAGTTTTACCGCCTCAAGATTTTCTGCTCGTGGCCCCAATCTCAACAATATAGTGAAAGAAGATTAATGTGACAATTTACTGAATTTTATATAAGGGATAAACATGCAAACCAGAGCCTACCTTGGGTGATGTAAAGTACAGGGCATCAAATAAGGAGATTAACTTTAATATAGAAGAATTAAGAAAATTTCTGTTGCTAAGGAGATAAACTTTAATATAGAAGAATTAAGAAAATTTCTGTTGCTAACTCCAAAGATATGGTAAGAACTATGAAGGCATTACTGTCATTCAGTTGTAGCCTTCCCCCAAACTCTAGAGATATAAGGAGAGATAGGAATGTTATTGGCCATGCGATACGGAAAAAATATGCAATTCCATGACAAAATAGGCTAAACGATTTCATTGATTAGCTCTTTTACGTCCATGGAAGGCAATCGCTTCATAATGCCTTAAAAATCTCCTAATCGACTAATTTCCAAGGCATAAAAAGTCGATGTATTTCATGCCGTCCAACCATAACAAGTTCTACTCATAAGTGAATACATAAAAGAAACCACTTCTCTCAACACATAAGAGTACGCTTAGCACAATTCAATTTATATAAGAAGTTAACCAAAACTTGTAGAAAAAATATATGCACAAACTAAAGTTTTTAGGACTGAACCATAACTGAACAATTTGACTTAATAGTGCAGAACTCGAAGGTCATGTATTTTCTTACTTCGATGTAGAATCTTATAAATACCCACTGTGCCGATATAATCTATAGTTTGGAGCAAACCATGTGGAGTTATTTTATGGAATGCATCTTTTTTCTGCGTAGACATGTAGGGTCATGATAAATTTCAGGGGTAGCATCACACCAATCATAAAGACAAAGCCACATTGAAGTCCAAAAGAATGAGCATCTGTTAACAGATGAAAAGAGCAAGGGAAAGTTGCATAACTACATATTTCAAGGTTAACAACTTACCATTATGGAAATCCTGATGGACTAGATACAGGAAAGTCAATATTAAAGGTGGAAAAACCATGAAAAGGATATGTCTTTTGACTGAATATGTTCCATGATATAGGTCTACATTTGATCATTCAACATAATCAAGCAATAAATTTGCCCTTAAGAGCTGACCAGAATCACCTACTCCTATGCTTACCTGTTGTGGGGCATCATGATCTTTAGGAACTGCAAACTCTTCACTGTCAATTGGGATGTCAGTAGCTGGCCATTCAGAACGGACGAAAGAACTAGTGATCCCAGATACAGCTGTATCCGCATAAGATAGAAGAACAAGAAACAAGACGAGAAATTGGTATCCCGGGCTCCAAAGGCCTTTAACTTTTGACATCCTGGTTCCCTGATTAATAGATCCAATAACTAGGAATAATAAGTCTATGATAAGAAGAAAGAGCAATAGAACAAAGAACTAAGCCATAGTTACGAAGCATCACTATTGTCAGGCACTAATATATTCATGTTCAATCCTGCTACGTTGCCTGCCTTTAGGGGTGACCGCGGCCGACCCGCGCCCACGTGGCGTCCGGCCATTGGAGGGGGGGTCGGCGTGGGGCCCGTGAATGCAGGGGGGGGGCCAATGGGAGCAGGCCGGCCGTGGTCAACCCTAAGGGCGGGCTAAATACCATTTTCCATTCATGTTAGCGCAACTCATGAGACAATGTCCTAACTTGGTATTAAACATTCATGTCGAAACTGTGAGAACTGGATAATTAGAGTTACGTTGCTCAAACTATTTCACCAGCTTAAAATATTGCTGGGGTTACAAAAATCAAACAAACTAAAAGAACTAGTTTGGTTCCATTTGAAATGGACTACTCCCGTTTCCATTGGCATTTTGGCCAATACTCCAATTGAAATATGTTTGGTTTCCAAAATTTTCCGTTTTTCGCCATACAAAAATGGCCGAATGGAAGACGGCAAATGCCCGTAAGAGCACCATTTGACATTTGTCATTTGAAATGGAGAGTTTTCCATTTCAAATACGAACCAAACAAGTCCTAAATTATTAACAACTATTTGCACAGACACGAGAAAAGGTGTCTACATCCATATCATGACATGATCATACACATATCCGTCCGTGTAGCGTATTGTTCGTATTGTATCGTATCCTTATCTGTGTTCGTATTCGTGCAAACATAGATTAGCAATCACATGCCAAGGCGTTTCACAATTAACAATCCAATCTTTTTCACAAGAATCATCAATGAACACTACAACAAGCAAGTGTGACTACATGCAGTAGAAAAAAGAAGAAGAGATTTCGGGTTCCAATTGTTAGTCCCGAAGCCAAATCATAGAGGATGTCCACAAAGTAGAGACTCACACAAGAGTTCGTCTCTACAAAAGTTGGTGCATTATGAGTCACTCGAGAGCGCATCTACGGTGTTACACAACTCCATAGCAGCACTAACCACGAACATGTTACAAACTGACAAAGGAGAGAGAAAAAGCAAACACAGCAAGAAACATAAACATAAAACGTTCTTCTATTTACGTTCGTAGACGCTACAATGAGAAAGAACGGACAACAGAAGAACAAATACAAAGAAAGAAACTCCTGCTGGGGTGATCAAAACTACAGGTGCTCAAGGCAAGATTCGCGCTATACGACGAACTGCCCCCATAATCCAGCAAGTTCACACGACAACTTCTGGAACGCTCTTGGTCACCTTCGGATCACTCGAAAAACAACTTGTGGAAGGGTTGTCACTATTGCCGCATATTGCTCTGGTGCTCTTTGGTACAGTAGAAATTTCTCAACCCCTCAAATGAAAAAGGAGCCCCTCTATATATAGAGGAAATCAGCACATATACGGCACAAGAAAGCACGTGCTGCATATGCGATGTTCGACCAAATACCAAGGCGCATGCGCCGCCAAACGCCGAAAGTAGCCGCTGAGAGCAGACAGCGCCGAAAGCAGCAGCGTTGCACAGAAAATCACGCGCCGCAGCTCGCTGCCTGCGCCGCACGACGTCGCCAACAACAGATCATGTCCCCTCCACATAGCACATGGTCGCATAGTGCCTGGGCCGCATAGCGCCAGGCCGCAAAGCCCCTGGCCATATAACGCCTGGCCGTATAGCTCCAGGCCGCATAGCCCCTGGACGCATAGCGCCTGGCCGCATAGCTCCAGGCCGCATAGCCCCTGGACGCATAGCGCCTGGCCGCATAGCTCCAGTCCGTATAGCCCATGGTCGCATAGCTCCAGGCCACATAGCGCCACGAAGCATGCGTCCGAGCAAGAAACCGTGCATGCAACTCGCGCATAAAATGAGCGCACGAGCGCCATGCGACGATGCAGACGTGCTAAGTGCAAAGTGCGCCAACAAAGCGTCACTTTGCACCCTTGAGCCCGAGCCCGAGTCCAAGTCCGAGTCGCTAAGTCCCGTCGAGGCTTAGCTCCTAAGAAAAACTACCCAAAGGTGGTGACAAAATTAAGATCGTCATAAAGGGGTTCACACTTAATCCCTCTAGGAAAGTCAACCCACATGGGCCGTTATCCCATGTGCATATACCAATACTAAGCAAATATATATATTGAGATATACACATTAGTGGTTTTTCGATGTGGGACTGAAACTCCCAAAGCAAAGTGAAAAGCACCAAGAATCCCCCACATATATCACAAAATATGTTCGAGCATTCCTACAGTGACTGTCCATCATGGATTATGATAGATGTCGCATACGACTTGAATCTTCCCGCATGGGTCAAACAACAATACGATACAAGAATGGACTACGCCTTGAATTCTGAACCATAACTGTTGTTCTTCCCACTCACACAATGACATCAGTTGTGCCTCCGGTCGCACATTAAAGGCCCTGTGCTGACCTGGTTTCGGTGTATGTATCTTGGGTGTTTACAAGTTTACCCTCAAGAGACGGCGTATATCTCTGTCCATACACTTAGGTGAGTTCCTTTTAAGGGAGTTTAAAATTTTCCAGCATGAAGTCTTGCGCTTTCATGCGGTGCTACGTCGCTGTGACATGGCTCGCAGCCGAGGTTAACTACCTCATATGGTGTCACACACTGTAGCATGAGGTCACCGGCCTCTTAGTAGTGTTGTGCTACAACTCTCTATCTTTTCAGCATTAGGCTACCTGCCTATTTGCGGTGCTACTGCCGCTGTGACATGACTCGCAGTCGAGGCTTTACATCATTTACCTCATTGTGGTGTCACACCACTGTAGCATGAGATACAAGTCCCTTGTAGTACTGAACTACACGTGCTTCCTACAACGCACGTCGGACATTCACTCTGTCTGATAACTCATTAAGACGCCGAAGTCATCCTTACACAGGAATTGTTCAATAGAACAAAATAGTATATTACAATGGTTTCGGGTACGTATCCCACATTGTCCATAAGGACTACCCACTGTACCTGATATTTTTAAGGTCAGTTGTCCTCCCTTGAACCAAAAGCTAGATGTCTAGTAGATTTTTCTTTGAACTAATAGCATAAAACTTAATGGTAGGATTACAAAGACACAATATCAGATGTCCTTCAAACTCATTTTACCTGTTGTGTCTTCGACTAGCTGGCGCTTGAGACCTTTAGTGAACGGATCCGCCAGGTTTTCTTGACTCCGAACATCCACCACTGCAATGACACCAGACTTGATGAGATTGTTCAGTGTTCTGTGTCAAAACCGCACAATCATTTTCTTACCATTGAAGAGATTGTTAGATGCTACTGTTGCAGCTGCCTGGTTGTCACAGTATATCGGTAGAGCCAGAATCTGCACACCAACCATTGGAAGATTGAACATGAGCTTCCGAAGCCATTATGTTTCATCTGCTGCAGCTACAAATGTATAGAACTCAGACTCCATTGATGAGCGTGAGAGCATAGTCAGCTTCTTCGACTTCCACGATATAGTAGCTCCACCCATTGAGAAAATATATCCTCCTGTGGATCTCTCGCTCTCTTCTTCTGAGCACCAACTCGCATCACTGAAGCCTTCTACCACTGCTGGATCTCCGTTGTAGTAAAGTGCAAACTTCTGAGTCTTCTTGAGGTATCTCATCACCCTCTTCACAGCTTTCCAGTGTTCAACACATGGGCTACTCGTGAATCTACTCAGCATCCCCACAGCAAAAGCAATAGCATGCCTAGTAGCATTCGTAGCATACATCAAACTCCCAATGACACTAGAGTACTCCAACTGTCTGACATTTTTTTCTGGGTTAGGCTTCAGTTTCTTGTCACACCTATATGGAGTATCGATCTCTGGAAGATCCTGATATCCATAGCGTGTGAGCATCTTCTCCACGTAGTGAGCTTGTGATAGTGCAAACATAGCTTACGTCCGGATTATCTTAATCCCAAGGATGATATCTGCATCTCCCATGTCCTTCATACTGAATTAAGACGAGAGAAACTTCTTTATTCTAGTGACACATTTTTTATCTGTTCCTAGGATTAGCATGTCATCCACATAGAGACAAACGATGACACATCTATCACCAGCGAACTTCGTGTACACACACTTATCAGTTTCGCTGACCTTGTAGCCATTTGATCTGATGACTTTGTCAAACTTCTCGTGCCACAATTTGGGAGCTTGTTTCAGACCATATAGAGATTTCACCAGTTTGCATACTTTGTCTTCAAGACCTTTGACGACAAACCCTTTTGGCTGCTGCATGTAAATATGCTCAGTCAATTCACCATTCAGAAATTCTGTCTTGACGTCCATCTTGTAATGCCCCGCTCCGCGTCGTCATTATGTATCAAGGTGAGTGGACAGAACTTCGTTCTCTGATTCTTGCACGCCTTAATAATAATCTGAGTTCTTGCTTGCAATATTTTCATAAGAGAATGATAGAACCTGCCTTGCATGTTAATGAACGAACTCACCTAGCTTGTCTTTGAAACGATCGTGCCTGCTTAACTAAGAATCCTGAAACGCTTGTCTAAGAGTGCATGAACATGTTCACTATCGCCTATGCTCCGAGAGAACCATATCGTATGCCTGAATGTGTTCAAATGATAAGACGGCTTGCCCCGCAACAAGATTGTAGTATGATGGTTCGTCTCGTCTGATAATAAAGTTTATTTGATAGTGTTTCATGCATTCGCATCGGTCGGACAATGGCTATTGGTGGAGAGCTGAACTGCATGTGTCACGGCTGCTACAGAGATAGTGGAAAGCAACCATGAGTTACAGCTGCCATTAGCATTAGATATAGGGTCATTGGTATGCTGGTCCAACAGCTGTCGATCCTGAGATACTCGGGGACCGCCCTGCATATAGCTAGTTCATTGTGTTGGCTTGGATAGATGGATTGCCCCTAAGATATGCATTTGTGTGTCTAGCTGTGCATTTGTCCCTGGAGTCTCACGAGACAGCGCACACCCTGAAACAGAACGAACGGCTTGTCTTGCTTATATCACATATGAAACTCTGTTTTAAAAGATGTTTCCAAAACAATGTAATATGACTCCGTTCTTCTGCTGCATGTAACGAACATAGGTAAAACTAGAAAGATCATTAGTAATGTAATGTTTTACAACATGATTACTTAGTGTTGGTTTTAGTGAATGCTTGCTTCTGTTCAGTTGTTTTATCTCACTAGTACTTATAAAAGTGCTGGCCCACCAACAGTTTACTTGCTTGCAAGTACTGGATCGTCCGAGGGAGCGATAGACGTGCCTCGGTCCCCAAGAACCGGAAATTCTGGCTTCGATTGCCTCGAGTCGCTATCGTATAAAGGGACATAATGTATGGAACGATGCCTTTGTAATCAAAGAACCCAGTCCCTTGATTTGCCCCAAATACTCGGTTGGCTAAATGCATTGCATTGCAACAATGACCCTCCGCTGCTTACTCGATTGATGCGATAATAACCAAACAAACTCAAACGATATGGCCTTGTGCGGACGCAAGCCCAGGCTCGCACGGCATCACGTCCCAGTATCAAACGGGCCACATTCCTTGCCCCGTCGGGAAGGCGCCGAGGCGCAATGATTCGCGTCTTGTGCGCCGAGGCGCGGTGATTCGCGTTTGGTTCCGGCGGGGAGAAGCGGTGGTCCGGGCGGCCCTCGGGGCCGAGGCGTGACACATCTGATGAATCACCTGTCACCCTCACATTTCCATCTAAGGGTAGTTTGGTAATTATCTTGAGTATTAATTATTTTAGAATTATTATAATTAATATTTGTGCATGACTAATTTATTTATTTTAATTATTGCTAGTGTAGACTTATTTTAGACTTGTGTAGTGGACCTAACCTTTTAATTAAGGGACATGAACAAACTTTTGGACTAGTCTAAGTTGAGCCCATGAATTAGGTCCATGGATTAGGAAACATGATTAATTAGTGGAACCATTAGACTAGAACCTTCCCTCCCTAATTATTTCTTCATGAGAGGCCCCAAGGGGTATTTTTGACTTTGTACATTGCTTGAGGAAGGGTTTTTGTCCAGCCATAATTGAGAGGAGAGAGAGTGCTCTCATTTTAGTTCTTCCCCAAAATTCTAGATCTAGTTTTTCCCCTTCCAATTCCCCATCATTTCCCCATCAATTCACCATCAATTCTCTTCAAATCTCCTTCTAAATTCAACATTGAAGCCTCTACATCAAGGATCTACAAGCAAGAAGCAAGGAACAAGGAGGAGGAGGCCAAGATCTACAAGGAGAAGAGCAACTTGTCATTTGAGACCTTTTCATTGGGAATCCATCTCCCAATAGGTATAAATCAGTTTTCCCTCTTCCTATAGGCTATAGATCTGAGTTGTTACCATGAGAACCCACCCCACATGCATAGGTTACCCATAGGATTTGATTTGGTATCATTTGGAGACCTACGGTGGTAGTTATGTCCATTTTGGTGCCAATTTTGGGGGAATTCCGAAATTGGCACATGTAGTGCTTGTCAATGGATCTAATAGATCTAATTGACCATTGATTGTTTGTTTGTAGCTTGTGTCGTGTCCACAATTGGATACGTGTGGGCCGAATCTCATCGATTTGACCAAACGGTCGATTTTTGGGGTTTTCCTCCGACACGGGGCCATGTGCATATCATATGGTGACACGGACACGTAGACACTATAATTTATATATGTATTTATCATAAATTATGTATTAGACTTGTACGTGTCCTCCGGGATACGTTTGGTTGTGAGTTGGGGCCCGTGTCGCAAGCGTATCATAGAAAAGTGTGATACGGGTGCGGTGCACTCCATGTGTTTGTGTTTTGGACTTTTTGTACTATTCATACATGTATAATTATATATGTATATACTATCTAGGTATTATATGAGGTATGTAATAGTGTATTTGGGTTTTGGGTATATACGTATGTGACATATATGTATTGTTTTGTGTTGGATATATACATAGGTCTATCACTCTATCTAGTAGAGAAGATTGATGTACATTGATAGATGTAAGCTAGGTATATTGATGTGTTGCACTGTCTTCTATAGATAGATATATCTGTATACTTGTGTTGAGTTATATGTTATGTGTTCATATTTGGGGGTAGATGTTGATACCTACAGTAAGGGGAGATTTCATGGAAGATACTGTGCAGTATCTTACTGCACAGTGATTTAGAGCACAGCAGGGAACCATGATGTGCTGCTCGTGCCAGTGAAAACAATAGGGTGAACACAGCAAGGAGTTGCGGGCATGCAGTTAAGCATTTCAGCACTGCAGTTTTCAGCAAGGCTGGACTGCACAGCAACCTGAGGATTGCACAGCAACTCATGAGGACTGAAGAACTGAACACTGCAAGGATCTACCCGAACACAGCAAGAACAGCAGGGACTGAACACAGCAAGGTATCTGCAGGATCACCTGAACACCTAGCTGAGAACTGAAGACTTACCTATACTGAAATACAGGGACTGAAGTTCACAGCAAGGGGCAGTAACAGTTCTCAGCAAGGACTGAGTCATGTGCACAGCAAGGAGACTGACTGAACACAGTTGAAGAACTCGACACAGCAGTTTGAGCACAAACTGAAGATTACCTGGGCAGCAGACTCAGCACAGCAAGGACTCGTATAGATACTCACTGAACTGCAGTGAAGTATCAGCAGATACTCAGACTGATACTTCACTGAACTGGAGAATGCAGTGAAGGCAGTAACATGTGGGCTGAAGTCAGTGAGTTTTAGGTTCCTAGCGAGTCTAATTTTAGTATAGTGTTAGTTAATTATTAGTTGAGGTTAGTTAAGTTTTTAGTAATTTAGTTGGTAATGGGTATTAGATAGAGGTTAAGTGTATATGTTTAGTAAGAGTTGCTAATAGATAATAATAGGTATCAGTTGGACTTTGTCCCTAGGCTTGATTTGGGAAATGTCTTGGTCTTGTTAGAGGGGTTGAGCGTATCAGTTGGGGTTGGTTTCAGTCTTAGTCAGTTAGATATTTATAAGGGTAGGTACTAGATGGACTATATAGAGTATTTGGGTAATTAGCTAGGTAGCTTTTATACTTGGTAATATCAATTAGTGAGCTATGTACTCAGGTGCTAGTTAAGTCTAAATAGTTAGATATATATGTAATTACTTAGTAGATTAGTATTATGGGTATATGCATTATGTATGTATATGAATTGGGTTCTTAACTATTAGTTAGTTAAGCTACAAGTGTATGTATATACTGTATTAATGGTTATCCTATAACAATTAAATATAGTATAGTGTATTGTGTAACTAGTATTAGTTGTATATATATAAAAACCTATTTCTATATTAGAAAATCTGCGTATCTTAGGATACGGCTTCTTGATTGCACCGTGGTGTGTTAGCTTAGCTAGTATAGCATAGTTTCATAGTGTATTGACTTAGTGACTAGCATTAGACTCTTGCAACCTAGAAATACTTTGGTTTGACTTAGAAACGGCGTATTGACCTAGAACTTCTTCAACTTCAATTATTTTCATCATTGAACCTTGTATTGATACAACATACCATATATAGGTTGTGAGACACCGACTTGGGCATCGAGAGACACACTTTGCTCAGGACTTCAGGCGAGTACATTTCTCTGATTGTTTTCAATTCATAATGTTGTATATATGCATGTTCTAGATTAGTATACATTGATTCCCGACACAGTGATTTCACGGACTGGTGCTTTATGGATCCCGTCAGGAGGTGTTATCCCCTACCGTGTGCAACGGGTACCCAATGACATGTATTTCATCGTGTGCATTGGGTATTGACTTTCATGTGCTTCTTGTGCATCCACTATTTCGTGTGCTAGTGTGACTATCGTGATCATGTACGTAACGTGTCGTGATTGGATCCATGAGTGTTGGTTGGGGAGGGGGAGTAGGAGTTGGTTATGTGATCAAAGCCCTCTTGATCTCATGTGCATGTCGATTATACACCTCACGTATAATGGAGTTACCTATATACCTCATGTGCAACCTAAACCGATCACATAACGAACTCTCACTCTAAAACACATAGTTAGTATTTCTTGTTCTCTACTTGCAGTTATTCTTGTATTTTACTTCCAGCTTATTGTGCCTATTGCCTGTTCACTTGTACAGTTTATTCCTTCTACTTGTGCATCTTGTATCATTTTTCTATTGCTTGTTATATATGCTCGATTATGTTATTGGAACTGCTTTCAGAGGTATGTGCTTCGCTCCAATCCTGACTGGATATATTTTTTTCCAGATGATTGGCTAGAGGAGCTGTGTCCCACACATTACGGACCTCAGGAGGGTGAGACTTTAGAGGACACTCCCCTAGAGCCAGAGGACATAGTACCAGTGACCGAGGAGGTCTAGTTTTGTTTAGATGTTATATTAGACTATATTTTTGTGGAGTTTCACAGATGTACTATTGTTTCATTTGTAGAATTGTATCTTCTTCCCTTCGCTATTTCCATTCGTGCATTATTTCCTCCTTAGTTGTTTTGTGATTGAGATTGATATATTTGTGAGATACCATATTGCTCCTCCGATTGGAGTTGAGATGATTGACAGGTACCATATTATATTGTTGAGATGTTAGATAGTTAGAAATGACCCAGACAGCGTTCTACCGCCGATTCTGTGGCGTAGGCTGGGCGTAACCACGTACTCGTGCCCGAATATCAGGGTGCGGGTCGTGACATCACCATTCTGTGAATAGCACCTAGAACAATCAGCATCCTGATAGTAGTCATCCGTGCAACGGAAACATAGGTGTCGAAGTAGTCAACCCCCTGTATCTGATAAAACCCCTTGACCACTAACCTAGACTTGAACTTGTCAACAGTTCCGTCTTCTTTCATCTTCTTCTTAAAGATCCACTTGCATCTGACGTGTTTAGCTCCTTCAGGCAGATCGGCTAACTTCCAAGTATTATTAGAAGTTAACGAGTCAAACTCGTCATGGACAACCTCTTTCCAAAAAATAGCATCTCTGGTCTTCATTGTCTCATCATAAGTAAGCGGATCAGCTTCCACATAATAGGTAATAAAGTCTTCTCCGAAATCCTTCGGCCTCCTCACTCGCTTTGCTCTCGACAGCGGGTTCTGGTTCAAATGTTGTCTCATCGACGACAACTTCTTCTTGGACTACTCTCTGAGAGGTACTTGTCTCATTTGTGCTAGCAGTATTTTCCGAGACATCAGCGAGAACAATATTCTTGTGCCTAGCAAACTTGTCTTCAAAGAATTTTGTGTCACGAGATTCTATGATATGATTAGATTAGATTCGATATCAAGGAACCTCCGAGCATCACTCTTATCAGCATAGCCCAGAAATATGGTCTTCGTAGTTCTCGTTCTCAGCTTCTAAATCTTGAGGTCTGGAAGCTTCACATATGCCAGACACCTCCACACTCGAATGACATTCAAGTTGGGTCTGACCTTGAAACAGAGTTCATGAGGAGTACATGAGGAGTAATGTTAGATATCGCGAACGATACTCTATTCAGAATAAACGTAGCCGTAAGCGCTGCTTCTCCCCAGAAGCACTTTGGAAGTCATGATGTGAGCAACATGGAGTTCATCATCTCTGTCAGCGTCTTGTTCTTCCTTTCTGCTACACCATTAGATTGGGGAGAATATGGAGCAGTTATTTCGTTGACAATTCTATGTTCTTTGCAGAACGATACGAATTCCAAGGAACAATATTCTCCGCCTCGATCGCTTCTGAGTCTTTTGAGTTGTTGACCGGTTTGACGTTCTGCTTTAGCCTTGAAGTCCTTGAACTTCTCGAACGCTTCGTTTTTCGACTTAAGAAGATATACGAATGCGTACTTCGAGAAATTGTCAATCAAAGTGATGAAATACTTCATTTTGGCATTTGTGGAGAATTGCTTGAAGTCACAGATATCTGAGTGTACCAACTCCAGAAGAACTGTGCTTCGGTTCACCCTTCTGAACGGCTTTCGGACGATCTTTGTCGGCGCACAGACTTCACATTTCTCCACATCCTTACCCCCACATTTGGAGATAAGGCCTAGACTAGACATCTTGTTAATGCGTTTACAATGCACATATCCCAATCTATTATGCCACAACTCAGGAGAATAACCAGAAGTATAGACTGCATTGATACAAACAGAAGGAGTTACAAGCTGTAATTTAAACATACCTTCGGTACAGAAAGCTTTTTCGAAGTATATTTCCTTGTAGGACATCAACATCTGACTAGCATTGATATCCATCCTCAAGCCCACCTTGCACAGCAGACTCCCTGAAACCAGATTCTTGGCGATCATTGGGACGCGCTTCACATTCTTCAGTGTAAGTGACTTTCCAGAAGTCAGCTTCAGCACTACCGTCTGGATCCTCAGTACTGCAACTTGAGACTTATCCGCCATCGAGACTTTCTCAGAGGTAGGCTCGTACTTGGCGAACAGCTCCTTATAGCACACGTGGCAAGATGCACCAGTGTCCACCCACCAGTCAGTGTCCACGCCATGTGACTCAACCTGCGCAATCATAGCAACTAGGTTAAGCTTACCTTGCTCTTCTGGTTTAGGCTTCGACCTACAGTCGTTCTTGTAGTAACCATTCTTGCCACAGTTGTAGCACGTCACATCAGTCTTCGGCTTTTGCTTGAATTAAGCCGACTTCACCTTCAGTTGGTTGAGGTCCTTCTTCTTGTAGGAAAATTTCGGCTTCCCTTTAGAGTCACTAGCATGTACCATGTTGGCCTTAGCCAATTGCTTCGACAAAGAGTCCAACTTAAGTTGCCCTCTGGCTCCATCTTCAATGTGAATCCAGTGAAGAAGATCTTCAAGCTGGATCTCCATTTTCTTGCGGTACATGTCAGTCTTGAACTTGATCCAGCCTGGAGGAAGTTTGGTGACGATAGCCCCCACCATGAACTAGTCTTCCTGCTTCATGCCCCCTTCCTCCAGTTTCTGTTGCATCTTCAGAAGTTTCTCGACTTGAGGTAACATCACCTTCTCGTCCTCAAATTACAAAGTGAAGAACTTCTCAACAAGATGAATTTTGGACATTTTTCGTCAGTTTTATAGTGCTTCTCAAGATATTTCCAGACATCCCTGGCATTCTCCTTCTTGTTGTAGGACTCTATCATCGAGTCGTCCATAGCATTGAGAATCAACAACCTGCAGAGGTCGTTGTCTTCCTTCCACTTGGAGGTGCGCGTCCTGCGCCACACCAACTGCAAGCTCTCCTCCATCTTCGGGAATTGTAGGTTCAGGATCAACCAACACATAAGCAACTTTGACAATACGAAGATTCAAGGAGATCTTCCTCTTCCAAATGTTGTAGTGTTCGCCATCAAACTTCTCAAGCTTGTGAAAGCTAGTATCGAGAATGTTTGAGCGGTTGTCCATTCTAACTCGAATCTTGCCTTGAGATTGTTAGTCCCGAAGCTAAATCAAAGTAGAGAAGGTCCACAAAGTAGAGACTCACACAAGAGTTCGTCTCCACAAAAGTTGGTGCACTGTGAGTGACTCGAGAGCGCCTCTATAGTGTTACACAACTCCACAGCAACACTAACTACGAATATATTACAAACTGATAAAGGAGAAAGAGAAAAAATAAACACAGCAAGAAACATAAAACGTTCGTAGACGCTACAATGAGAAAGAACGGGCAACAGAAGAACAAATACAAAAAAATAAACTCCTGCTGGGATGATCAAAACCATCTGTGCTCAAGGCAAGATTCGCGTTATACATGCGCCAACAAAGCGCCATTTTGCGCCATTGAGCCTGAGTCCGAGTCGTTCGGGGCTTAGCTCCTAAGGGAAACTTCCCAAAGGTGGTGACAAAATTTAGATTGTCATAAAGGGGTTCACACTTAATCCCTCTAGGAAAGTCAACCCACACGGGCCACCATCCCATGTGCATATATCAATACTAAGCAAAGCTATATATTGAGATATACACATTGGTGGTTTTCCGATGTGGGGCTAAAACTCCCAAAGCAAAGTGAAAAGCACCAACACCAATTTCCAAACAATCAACCCCATTCATTCCATTACCAACCAAAACGAAAACTACAACTATAAAATCACTCTAGCAAAATGAAGAAGACCCATCAAACCATTTCCATCCCCTCAATTTAGATGGTAAAAATCAAATATTTCCCAGAAATTTTCATGATTTGATCATTACAGTCATTTAAACTATGCTATAACTACACAATATACTTGTGCAACATAGATTAACAAGCACGTGCCAAGATATATCATGATTAAAAATCCAATCTTTTCCACAGGGAATCACCTATAAAACTTACAACATGCAAGTGTCAATACATGTGGAAAGAAGAAGAAGAAGAAGAAGAAGAAGAGAGAGAGATTTTGGGCTACAAAGTCCAAACAATCAACCCATTCCATCACCAAGTAAAATGAAACTACAACTACCAAACTAATCTAGCAAAATGAACAACACCCATCAAACCATTCCCATCTCTTATCAATCCAATGATTAAAAATCGAACCTTTCCCCCAAGAAACTTTCAAGATCTGATCATAACATTCATCCAAGCGACGCTATAACTACACAATATATTCAAAATCGAACAGACCCAGATGAATGAAAGCAACAATTAACCCATACAAATAATAAACATTTGAATTTTTTTTATAGAAATTGAATGAAAAAAAAAATAAAGTAGAGATTTTTCTATGGGTCACCTGAAGACAAAGAAAACCACCTCTGTCCTCAACTCATCCAGAAGAAGAAGAAGAAGAGGAAGAAAAGAAAAATCTAGCTGAGTTAACACTTGATCATGACATCTCTGCACGTGCCTGTTTTATTCCATATATACCCCTAGTGTTTCCAGTATTTTTCTTTGAAAACCTACTGTTTAGTGTGTGGTATTAGAATAATTGGAAGTGTATTTTGGTGATTTTATTTCCGATTGGTTGTGTGGATCTTAAGTTTTAATGATTGTTTTTTGTGGATCCTAGGAGTTCCACCAGTACGGTTACCGCAGCTTGATTTAATTAGTTTACACTATATAAAATATAGAAAATTTACTGTAACGAATAAATTTATATTAAATTTATGCAAACGAAATAAGTTTGAAATTTTTTTTAAAAAAAGACAGAGTCCGCCAACAGTGTTGACGAAAAACACAACTGCTGTACACGTACGCAGCAAAAAAATAAAAAATAATAATGTGAGCCCCACGGTTTATTTTATTGGTTTTGTTTGGTTTTGTTTGTTGGCTTAGTTTTGTTTGTTTGGTTGATTTATTTTAATTAGTTTTTTTTTTTTTTGTAGTTAGATTTAAGAAAATTTATTTTAACGAAATAAAATTAAAATAAATTAATTGGAAAGATAGCTAAATAACTTTTTTAATTTATTTTATATTTGGTCTTTTTTATCTTTTTATATTGGGTCTTTTTTAATTGCAAGATATTTAGGTCTTTTTTAATTCATTTTGTATTGGATTCTCCAAATTTTTCCAATATATTTTTAATTGCAAGATAACTAAATAACTTTTGTAATTTATCTTCGAAAATTTTCAGAATCGCAAAATTATTTTGCGCATATATATAATCATTTAAATAAATTAAAAAAGACCCAATATAAAATTTCAGAATCGCAAGATATTTAGGTAGTTATTTAGTTATCTTTTTATCGTTTTACGCCCTCCCACACCCAATATAAAATAATTTTGCTACAGTAAATTTTAAATATTCGAAAAAAAAGATCGAAAGTAAAATTTGGAGGTCGAAACATCGTTTTTTTGCGATTCTACAAATTTTGGAAGTTCGTAAAACGGTGAAACAGTTTATCCCATAGTACTTTTCGATATGGTCATTTTGGCACAAACTGGAGCTTGTTTCGATCTCTCGGTCAAAAGTTATGATACTTTAAAGTTTTAAATTTTATATTTTTGCCTGTAACATGTGCGTCTTGCTTCGGATAAATTTTTTTTCTACACGATTTGTGTAACTCTCGTCGAAAACATACAAATCGACTTATTATTTAACAAAAAACGATTTCAAAACAAGTAGTTATAGCCGCTCGAAGTCTGCTCGACGGCAGACGTAATATTTTTACGTCAGATTTTTATTATTATTATTATTTTAACGTCTGTTAACGACGGAAAAATTAACGATAAAAATATAATATTTATATATATAAACGTCCAATTGATATTGATATTTTTTTCGTAATTTTTTAAACTTTTATGCTTATACAAATTTTGATGCTTTGGAAACAAATTTGCGAAAAAAATATTTCTAAATATTTCTTTCCAATTAATTTATTTTAATTTTATTTCGTTAAAATAAATTTTCTTAAATCTAATTACAAAAAAACTAAATAAATAAAACAAAAACATAACTAATTAAAATAAACCAACCAAACTAAGCAAACAAATCAAACAAAACAAAACCAATAAAATAAACCGTGGGGCCCATGGCCAATTTCCGCCAACTGAGTTGGCTGAAATTGGCCCCCCACCAATTTCAGCCAACACAGTTGGCAAAAATTGGCCGTGGGGCCCACATTAATTTTTTTTTTTTTGCGTACGTGTACAGCAGTTGTGTTTTCCGCCAACACTGTTGGCGGACTCTGCCTTTTTTCAAAATTTTGCAAACTTGTTTCGTTTGCATGAATTTAATATAAATTTATTTCGCTACAGTAAATTTTCTGTATAAAAAAATATTTTTAAATATATTCTTACATATATTTACTAATTAAAATTATTTATTAAAGTTAATATGAGGAGATAAATTCTTGTGGGAACTATCTTTTGGCCTTTCTAAATAGTTTTACATACATATATAAAATAATATAATAATACATCTATACTACTGTATAATGGAAACAGTTTAGCTTCATCATGAAAAATTTTCTTTTCAAATATATCATTTCATATGTTTATTAATTAAAATTATTAATAGGAGCAACTATGTAATTACGGCATTGCCTTTTGGTTTTTCTAAATTGTCTTGCATGCATGTATACACTAATACATATAATAATATAATTATACTAATATACTAATAAATTTAAAATAATTAAGGCACTTGTCATTTAGTCTTCCTACGTAGTGTTATTATAATAATTACAACAACTATATTTTAATCCACTACCAAAAAAAATCAAATTAGCGACGTCGAAAAACGTCGCTAAATGATAAAAAAATATCGCTAATCATGTTTAGCGACGTAATTAGCGACGTTTTACAGAAGTCGAAAATCAACACGTCGCTGAAAGGAAAAACGTCGCTAAACGTCGCTATACCGACGTTTTTTAGCGACTTAATTGTGTCGCTAAATTAGCGACGTTTAGCGACGCAGCGTCACTAATTAGCGACGTAAACAAACGTCGCTAAACGTCGCTAATTAGCGATGTATATAGCGACGTGACAGCGACGTCTTTAATGACCTGGCAGTACTGCCATGTCAGCAATTTGCGACGTACAACGACGTATTTAGCGACATATTTAGCGACGTATTTAGCGACGTTTATTAACGTCGCTAATTAGCGACGTATTTAGCGACGTGTATAAACGTCGCTAAACGTCGCTAAACGTCGCTAAATACGTCGCTAAATTTAAAAAAAAATAAAAATAATAAATAATGAAAACTTACGACTGACTTGTAACCTATAAAATGGAAGTATCACCTAGGTTGCTCTTTAGGCAGGACAGCTGCTCCTTCCAAGTTTAATATTCGTACAACCTATAAAATGATAATGAAAACTTACGATTAACTTGTAAGAAATTTAACAAAAGATTACAAGGCTTCACATAGGCATTGGATCTAAAATGAGTTAGGTGTATGTGTATGTTACATGTTTGTTTTCATTTACCACTTTTGATTTCACTTTGACTTTTAATGTAACAAACAACAACATTATGCAAAAAAAAGCTATTAGACTTCAATCAAATTGAATCAAGCAAGCATACCTCCCTCAAAATCTTCTTGTCCCCTCTTCCGCTAAGTTCACCAATTCTTGATGTAGAACAACAACAAGTCTGCAGATCTAGCCCTAATGTGTTGCAGCCTAACTTCAATATCTAACTCATGCTTCCAAACTAACAGCCTAAGGAAGGAAGCATAGACCCAAGTTATTCATTCTGTGATGGTGCCGAGCCATAAGATTAGGATATAGAAAGCATAAAACAATGTCCATTTTCTAATGTAGGTATTACTAATAAATTATCTTTATGCTTGGATGTCGTAAGTAAATGCCATAAGTAAATGAAGAAAAGCCAACTTGATTTCATAGTACAATAGAAACCTTAGGATATAGAAAGTATAAAACAATGTCCATTTTCTAATGTAGGTATTACTAATAAATTATCTTTATGCTTGGATGCCGTAAGTAAATGCCATAAGTAAATGCCATAAGTAAATGAAGAAAAGCCAACTTGATTTCATAGTACAATAGAAACCTTAAAAAGTGAATGCTAAGGGGAGACGAATCACAAATAGAGGGTCTCTGTCTTTTGTGGGAACCAAGCAGGAACGATTGTGCCATTGCGGCTCTAGTTTGGTATAATTGGGACGAGAGGAACCATCAGATTTTTTTGATGCTCTCTCTCTCTCTCTCTCTCTCTCTCTCTCTCTCTCCTGATCGTGATGCTCAATCTCAGTACAAAAATTTGACTACTTTTTTCTATTTCTAGACCGATGAAGAGCCTCTAAACTTGTGAAGTATATAATGAGATGCTCAACTACTAAACGATTAGTAGTTGTATATATGTTGTAACTTTACATGTGAGCTACCATAATGAATCTATCATCTATCAATCTGGGAAAGAGAGAGAGAGAGAGAGAGAGAGAGAGAGGGAAAAAAGTATGCGGAGGGACCTGTATTTGGTGACCAGATGGTGGATGACAATGAGGATTTCGAGTTTGGCAAGCTCATTGCCAGGGCAAGCATGAACTCCATATCCAAAGGGCAAGAAAGTGTTGGGCTTTGGCGAAGCCTGCATTATTTGTGTACACAGAAGAGTCAGGAATTAAGCAGAACATTTAACACGAGGACAGAGAAATATTATTGATTATATGCAGGGGAAGGTACAGTAGTGCACACACGAGCCCATCATGAACCTTCCATGAATCTAGAATGATCAAACTTGTGTGGATCAGGAAAGAACTCTGGGTTGTGATGTATGTTCCTGAACAGAGGCATCACCTTCCACCCCTTTGGGATAAGGTAATCTGCAACAATTAATTTACATCAAATATGGACGGAACGAAATCATGGCCTATTAATTCCTTAAAAAAGAAAACTTTTGCGAAAAAGAAGAAGGAGATAATTAACCTTTGTATTCGACATCAGTCACAGCCTCTCTAAATGTGAATGAAATGATGCTTGCCATTCTCAAAGTCTCTAATATAACCTTGATTATAAGAAGAAGAATTAAAATTTGAGAACATTTTCGTTTCCCATGGCCAATCATAACCTTAGGTACAAACATATACACAATGGGAGGGAAAGGGAAATGTGAAGCAAAATCACCTTATGAGTGAGAACCATGCTTCTGGTTTGGGCCCATGTCAAGGGCTGGCTTCCACATCCGTTTGCTTCAAATATAGCCATTTGTTCCTCCTGCATCAATCAAACATTGAGAGCTTAAATCACTGTGTCGGCGCCGTCATCACGACCCGAGTTGATGAGAGCGAGTGATCGATCTCACCTTCACGGCGTCGATCTTGGCAAGGCGGTAGATGAGGACTCCTCCACGAGCAAACTCAGCCCAAAAAATTATGTCCACACCAAATGAGGAGAGAGAGAGAGAGAGAGAGTTAGGTTTTACCTAGAGGAGGAGGAGGAGGAGGAGGGGGGAGGATGCTGTCGGAGGGGGAGGACGCGGCCGAGGGGGGTCGTCGGAGGAAGGAAGGAGGAGCCGGAGAGGGAGAGATCGAGAGCGCGCGCACGAGTTTGAAATTTGGGAGAGGGAGAGGGAGAGATCGAAGGAAATGGGGGGAATCAGCTCTAAGTAAAAAATTTAGCGACGTTTTTAGCGACGCCAATAATTACGTCGCTAATTTAGCGACGTCGTAAACGTCGCTAATGACGTCGCTAAATGTCCAAAAATATATACGTCGCTAAAAACGTCGCTAAACGTCGCTAAATAAAACATATTAGCGACGTTTAGCGACCTAAATTGAACTTATAGCGACTAATCTTTTAAAAACTGAATAAAAGTCGCTAAACGTCGCTAAATGTCGCCAATTAGTGACGTCTAGCGACGTTTTTACATGGAGTCGCTAAATTAGCAATGTTTTTACATGGAGTCGCTAAAAAACGTCGCTAATCCCGCTTATTCTAGTAGTGATCTACCTAATAATAATGTATGAAATACGTGCAATGCACATGCATATATAATAGTTTAGAATAATTAAGACAATTGTCTTTTAGTCTTCATAAGTAATCTTAATAAAGATTACAACAATTACAACAACTATCTTTTAGTATTTCTAATAATAATCTATGAAATACCTGCAACACACAATATAATATGTGACTTTGTCTATGTTCATGTTAAAAAATGTTGGGTGTTAACTTTTTTAAAATAATTAAGACAGTTATATTTTAGTGTTCCTAAGCAGAGTTAATAAAGATTATAATAATTATAACATCTATGTTTTAGTCATCTCATAATAATCTATAAAATACGTGCAACGCACATACATATATACTAGTACTGATTAATCTTGGATTATGACATAGGGAGTTGTTGAAGTATGCTGCAAATCCGATATTTGTCAGATCACTTCAAGTTATATATTTATTCTTTATTTGTATTCATCTTTCCTATATTTGACTACTTTGTGTAATCCATTAACATATCAGTGGAAGAAATAGCGAAGTCGGGTGTATTCTTCTAATCTAGTAGTAGAATCTTTTCTCGATTGAATTTCGATAGTCTTGTGGTTTCTTCCGCATCGGATTTTCATACAGATGTTTATGTTTGTGATTGTGCTATTATGGTTATGATTTGTAATTGTGCGTTGCAGGATTTGTCTATTCAGTTCGTTCATAGCAATTTTTTCAATCATAAACAACATTATTTTACTGCGGGCGACTCGAAGAAGAAAGAAGAAGAGACGTCATTGGAGATCTCGTGTTTTGCAAAACTGGTATTTGTTGTGTAATCATTATAAAGTTTTATCTCATTTGATTCGATAAAAGGTCTGAACGGAGAGGCTACCACGGAAGCCTACTACGTAGTTTCGAATCTGTCTCTGCCAACTAACTAGTATACGTGGCATAAGATCGTGTATCCATTTATATGAAAAATCTCGCTCGGACTAGTTTATTCTTCCTTGTACCGTAGATGTAGATTGATTTTAGTCAAATCATGTTAGATTTGTATTTTTGTTATTGGTTATCATTTATTAGGCTAATTTGTGTGCTGTTATATTCGTCCATCAAGGAAGTCATATTTCTCACATAAAGAGCTTGGATTGCTGGTTCAAATTTCTGTTGATTGAATTTTATTTTTTGCTTTTTGCATATCAACATTATTACACAAAGTGAAACGTTTGGTGCTTATTGTAATATTAAACTCAGCTATTTTCTCCCCAATCAAGACAATTATTTAGGCTTAATTAATAATAATTAAACATGTTCACATATTTTCAAATCAGGATCCAGGTTGGGCTTGGGGTTAATGGGCCGGATCAATTTGCAACATCTGCAGTGATATAATTTTACATAAATGAGGTAGCAATATAAAATAGTAGACTAATTTGAATTTCTTAAAAATAAAAAATAAAATGTCTTCCAAAATAACGCAATTGCACAAGATGGCCCAAGCAAGATGTAGCAAATCAGTTCAAGGTGTTGGGTGGCCGTGCCCGAGCCAACTAGGCCTGATTTTTATGGGGTTCGATCTCGGCAAGACGAAAATAAAAATCTCGGTCATGACCCACGGTCTTGGTAGAATCGATCCAAACTGAATCAAGATTGGATTCGGATTAAATTTTTTATGGAATTATAGCAACCGTTGGATTGTCTTTTTTGACGATTCAGATTAGATCAATTTCATTTGAAAAAATGGATAGTTCAATGATATAAGTTGGATAATCAAAAAAGTTAATCCAACGACTATTATTACGAAAACATGCAAGGATGCATAAGTACGGAGATTCTGATCCCTGGTTTCTTTAGGCACATAATTCCTACAAATTGTAGAAAATCTAATAAAATTAAATATACCCTAAAATTGTTTCCTAGGCCGATGTAAGCTCTTAGACTACTAGTTATAAACTAATTTTGAGAGTTTGTAGGATATGTTGTGTAATGACTTCTAAATTTATAGATACTTCGTCTAAACGAGTTCAAAATACTTTGCATCTCAATTTGTATATTCTAAGTATACTAATTGAAATTTCTTAGTAACGAACATTACAAAGAAGATGGCGGAGCCCGCAAGGGTGGTGGTCTCGGTCCCGGTCAGGCCTGGCCTGGCCCTTTGACTGGGCCTTGATTGGACTTGCTTTGGGGTAGAACCCGGCCCAACTCGGTCGGGGGATCTAGCCTGATTGTACCTGGTTGTGAATTCAGCCCGACCCGATTGAGAGAATGGGCCAGTCCAGTCCCCAGCTTTGATTGGGCTAAATTTTGGACCATTTGGCCCACCAATATGGTATATCATTTGGAGTATGTCAAAGCAGGGGCGGATCCATGTGCATCTCATTGAGGGCACTGCCCCCAGTGAAAAAAAAAATTAGGAAGAGAATTATGAAGCAGCAGCAGCAGCCAGCAACTTATGGCTTGCCTTATTATAATGCTGGAACCGGAAGGAAAGCAACCTGCAACTGCAAAGATAAATTTCAAAATTAAATTAGGTCATGACGGATTTACGAAACCAAATTTGAGATCAGTTTTTAAATGATTGTCTTGTATTATTCATAGAAAAAGAGTTGCTTAGTAGTATTACAAATGATGTTATAGTTATACGCTTTCAAAGTATAAAAACTCGTAGAGAGCAATTGTGAGATCATTGAGATGTAATGCTTTATTGTATGAAAACTCGTAGAGAACAATTTCTATCTTTTGTACTCAAAATTAGTCATTTGTTTCGAATTTTTTTGAAATGGTCTGTATGTTCAATTTTCAATTATGTACTTTGTTTCTATATGTTCAATTTTCGATTGTCTCCGAACCCCCTTATAATTTTGTTTCCAGTACAATCTCATCCTGGATCCACCATTGTGTCAAAAGTGTAATATGGTATTGTCGTTCTCCGAAATGTTTGATATCTACCAAATGTTCTCTTCGAGATTGAACAAAAGTGAAGAATTTTCGATCAAGTAATTTAGGGACAGGAAATGGAATATATATATATATATATATATATATATATATATATATATATATCAAATAAGGGAGTGACATTAAAAACCTATAAAATAAAAGAATCATGTTTCTAAGCCAAAATTTCCATGATCGATCATTTATTGGTTACGATATTTTTAAGATTTCTAAAACAAAATTCTCACGGTCATTTGGTAGTTATGATAAATATCATATATTAATGAAGAGAGACATATTTCTTGTTACTAACTATAAATCATTGTGCCTCCAATTCAGTTTGATAATTTTTCTTGTAAGCCAAATGATCCAAATCAAATTCAATCGGTTATTTTTAATCGAACCAACGGTCGACTGAATCTTTTAAATAAACGGTCGCTTGGTCCGATTTACAATTTGACCATTAAAAAAACCGATTAAAATCGAATCAAACCTGACCCAGTTAGTAACAGTATAAAATTAGGTTTAAATCCTGTCCAACTCATCCATATTATTGAATCCCATGGTTTAAGTTACTTTTAAATACTATACACGTGTGTTTTACTTGTTATCCATGTGTTGTTAAACTTATGCTATATATTTTATGTTATCCAGTGTGAATTCTTATAGTATCACTATAGGTCGTGATTTTTCTACTCGCAGTAGGAGAATCAGTCCATTCTCTAACCTTCATCTAAGTCTCTAACCTTTCGTCGTCTCATGTCATCCCTTCTTAGTGTCTGTTAGCCCCCTCTTCTGTAGGGTGTCTTCAGTCGCCTCACTTTGTGATTATTACATCAAATAGTTTAGTTTGAGGGAAGACATGAAACGAATTACAAAAAATATAGTAGCAAAAAGAAGAATTCTCAATAAGACCTCTCGCTCTTGATAGCCTTCTCCTATCCTATGCATATGACCTCCCTCTGGCTCTAGCCTTCTCCTATGCTTATGACCTCTGGCTCTGGATACCTTCATAGCACCATTAGCCATTTTGCTCCATACACAACTAGAATTCATATGAAAACCTCCTTTCATTCAGTAATTGCAGGTAATAACTTGGTCATTATAAAGATGATAGGGGGATGCTTAAGGGGGGATCCGGATCCCTCGTATATATAGTACATGTTATGGGGATCCGGACCCATATATATTTGGGTTTCTAGATTTTCGTATTTGAACAGTTCGACATGGTCTTCAAAATAGTACTTGTTGGATTGTCTTTTTTGACCGTTAATACTCAAATTTTAAATTATTCAAATTTTCGTGAGATTTTGATGTACTCTGAATAGTCAAAAATACAATCAAATCGCTGCTATATTTAGAAATATATAGAATGTTTATATATATAAGCGTCGGGTTGAATATGTAAAATGCTATATTTAGAAATATATAGAATGCTTATCTTCGCTTTTTTGCGACAAGGACCTCTAGTTCAAGTGGTTATAATGAGGTATATTTTTCCAAGAGGTTGCAGGTTCGAGCAACGGGGGAAGTATTTTTTAGGTGCAAGTACATGTGCGGACCTTCGGACCGAGATGTGTGGGGCCTTCGGACCGAGATGTGTTGGGCCTTCGGATCGAGTTTGTAGGCATTCGGATCGGGATTCTATAACACAATAACCTCTTAAAAAAATTTGATTTTTTCATCCCCAAGCATCCACATGTTATCAAGCATTAGATCTTGTTTAAGTCATCTACTCTTAACCATTGATTTGAATGGTTCAAATATGTCACGACCCGCACCCAGATAATTCAGGCACCGGTTCGCGAGTACGTCCAGCCTACGCCGCAGTGTCGGCGGTAGTACGCTGTCTAGGTCATATTCACAGGTAATTTAAAATCTAGCTCATTCACAAGAATAAATAGGTAAGGATAATAACAGGAAATAGAAAAAGTTAAGATTTCACAAGACAAAATTTTGTGACATCCAACAATCCACAGTTTAATACAGAGCCAGAAGATAAATCGGGGACAAACCCGAGTATTATGCTGAAAGAAAATACTAGCTAACTGGCTAACTACTCCTCAAAGGTAGTCTCCTGAGTAGGAACTGGCTCCTCAACCGTATCATCTGCTACGTCATATGGGCCATAAAAGGTAGGAGCATAGTCCTCATCATCGCCTAATATCAACGGATCCAGTCAGGAAAGGAGCAAAGTACCAATACACAACAAAGCTTAAACTAAATAATTATGACAAGTAGTAAAAACTAACTAAGTATTACGATAAAAATTATACATAATAAGTAGTAAAATTAACTAAGGGTTAATTGCTATAAATCAGGGATATGAGTAAAACAGGAAGATAATGAGACAAGAAAATGGAACTGCAACAAGACAAAGAAACCATGTGTGTGAAATTGTGTATTTAGAATACATAGTTGGCATGTAGGGGATTATAAGGCTAATAAGGCACGTCATAGACGGCTAGCAGTCAGGAACAATCGAGTATAAGGCTGATGGTACAGTCGCGTACTCAACAGCTAGCAGTCATGACATGGTGGAAAGGGTAGACCACATGCCTCCTAGTATCCTCCCTCCCGACACAAAAATCGAGACATGAAATCCAAATTCTAACACTAAGTGTAATCATCCGATGGTGCTAGTAGAGCAAGGAACTAATTATCATTATATAAAGAATAAACTTGAAGTGCAGGTATTTGCCTGATGTTTGGATTACAACTACGGTTATGTCCTCTGAAAATTTCCAGATATGCCTCCAGATGCTGAAACAAACATCACCATTAGATCCAGAAAATATTAAATAGCTAGAAACGCCTGTCCTTGAGTCCAATTTGGAGACAAGGGCAAAATGACAATTTCGGATCAAAACGGGGTCCACATGGAGGCCCACTTTGCACCGAAAAATGTGTCAGGGACAAAGGTCTCCAAATCTATCCAACTTAGTGTCAACAGGTCAGGAACGATGATACGAACCTAACGAAACTTCCAGAATTGGACTCCGATGAGCCGATCACAAAATCGCTCGTCGGGTGGAGCCTGTGGGCCCACGACACGCGATTTTGTCAACGTTCTCAGAATTGAACCAAACTTGGGTCACAGGACCAGCGTATCGCTACGAGTCCGATTGCGTAAGTTTCGTTTCAATCCGACGTGTGTACACAAAGTTAGGGCACGATTCAGAAAAGTCGGATACGGGACGTTGTCCGCGGATACGTACTGATTTCGGTGTGCACGCACATCCAAATCAGCTTCTGCAAAATTTTGCACGTCCGTATCAACGACGCGCACGTATCTGCGAAGACCGCGCACGACCAAGTCGTCTCGTTTGGCGGGGCGTACCCAGTTCCAGGGTGAAACAGGACGTTGTTTTCCCTATTTTTGGATCGCGGTTCGCGATCGCCACAGGATGCGGTACCCCGAGCGGGTTGCACGGGCACCGAGGGGGTCATGCATGCTACTCAACGCAACTGACGGAATCGAAAACGGATAAACGAGCAGGGAGATACGCGTACCTGAACAGGGTCCAAAAAACCCAAAAATTCTGTGTCCGACACGTGTCCGACACGTGTCAGGGTACTGTTCACCCTAGGGTTAGGGTTCTGACGGAGCTCCGACGGGGGAGGCCGGCCGGAGGGAGCTGGGGGGCAGCGCTGCACGGCGGACGGCGGCGTGCGGGAGGCGGCGACGCAGGGCACGGCGGCCGGAGCGGGCTGCTGCGGGGCGTGGGCCGCTGCTGGGTCGGGAGAGCCGCCGGGGGAGAGGGGAGGCGGCTGGGGACGGAGCCGGTGGCGGCGGCTGGAGGCGCTGGCAGCGGCACGGCGGGGAGGCGGTGGCGGCGTGGTGGCGGAGGAAGAAGTCTGGGGCGGGGTTTAAATAGGGGGAAGAGGAGCGGGGCCGAGCGGGGGAGGCGCCGGGTGAGGCGGGCGTCGTGGCGGGGCGTGGGCCGAGCGGAGCGGGCGGGGCGGCCGGAAAGCGCAGGCGGCGCTGCGCGTGGCCGAGCGGGCGGCGGGGGTATCAGGCAGCGGGGGTCGTGGGGGGGGTGCGGGTTCGGGCACGGGCGGGTCGGGTTCGGTCGGGCGAACCCGACCCGATAGCCCATGGGCTAGACTAGGGTTTGGGCCCGATTGGGCTGGGCCGCAGTTTGGGCCGGATTAAAATAAAAAAATAGATAAATAATTAATTAAATAGTTTTTAGGTGTTACAAATTAGGTCCGGGGCCCAAAAATTTTCAGAAAATTTTTCCTAAGTCCAGTTTTTAATTTTACACCATAAAATATTATTTCCATAATATTTTAACACCAATTAACAGCATTTAAAAATCTTTAACTCCCAATTACCTTGGTTCATTTTCCAGAAAAATACCGTAAAATTGGAGAAATTATATTAAAATTATTCTGAAAAATCAGGGTGTTTACAATCTACCCAACTTATAAAATTTCGTCCTCGAAATTTAAAAATAACAATGGCACGAAAAGAAAGGTCGAGAGTTAAAATATACCTCAAGGTTCAAAAAGATAGGGGTAGCGCTCCCTAATCTCGTCTTCTCGCTCCCAAGTGGATTCGCCGGAAGAATGATACCTCCAAGCTATGCGAACAAGGGGGATAACTTGATTCCTTAGGACTTTCTCCGTTCGGTCCAGTATCCCCACAGGTTGCTCTTGGTAAGTCAAGCTTGGGCCTACTTCGAGCTCTGAATGATCCAAAATATGACTTGGATCTGACACGTATTTTCTCAGTTGTGACACGTGGAATACGTTATGGACCCCATCTAGAGAGGGTGGCAATGCCAGACGGTATGCCACTTCTCCGATTCTCTCCTGTATGCCAAACGGTCCAATAAATCTTGGGCTGAGTTTTCCGCTCCTTCCGAACCTAATGGTGCCACGTGTCGGAGAAATCTTCAAGAATACTAATTCTTCAACCTCAAATTCCAATGGTCTTCGATGGCTATTTGCCCAATGTCGTTGCCTGTCTTGAGCCACACGAAGTCTTTCCCTTATTTGTTTCACCTTCTCGGTTGAATCGACCACCATCTCTGGTCCCAGTAAAGCTCTCTCTCCTACATCGTCCTCTCTCCTACATCGTCCCATGATAGTGGGGTACGACATCTTCGTCCATATAAAGCCTCAAATGGAGTCATTTCAATACTTGCTTGGTAACTGTTATTATAAGAGAACTCCACAAGATGTAGATAATCTTCCCACGATCCTCCAAAATCCAGAACACATGTACGGAGCATATCTTCAAGTGTCTGAATTGTACGTTCAGATTGTCCATCGGTTTGGGGTTGATAAGCTGTGCTGAATTTGAGTTGAGTTCCTAAGCTAGCTTGTAAGCTCCTCCAGAAGTGAAAGGTAAATCTTGAATCTCGGTTGGAGACAATACTTACTGGAACTCCATGCAATTTAACAATCTGTCGAATATATAAATCTGTCAACTTTTCCGTAGGTAGCCCTACTTTGAAGGGTAGAAAATGTGCAGACTTGGTCAGCCTATCCACTATCACCCAAATTGCATCCCTCCCACTAGGTGTCCTTGGAAGCCCAGAAACAAAATCCATAGTAATATGTTCCCACTTCCACTCCGGAATGGGTAGTGGTTGAAGCAATCCCCCAGGTCTTTGTCTTTCAGCCTTGACTTGTTGGCACACTAAGCAACGAGATACGAACTTGGCTACTTCTCTTTTCATGCCATACCACCAAACATGCATCCTTAGGTCTTTGTACATTTTGTTGGCTCCTGGATGTATAGAGTATTGTGATCTGTGTGCCTCTTGCATAATTTCTTCTCTTATATCTCCTTGAGGTACACATAATCTATCTCCATGTCTTAGTGATCCATCTTCATGAATTTTGAATTCCTCCAATAATCCAGCTTGTACTTGGCCTCGAATGCTTCGTAGGCCTTCGTCTTGAAACTGAGTCTCCTTAATCTTATCCATTAAGGTAGATTGGATCTTCAAATTCATCATTTGACCTTCTATTCCTGGAATAATTACCTCAATACCCAAACTTTTCAAGTCCTCGAGCAAGTGTCGGTCCATCGTCAAGTACATTGCCATAGGATATCTGCTTAGAGCATCAGCAACTACGTTGGCCTTCCCCGGATGATATTGAAGGGTGATGTCAAAATCTTTCATTAACTCCAGCCACCTTCTTTGCCTCATGTTCAGCTCTTTTTGAGTAAAGATATATTTTAAACTTTTGTGATCTGTAAAGATTTCTACCCTTTCTCCATAAAGATAGTGCTTCCATAGCTTAAGAGCAAAGATAACAGCTGCTAATTCTAAGTCATGAGTTGGATAGTTCTTTTTATGAGGTCGAAGCTGTCTAGAAGCATATGCTATTACTTTTTTGTTCTGCTCCAATACACAACCTAGACCTTTTTCAGAAGCATCACTGTATATAGCGAATCCTCCGGTTCCAGATGGTAAGATCAGAATAGGGGCAGTAGTCAGCCTTTTTTTTTTATTTCTTCAAAAGCATGTTGACATTCATCAGTCCATATAAATTCTTCATTCTTCCTTGTTAATTTCGTCATTGGTTCAGCAATTCTAGCAAAGTCCTTCACAAACTTTCGATAATAGCCAGCTAGTCCCAGGAAACTTCTAATTTCTGCTACAGAGTCTGGAGTGGGCCATGATTCTACTGCTGCTACCTTCTTAGGATCTACTGCTATGCCATCTCCAGTTACAATATGTTCCAAAAATTCTACTTTGTCTAGGAAGAATGCACATTTAGATAGTTTTTCATAAAGTTTTTTCTTCCTTAATGTCTCCAATACTACCCTCAAGTGCTCTTCATGTTCTTCTGGAGTCTTGGAATAAATCAAAATATCATCAATAAAAACCACTACAAATTTGTCTAGATATTGTTGGAAGACTCTGTTCATTAAATTCATAAATACTGCTGGTGCATTAGTTAATCCGAACGGCATCACTAAGAATTCGTAGTGTCCGTTCCGGGTATTGAAAGCAGTTTTAGGGATGTCTTTCTTCCTCACCCTCACTTGATGGTAACCAGATCTCAAGTCAATCTTCGAAAATACCCGAGCTCCACTTAATTGATCAAATAAATCATCTATCCTTGGTAGGGGATACTTATTCTTGATTGTTAAAGCATTCAAAGTCATATAATCAATACACATTCGAGATATTCCATCCTTCTTTGGCACGAATAATACTGGAGCTCCCCAGGGCGAAACACTAGACCTAATGAAGCATTTGTCTTCTAACTCTTTTATCTGCTCATTTAATTCTATATTCTCCTTCTTGTTGATTCTATATGGATTTTGAGATACTGGAGCTGCTCCTGGCACTAAGTCAATAGAGAATTCAACTTCTCGGTCTGGGGGTAATCCTGGGAGATCCTCAGGGAAGACATCAAGATATTCAGAAATGATAGGTAGTGGCAATTCTTTTGGTACTAGGGCTCCACAAATTTGGTTACTACCCAATTCTCTAGAACCTCTAGTGAATTCAAATTCTGGCTTGTCAAGGGGCCTGAAGATTACACTACCCCTGTGACAATCTATAGTGGCATGATGCTGACTCAACCAATCCATACCCAGAATAATATCGAAACTGGGAATTGGCACTACGAGTAGCCTAGCATATAATTCTCTCCCACATAGTGTGATAGGACAATTGTTACATGCATCACTAACCGGGATAATTCCTCCACCGGTAATGATCTTATAACAATTCCTAAGAGGTTCTGTGACTAAGCTATGCTTCATAAGAAAATCTACGGACATGAATGAATGTGACACTCCAGAATCAAATAAAGTAATGGCTGGTACTGAATTTATAAGTACAGAACATGTTATCACATCTGCTGTGGCTTCAGCTTTCTCTAGAGTCATTGTAAAAGCACGGCCTTGTTGAGGTGTACCCCTCTGTTGCTGATGCTGGTGCTGAGCAAAGCTTTGTTGTTGAGTTGGGAGTGGGGGTCCTTTCTACTGCGCTGCTGGGGGCCTGGCCTGAATTGGAACTTTTTGTGCAGCTGTGCGTCCTTGAGCAGCAGGACAGTCCTTCATTTGATGTGCTGCTGATCCACAATATAGACAGGCACCTAGCCTCTTTCTACAAACTTGCCAAGTGTGACCTTATTTTTGACAATAGCCACAAGTGGGAGCTTGTTGGTTCTGTCCTTGAGTTTGGTGTTGGGGTGCTGTGGCTCGAGGGAGAGGACGCTGGGTTTTTTGTGGGGCCCTCTGTTGTAGTTGTGGTTGGAATGGTTCAAATATGTCACGACCCGCACCCAGATAATTCAGGCACCGGTTCGCGAGTATGTCCATCCTACGCCGCAGTGTCGGCGGTAGTACGCTGTCTAGGTCATATTCACAGGTAATTTAAAATCTAGCTCATTCACAAGAATAAATAGGCAAGGATAATAACAGGAAATATAAAAAGTTAAGATTTCACAAAACAAAATTTTGTGACATCCAACAATCCACAGTTTAATACAGAGCCAGAAGATAAATCGGGGACAAGCCCGAGTATTATGCTGAAAGAAAATACTAGCTAACTGGCTAACTACTCCTCAAAGGTAGTCTCCTGAGTAGGAACTGGCTCCTCAACCGTATCATCTGCTACGTCATATGGGCCATAAAAGGTAGGAGCATAGTCCTCATCATCGCCTAATATCAACGGATCCAGTCAGGAAAGGAGCAAAGTACCAATACACAACAAAGCTTAAACTAAATATTTATGACAAGTAGTAAAAACTGACTAAGTATCACGATAAAAATTATACATAATAAGTAGTAAAATTAACTAAGGGTCAATTGCTATAAATCAGGGATATGAGTAAAACAGGAAGATAATGAGACAAGAAAATGGAACTGCAACAAGACAAAGAAACTATGTATGTGAAATTATGTATTTAGAATACATAGTTGGCATGTAGGGGGTTATAAGGCTAATAAGGCACGTCATAGACGATTAGCAGTCAGGAACAATCGAGTATAAGGCTGATGGTACAGTCGCGTACTCAACAGCTAGCAGTCATGACATGGTGGAAAGGGTAGACCACATGTAATCCCCCTGATTTTCAAAGAATTTTAATTTGAATTTTCTGGAATTTTCTGGAATTTTCTTGGATTTTTCTGTAATTAAATACCAGTGTTTTAATTATTAAAGGATTTTTAATTGATAATAAATAATATTAAAATATTATAAAAATGATATGTTATGGTGTAAAATGAAAATCTAGACTTAGGATAATTTTTCTGAAATTTATTGGACCCTGGACCTATTTTTAAACACCTAGAATTAATTATTTAATTAATTATTTAATTGTTAATGATTTTATTATTTATTATTATTATTATTATTATTATTATTATTATTATAGTTTTTATATTTTAGCCCAGCCCGCGGCCCGGCCCATTGGGCCCTAACCCGAACCCAGCCCAGCCCTACCGGGTCGGGTCGGGTCTGCCCGAACCCGACCCGCCGCACCCGCCGACTCGCATCTCATCTCCCCCAAACCCCCGACTGCTCCGCTCCCGCACCCGCCGCCGCCTGCGTCGCTCCGGCTACCAGAACGGCCGCCGCCGCCGTCACCTCGCCTCCCCAGCCTCCTCCGCTTCGGCTCCCCGTACCCGCCGGCCATCCGCCTTCTTCCTCCCCTATTTAACCCCCATCTCTCCCCCACCGACTTTCCCCTCTCCGGTCACCCGCCCCTCGCCACCTTCAGCCGCCTCCGCCCTAGCAGCGCCGTCGCCTCGCCAGTGCTCCGTCGTCCTGCCCACAGCACCCTCCGCCGCGGCCAGCCCCTCCCTCTTCTCCTCCTCCCCGCCCGCAGCAGCAGCCGGCCGCAGCAGCGCCCCAGCCGCCTGTCGCCGCTGCTCCCCGCTCGCCGCACGCCGCCGTGACTCCCCGCCGACGACACCCGCACCTCAGCGCCCCCAGCCTCCTCCGCTGCCCAGCCTCCCTCCGGCCAGAGCCGCCGCCGCCGTCGGCCACTGTAAACCCTAAAACCTAGGGTGGACACAGGACTCGACTCAGGACACGAGGACACAAGGATTCGGGTTTTTCGGACCAGTTCAGGTACCCATAACTTCCTGCTCATAACCCCGTTTTCAATTCTGTCTTTTGCGTTGCGAAGCCTGTATGACCCTCTCGGTGCCCGGACAAACCGCTCGGGGCATCGCGTCCTGTGGTGATCGCACACCGCGATCCAAAAACAGGAAAAACTAAGCCATGTTTCACCCCGGTATCGAGTACGCCCCGTCAAACGGGACGACTTGGTCGCGTGCGGTCTTCACAGATACGTGCGCGTCGTTGATACGGACGTGCGGGCTTTCGCAGAAGCTGATTCGGATGTGCGTGCACACCGGAATCAGTGCGTATCCGCGGACAACGTCCCGTATCCGTACTTTCTGATTCTCGCTGTAACTTAGTGTGTACACGTCAGATCGAGACGAAACTTACGCCATCGGACTCGTAGCGATACGCTGGTCCTGTGGGTCAAGTTTGGTTCAATTCTGAGAACGTTGACAAAATCGCGTGTCGTGGGCCCCACAGGCTCCACCCTACGGGCGATTTTGAGAACGACTCATCGGAATCCAATTCTGGAAGTTCCGTTGGATTCGTATCATCGTTCCTGACCTGTGACACTAAGTTGGACTATTTTTGAGACCTTTGACCCTGACACATTTTTCGGTGCAAAGCGGCCCACATTTGGACCCCGCCTTGACCCGAAAATGACGTTTTTGCCCTTGTCTCCAAATTGGACTCAAGGACAGGCGATCCTAGCTGATTAATATTTTCTGGATCTGTTGGTGATGTCTGTTTCAGCAACCGGAGTACTGCTTGCAAATCCAGCTGAAGCCAGAGCAACATTTGGAACCGAAAATCCAGGCAAGTGTACCTTGCCATAAAGTGCAGTTATTAATTCATTTTGATTCTCTTGCTTTAATTTCTGTGACTGTTGTTCTTGCCCTATCAAGAAATAATTACTCAGGACACCTGACACAAAGCATGATATAGAAATCTTCCTGATTATTCAAAGAGGTTTTGAATAGGATATAGATTTCATGACTTGAGTTTAGTTTTTATCCTGACTAGTTGCATTAGCTATGATCTCGCGTGGCATGGACATGAGACGTCATGGATATGAGACGTGTGATTACATTGGGTGGGGAGAGTTTTTACCATATCAAAGGCTGATTATATATCTATTGATAAACTGGAGGTGCTTTGGCACATATACTGGAATCGAATCTGCTTTGGTTATACTGGAATCGTAATACTAACACTGCTATGGTTTCTTGTCACTGATCCTGTAGTAGTCTCAGCCTGAAATATGATTAATAACTCTCACTTGCATGATCACTTAGCTGGTTAGTTACTTACCCTGTTATTTCTTTATTTCTGCACTGCATTATATTTTGGCTTGTTTTTATCTGTACCTTGCTATGTCCCTGAGGACCTGGATCCGGATTATGTCCCCAGATTTAGAAGACGAGATCTATCCTGAGGTGTACAGAACAGGAGCACTACTCGGAGCCGTACCTGAACCTGAAGACGAGGTGATCGCTGAGGACTTCTCCTGAACAAATGCTTCGCCCTGCTCAGTCTTATGGCAAATAAACTTTATTTCTGTTTAATTGAACTCTTTATTTCCTGTCTTTGTGAACTTGTGTAAACAGACTTGATATCGGATTGTTCTCCGATTTTTACTTTATTTGGTTGTTATTTAATATTTTATTTTGCTGATATTGCTATCTTTTATCTGTGGATGAGAATAGTAAACTCTGACTGTTGTAATACAGCTTAAGTATGCCCGATGGATCCATTAAATTGGGTTTGTCCATCGGTGCATGCTGCTGGCCATTGCCACGTGTCCAGTCCCTCAGTATTTTGGGACTGGGGCGTGACACCACATGCCTCCTAGTATCCTCCCTCCCGACACGAAAATCGAGACATGAAATCCAAATTCTAACACTAAGTGTAATCACCCAATGGTGCTAGTAGAGCAAGGAACTAATTATCATTATATAAAGAACAAACTTGAAGTGCAGGTATTTGCCTGATGTTTGGATTCCAACTACGGTTCTGTCCTCGGGAAATTTCCAGATATGCCTCCGGATGCTGAAACAAATATCACCATTAGATCCAGAAAATATTAAACAGCTAGAAACGCCTGTCCTTTAGTCCAATTTGGAGACAAGGGCAAAATGATAATTTCGGGTCAAAACGGGATCCACATGTAGGCCCACTTTGCACCGAAAAATGTGTCAGGGACAAAGATCTCCAAATCTATCCAACTTAGTGTCAACAGGTCAGGAACGATGATACAAACCCAACGGAACTTGCAGAATTGGATTCCGATGAGCCGATCACAAAATCGTCCGTCGGGTGGAGCCTGTGGGGCCCACGACACGCGATTTTGTCAACGTTCTCAGAATCGAACCAAACTTGGGTCACAGGACCAGCGTATCGCTACGAGTCCGATGGCGCAAGTTTTGTTTCAATCCGACGTGTGTACACAAAGTTAGGGCACGATTCAGAAAAGTCGGATACGGGGCGTTGTCCGCGGATACTGTCACGCCCCAGTCCCAAAATACCGAGGGACTGGATGCGTGAATATGGCCAGCAGCATGCACCGATGGACAAACCCAATTTAATGGATCCATCGGGCATACTTAAGCTGTATTACATCAGTCAGGGTTTTACTATTCTCATCCACAGATATAAGATAGCAATAACATCCAAAAGAAATATTAAACAACAACAGTCAAAGTAAATAAAATCGGAGAACAATCCGATATTAAGTCTGTTTACACAAGTTCACAAAGACAGGAAATAAAGAGTTCAGAAATAAAGTTTATTTGCCAGAAGACTGAGCAGGGCGAAGCATTTGTTCAGGAAAAATCCTCAGCTATCACCTCGTCTTCAGGTTCAGGTACGGCTCCGAGTAGTGCTCCTGTTTCGTACACCTCAGGGTAGATCTCGTCTGCTATAACTGGAGAACAAAATCAGGTCCTCAGAGGGACGTAACAAGGTACAGAAGAATACGAGCCATAATACAGTGAATGAACATGCAAGTCAACCAAGATGTTAAACTCAAGAGTAGCATCAGAAATTAATAAGTCTAAGACAGTGGCATGCCGACGTTGCTATCAAACAAATCTGGGTAAATAATTAAACTAGCTAAGTGATCATGCAAGTGAGAGTTATTATTCATACTTCAGGCTGAGACTACTACAGGATCAGTGACAAGAAACCATAGCAGTGTTTTCTCGAAGGGCCAGTACAGGTGCCAAAGCTCTGTGTCAGAGACTAAGACACTTCCAGATAACAGTATATAATATATATTCAGCCTTGATATGGTAATACTCTTCCCACCCAATGAAATCTCACGTCACAATTCTCAATGTTCATGTTACGCAAGATTAGAACTAATGCAGTCAGTCCTTTATTAAGTTCTAAGAAAATAAGCTTAAATCATGAAATCTATATCCTATTATGAAACTCCTTGAAAATCAGGAAGATTCTATATCATGCTTTGTGTCAGGTGTCCTGGGTATAAAGTACTGGATAGGGCAAGTACAACAGTCACAGAATTTAAAGCAAGAGAATCAAAGTGAATCAATAAACTGCATTTATGGCAAGGTACACTTGCCTGGGATTGGAATACCGACAGCGGTCCTACTAACAGTGGGTTCAGCAATAACTCCTCCAAAAGCTGAAATGAATATTACCAACAGTCTCAGAACATAGGAAATAGTTAGAAACGGCTGTCCTTAAGTCCAGTTTGGACACAAGGGCAAAAATGTCACTTTTGGGCCAAAGCGGGTCCATATGTGGGCCGCTTTGCACCGAAAACCGAGTCAGGATCAAAGGTCTCCAAATTAGTCCAACTTAGTGTCAACAAGTCAGGAACGTTGATACGAACCCAACGGAACTTCCAGAGTTGGATTCCGATGAGCCGTTCTCAAAATCGCCCGTTAGGTGGAGCCTGTGGGGCCCACGATACGCGATTTTCCAACGTTCTCAGAATCGAACCAAACTTGACCCACAGGACCAGCGTATTGCTACGAGTCCGATGGCACAAGTTTTGTCTCGATCTGACTTGTGTACACTAAGTTACAGCGAGAATCAGAATAGTCGGATACGGGGCGATGTCCGCGGATACGCACTGATTCCGGTGTGCACGCACATCCGAATCAGCTTCTGCGAAATCCCGCACGTCCGTATCAACGACGCGCACGTATCTGTGAAGACCGCACGCGACCAAGTCGTCCCGTTTGGCGGGACGTACTCGATACCGGGGTGAAACAGGGTCTGGGTTTTTCCTGTTTTTGGATCGCGGTGTGCGATCACCACAGGACGCGATGCCCCGAGCGGTTTGCACGGGCACCGAGAGGGTCACGCAGGGTTTGCAACGCAAAAGACGGAATCGAAATCCGAGCTACGAGGAGAAAGTTACGGATACCTGAAGTGGGTTCCAGAAAATTGAATTCCTCGTGTCTCGAGTTGTGTCCGACACGAGTCCACAACCAGGGTTAGGGTTCTTGAGCTTTTGGTGTCCGTGTCCGAGGCTGTGCTGGATGGGGTGGATGTCGCCGGAGTAGGCGGAGGTCAGCGAGGCAGGGTCCGGAGGAGGCTGGGGGCGCTGGAAACTCGGCCGGAGGCGACGGCGTTCACTGGCGGAGGCGGCTAGGGCGGCCTGAGAGGGCAGCGGCCGGTGCTGGTCTCGGGGTTTGGAGGTTCGAGGACGGCCGGTTGCTCGGGAAGGCACTGGAGGCGACGCAGGGGAAAGGCAGCGTCGGCGAGTGGCGGCGCAGCGAGGTCGGGGTGAGGCGTTGGCCGGCGTCGGGTGATCCTAGGGTTCAGGGGCAACCATGCCGGAGCTCAGGTTTTATAGGAGAGATGGGGAGAGGAGGCGGCGGCCGGCTAGGGGGAGGTGGAGCGGAAGAGGCGGACGGTGAGGGAAGAGGAAGAGGGAGAGGCGCGGGGTAGCCAACGGCCGGCGGCGGCGACCGTTCCGGCGGCGGGATTTCAGGCGTCGGGCTTATGAGCGTTGGGGAAGATGGTTTAGCGGGTCGGGCGGATTCGGGTCTGTCAGACCCGACTCGACCCGATAGCGTGAGTGGGCTGGGCCGGTTGGGGTTTTATTGGGCCGGATTTAAAAGATAATTAAATCAATAAATTAAATAATAAATAATAATAATAGTTTTAGGGTTTTTAAAATCAAACCGGGGTCCAATAAATTCCCGAAAAAATACCCTATGTCTAGTTTTTCATTTTACACCATAAAATATTATTTTCATAATATTTTAGTATTTTTTAATAACAATTAAAAATCCGTTAATAATTAAAACACATTAATTTAAGGAGAGAAAATTTCAGAAAATTATCAAAAATTCTAAATTAAAAATTATAAAAATCAGGGGGATTACAGATACGTACTGATTTCGGTGTGCACGCACATCCGAATCAGCTTCTGCAAAATCTCGCACGTCCGTATCAACGACGCGCACGTATCTACGAAGACCGCGCGCGACCAAGTCGTCCCGTTTGGCGGAGCGTACCCAGTTCCGGGGTGAAACAGGACGTTGTTTTTCCTATTTTTGGATCGCGGTTCGCGATCGCCACAGGACACGGTGCCCCGAGCGGGTTGCACGGGCACCGAGGGGGTCATGCAGGCTACTCACCGCAACTGACGGAATCGAAAACGGGTAAACGAGCAGGGAGATACGCGTACCTGAACAGAGTCCGAAAAACCCAAAAATTCTGTGTCCGACACGTGTCAGGGTACTGTTCACCCTAGGGTTAGGGTTTTGACGGAGCTCCGGCGGAGGAGGCCGGCCGGAGGGAGCTGGGGGGCAGTGCTGCACGGCGGACGACGGCGCGCGGGAGGCGGCGACGCAGGGCACGGCGGCCGGAGCGGGCTGCTGCGGGGCGTGGGCCGCTGCTGGGTCGGGAGAGCCGCCGGGGGAGAGGGGAGGCGGCTGGGGACGGAGCCGGTGGCGGCGGCTGGAGGTGCTGGCAGCGGCACGGCGGGGAGGCGGTGGCGGCGTGATGGTCGTGGTGGCGGAGGGAGAAGTCTGGGGTGGGGTTTTAATAGGGGGAAGAGGAGCGGGGCCGAGTGGGGGAGGCGCCGGGTGAGGCGGGCGTCGTGGTGGGGCGTGGGCCGAGCGGAGCGGGTGGGGCGGCCGGGAAGCGCGGGCGGAGCTGCGCGTGGCCGAGCGGGCGGCGGGGGAATCGGGCAGCGGGGGTCGTGGGGGGGTGCGGGTTCGGGCACGGGCGGGTCGGGTTCGGTCGGGCGGACCCGACCCGATAACCCATGGGCTGGGCTAGGGTTTGGGCCCGATTGGGCTGGGCCGCGGTTTGGGCCGGATTAAAATAAAAAAATAGATAAATAATTAATTAAATAGTTTTTAGGTGTTACAAATTAGGTCCGGGGCCCAAAAATTTCCAGAAATTTTTTCCTAAGTCCAGTTTTTAATTTTACACCATAAAATATTATTTCCATAATATTTTAACACCAATTAACAGCATTTAAAATTTTTTAACTCCCAATTACCTTGGTTCGTTTTCCAGAAAAATACCGTAAAATTGGAAAAATTATATTAAAATTATTCTGAAAAATCAGGGTGTTTACAAAATCGACAGTTAAGATTAGATGACTTAAACAATATCCAACGGTTGATAACATAAGGAAACATAATAGATGGGGATGTGGATCACTTCTCTCTCTCTCTCTCTATATATATATATATATATATATAGAGAGAGAGAGAGAGAGAGAGAGAGTAAACGGGATATGAGCCATGCACATGTGGACCAATAGTAATGGATTCCTACATATCATGTGCATTAGTACACTCCATTTCTATTGGTCCACATGTACATTGGCTCATGTAGGAATATGAGCATATGGCTCATATCCCTTTTTCCATATATATATATATATATATATATATATATATATATATATATATATATATATATATATATATATGAGAGTAAGGTAGGTGAGATGGCACCTCACTCTAAAAACAAGGGCGGCGGTGACGTGGCACAATCTCAACCATACAAACGCGGGGAGGTGGTTAAGTGCAAATTGCCAATTATGAAATGTGTGGTTGAGATTGTGCCACGTCACCGCCACCTTATTTTTAGAGTGAGGTGCCATCTCACCTCCCTTATTCTATATATATATATATATATATATATATATGCTACAGCTGAGCCCGAAGGCTTACAACCAATACATCATGGTCCGAAGGCACCACGTCCGAAAGTTCCATCCGGTCCGAAGGTCTCACGCAGTTGTAGCAGCACCGTACCGTTCCCGTCTCCTATGGACCGCATCTGTACTGCACCCACCTCCATCCCACTTAATTTTTTTTTAAAGAAATTAAATGACGTCTCCGTTGCTCGAACTAACAATCTCTCAGAACGGATATATATATATATATATATTATATATATATATATAATTGTCTGGTTGGAAGAGAGAGAGAGAGAGAGAGAGAGGTGGGGGTGTTGAGCAATCTCCATTCGGCTAACAGGCTGTAGGTGTTGCTTTGCTGCCTTGAAAAGGAGGAAGAGGTTTGGAGGTTAGTGACTGTCAGCTGCACCAACATGGCATGGCATTGGCCATTAGCCCATTATTTGTTTGATGCTACATAGATATTATTGTAGATCATATCTCATATTTATTTCTGGTATACTTTGCCAAATCTTTACCGGAAAGAGAGTGACATCTCTCTCACTGTGCATAGATAGACAAGAACGGGATAACTGCAACGGCATGCAGCCTTTGGATGATATCCATGGAAAAGGATTTTTTTTTTAACCACTCTAATTTTTTTTTTTTTTACATTATATAGATCATGTTATTACAATTTCTGTAACTGAGGGGAAATAAATATAAACATAGAAATTTTACTTTTGTAATATATACGAAGGTTAAAAATTTTGAGACCTTTCGATTTTTGAGGCCATGTACGATCGCACATCTCGTACGTGCTCGGAAGCGGTCGTGCTCCACGATTGTACTTTTAGACCATAATTGATGTTGCAGTCTTCGACGCCTTTTCTACTTTTAGATTATGTACGTATCTGATAACTTTTCGGTAATGATGTTGGAATGTTTTCCGTTACAACCAACAATGTAGGATATAAATTTGAAATATACATCTCTACTACTTCTTCTTCTTCTTCTTCTTCTTCTTCTTTAAATGGTTTTGTTTGCTAAACAACTTTTTGATATCAGTCGGATATTTCATGATGAAAATCTTAATCTGATCCATCCCATTGGATCAATCTCTTCCAACTCTGTGAGTATCTTATTAAATTGACATTTTCATGCTGAGGAGGAAACACATGAATAATATTTTGTTACTTGTCTAAAAGAAAGAAGAAGAAGAATATCATTATATGTACTTGATGTATCGCTATCGGTCATTGACTTTGATCGTGCATGTAAAAATTTGTCACGTCGAAAACTAACTAAATATTTTTAACTTCTACCGTTTTGTAAGTTTTACTTTCGTTAGGTAAAACATGGTATCATTACAAAATATAAAATATTGTAAATTTTACTTTGGTCATGGTATAATCATAAAATATGAAAATTGGGAAGTGGTCTCCGCCAAGTTAAACATGGATAAAAGAAACAATTTAATTATTAATCGCAATAGTATAGGATATGAACTTGTAAATGAAGGAAAAAAATCAAGGTATTTGATATGCAAATTGATCTTCAAATCAACATTGTCTCCATTGACAAGAGATGGGAGGACATTTTACCTTCCTATTATATGATTAAAGTATCATGAATCTTGATCTCATGGGAATAAATGTAAGTTAACCACCACGTATAAAATACTATGACTCTTGTCATCATATATATATAGTAACAAATACAAGTTCTCTCTTAGCCAATTCCTTAGAATAGAATTCCTTCACATGCCAAGAGAGATGCTGCCACCCACCACTCCAACCAACATCGTGGCCAAACAATTCTTGGGCATATACAATGGAATCAATCAAAAGTTTAGATGTTACTTGTAGGTGAATGTAGGGGTTCTCTTTGGTATTAGCCATCAACATCATTTATTTGTATTGATGCTAACCAAGGACCAAACTACACGAAAGAACCCTCTAATCTGACTCACACCAGCACATGACACTACCCTTGCATCTTCCCCCTCACTCAAATTTTTTTTCCAAGAATATATATATATATATATATATATATATATATATATATATATATATATATATATATATATATTCCCTTCCTTTTTTATCCTATTCTCTCCTTTCCTCCCAAATCCTTAATCTGAAAATCCCTTTCGACCACTACCCACCCATGTACCATAGCGTTTAGGCCACTCATATATATATATATATATATATATAGAGAGAGAGAGAGAGAGAGAGAGAGAGAGAGAGAGGGGAGGATAAACGGGATATAAACCACGTGTACATTGACTTATGTAAAAATATGAACATATGGCTAATATTCTTTTTTTTCATATATATATATATATATATATATATATATATATATATAAGTGGGTGTAGGTTCTCTTTAGATCGTCTTCCTACTAAAGTACTTATTGCTACGGAGTACTACTTAAGTGGGTCTAGAACATATTTAGGCCTTCTCATTGAAGGATTGACTGAATTAGTGAGTAATATTAGTGTGTGGGACATATCTATTGAGGGGTCTGGAACGGTCGTCCCATCCTTTGGGTCGGTCATGTTTATCACGCATTTAAAGTAAATTTAAGAGAAATATGTATACCTTACGCGAGAAAGGATATGGTTTTTTTTTTTAGTTACAAAAGACATGATCCTCAGTAGGCAGTGGCGAAACTAGCATATAAATTATTAGAAACGACTGAATTTTAGGTATAACTTGACCAATACGAGGATACTAGCATCGTGTCGCCTAAAAGTATCAATTTTTTTTGAATTTATTTATCACCTAATGGACTGCACATGTGTAGCTTACAAGTCTTTTTTTTTTTTTTTTTAAATGCTAAGTTTACTACCGGATGTTTACAACCTTCTTACAACCCTCTCTCGGCCACACCCGTTCCCACCTCTAATCCAATGAATGGCTGCCACATGGCACTCCTGCTACGTGGCAGCCACCGGGTCCCACATACCCCTCCCCCTCCCTCCCCCCCCCCCTCATCCAATGGGCGGACATCATGTTGACGCCACATAACGGTTGTAAAAAAGGTATAAGTATTTGGTTGTAGGCGTAACATTTTTGTTTTTTTTTTCTTTATCAAAATTTTAGGCCGGACTACGGCCCACATATCCTTTTGTAGTTCCGTCTCTATCGATAAGTAGTGTTGAATGGAAGTAAATGGTTAAAAAAAAATTAGATCCCAAACTTTTTTTAAAAAAATTTAATTTTTGTTAATGAATAGACGAGTCGCTCAACATCATATATCGCCCATCTTATAATGGCCATAAAGTTTTGTTGAGATGACAATGATTTCACCCATGTTGGGAAGTATGAGATTAATTAGACTTGGGCATAATTGTAGTGGTTATGCCTTTGCATATATATAGCAAAAGTGATGTTGACCCTTTGCTAATTAACAAAAGAGATAACCAAGCAATTTGGCACTAAGTACAAGCATATCTATGATGTCATGTCTCGTTTGGTTCGCAGAATCATAAATTGGAAGAAGAAAAATTCATTATTTTTTAATACTTGGACGTCAAAGGAATTGAAAAGGAAAGAAAAGTAATTCTCAATAGAAAAAAAAAATTAGAAAATAAATTGGTTCCCTCCATCTAACAAAGGATTCACTTTCTCACCTTTAAGTATTCAGTTTATCTCCTCAATTTTTTGGCATTTCCAAACACCGAAAAAAAATTCGATAGAAATTATAATTTTTCAAATGAGAGGAAAGGACAACAAATTTATTTCCTTCCCTTTCCTTTTCTTGAACCAAACGAGGCCTAAGATCATCTTCAAACATATGATTTTATAATATGTTGTGATTCTTATGTCTTTTCTAGGTGACAAAAATATATTTTTAAAAAAATGAAATAGAAAAGTCTCCTAAAATACAAAAGTATTTGAATGTTTATTTTTTTTTAACTTTTAAAACAATTTCTCATATATTTTTGTTCTTTAAAATATATAATTTATTTATAATTGATGACATGGAAGTGAAGATATTGTCAAATATATTGTCTAGAATTAGACAACTAATTTCATAATATTTTTTATAATTATTTTCACCTGAACTTCACAATTTACTTGATAATTACATCCAAGAAGAATTTTTAAATAAAATTTTGTCCAAGCTCACAATATGGCTGGAAGATGCTCTAAACGAGTTTGAATGTGAGAGAGAGAGAGAGAGAGAGATTGACAAAGGGACATTAATTAATTTGTGTTATGATCTCATAAAATTAGTTGTTGATTAATGAGACTAACGTTCTATAGTATTTATCGAACTCGAGTGGCTATTGTGGTTATCGAAAAGAGATATAAGATCCCGACTGGATGGCAGAAGGTCAGTAGATCGATCCACAAAAACGTATTATTTCTTATATTTATAAATGATAAAAGTTGAGAAACAGTGAACCCGACACAAAAGTTTCGAATGTTATGCCGTAAAAAAGAAAAAAAATCTAATAATTAAAATTCTAATTCTGCGCATGTCATGATGCATCAAATTCTAATTCTGGGCCGCGTAATAATTAAAGAGAATTGATCCTCCTTCCTAGTGGTGAAGGTGATGGGGATAGATACTAAATTGTGGAAGTGGAAATAATTGTATAGCCTATGCACACAATTCTGCATAATGATCCATCATTGGCTCTTTTCGGAACAGTTTTTGAGCATGTACAAGTTGTAAGCTCGTTCATTGTCATAAAAATTGGAAGGATTAAAAAATTTTAATCTTCGTATATACTATTATAACGAAATATTTATTTTAGATTTATCTTCCAATTTTTCAAAAATTACAGTCACATGAACCTTACAATGTCGAGAAAGTTTTAATTTTTTTCTATACATGGTTTAGTTTGTGGAAAAAAAAATTATATCAAAATAAACTCTTTGTTTTTTTCAGGTCAATTTTTTTTGGGTATTTGAAAAAGTCAAAAAATGAGTCATAATATATCTTGAGCAGGAATAATTTAGTCCTAATTTTTTGTAGTAAATGCAGAAAATTATGAGAAAAAGTGAATCCTTCGGAGTTGATGGGAGATTTTTTTTTTTTCTGTTACTTTTCTTTGACATTCAGAAACAAAATGAATAATTTTAATTTTTTTAGCACAAATTTCGTGAACCGAACGTTGGTATTATAGTGGCATAAAAAAAATAGTATTTATACATAATTCTTAGAATATCAAAAACGGTCATACGTCCATTCTCACCTCTAGGATCAAAAGAGAAATCTAGTGCTACGCGAAATTCGATTTTGTAGAATCTATAAAATAAAAAAAAATCAAGATATTCAATACTTTATATAATGGAGAGAGAATGTTTATGCGACAAGATAAGATTTAGCTTTATTTGCAACTTTACAAGACAATTTTGGCTATATTATTATATATTTATCAAACTTTTTTAGAAAAACTCATGAGTTCCTAAATTTTTAAACTCCGTCATAAAATATTCTTGGGTTACATTGATATGATTGCTTGATTTATTTTTAAGCGGCTAAATAAAAAAAATTAGTACATCTTTAATGTTGGAAAATTTTACATGTCATATCCATATTAGAAGTTCTTATTTTGAATTCTTTTATTCGAGTTTCTGTAGTATGGACCATACTAATAACAATTTTGCTATTCCTCATCCAAATGTTTTGGATGGAATTATCTTTCATTATGTGACGTGTGTCATGATAAATTTCATCAAAAAAATATTTAATAATTTTTTTTAAATATTATAGTTTGTCATGTCAATTGTCAGGTAATATGACACATAACGGAAGATGATATCATCCAAAATTTATGAAAAATGAATAACATTTGGTGCTAATAACGTTACTTAAAAGAAAAAAAGAAAAAAAAGAAAAATCTTCCAAATTAGCTGGTCAACGAGAAAGTCCATTTAAGCAGGAAATCCAAATATGAACTCTCCTCTTTTGAGAAGATGACTTAAGCATAAATAATACATACAAATGTTGATTAAGAACAAAACATATGTCAGTCACCATCATCTTGTAAAAGAGGCTTGCTACTAAAATACATAACGTGCATTTGAAAGTTCCTTGCCTTGGTTTGCAAACAATCCATTAAATAAATAAAAAGATTATGACTAGAATATTTTTTGTTTACATAAATATAAGGATTATTTACACTAATTATTTTTGAGTTTTTCACTTATTATACGGGATATTTCTATTTTTAAACTAATTACACAGATCATTCATATATTTTATGTTTATCACATGAGGTATCCCTACTTTAAGATAAAAAATAAAAAGTTATAACACTAACTATTCATATATATTTTTTAAAATTCTAAAGAGAATGATGGTCAGTATAATTAGTTTAAAAGTAACAATATTCTGTATAATAAGTCAAAAACTTAGGAGTAGTTAAATAACTTAGGAGTAGTTAAATAACTTATAAACTTAAATATTTTTCTCTCTTAATGAATACAATTCTATAGAGGAGATAGACGTACTTGATCATAATTTTGTTATCAATGACTAAAATTCAATATGAGGTTGATTTAGTCGTATAAAATAAGTTATTTATATTTATTCTTTCAATTTTTTTTTAATTAGTGTTATCCTATCTCTCTCTCTCTCTCTCACACACCCAACAATTTGTCAACTTCGGTTGCATAGTTCTCTCTTTTAAAAAAAAAAAAAAACAATAGTTGCTATCATATTTAAAAAAAAATTTGTTTATAATAAAAGAAATATAGGCCAAACATAAGTTTACCAAACAACTTAGTTTTTTGATTTAAAAATAAAAAAGCATAAGCAACCATGTCACACATGGTTTGGATTTGTTATTGTTTTTAAAAAAATTGACAATAAAAACCACCTTTTATATTCCCATGTGTTTTAAAAGTTGTCTACAAATAAAAGTTATCCGACATAACGTTCATTTTTTTTTTTTGCATACTGCATTACATGTCTTTGGGCCCACTGCCTCCTAACTTCCACCATTTATAAATGGAAGGAATAATACGTTGTCGTTGTTCGATCCACTGACCTTCTGTCACCCAGTCGGAATCTTATAGCTCTTCTCGGTAACCACAAGTGTCACTCGAGTTCGATTTTTCAAAAGTTATATTTTGATAATATGTTAATATCAAAGACAAATGTTAATGGCACTACAAGCTTAGGCATTACAAATGTTAGATTTTTTTTTCTATATCAAAAATGTCCCTGGAATTTTTTTAGGGACAAACAAACTAAAGTATAATTTTTCTACTTATTTTTCTTCCTCTTCCTTTCCAAATCCTTAAATTAGTAATATTTGTTTGCATTGTTTTTTCAGGAGATAGTTGGGCTAATTAGCCTTTAGATCATGGATTTTTTACCAGTTTAGGATTTAGGTCATAACATATCAAATTTGAAAGTTTAGATCTTGAATTTTTATTTTTTGTTTTCAATTTTCTAATTATACACTCCTTTTCAACATATATTGGTTTTGCATTTATACTATTGTTGAGGGTAAAATAAATAAATAAAATTTAATTTAGGATCTAAACTCTCCAATTGGACATGTCATAGCTTAAACTCTAAGTTGGTATAAAATCCAGAATCTAAACACTAATTAGCCCTAGACAGTTTCATTTGGGACTATTTTTGAAGTTTCAAATTTCATTAATAGAGTTTCGAATATTCAAATCGAAGAAGTCCGGTTTAGAACGATGACGTACTGTAAAAAATTTGACAGTCTTTCGTCGTCTCCAACGAGTCTGTGTAGAAATTTGAAATTCAAAATTTCTAAAAATTGGATTCAAAATTTTATAAAAATATCAATTGACGAATCATAAACCTAAAGTTAGAATCAAAAGACAAAGATGAAAAAAAAAGAAAAAGACGAAAACTCAAATTCTAATGTGTTATTACCTATCAAATTTTTAACATACCATAATAAAAAAATAATTTAAGTGTGTTTTTCTCTCTCATGGGTCCTCCCATAGTATACTTGCCTTTAACGTTTGCCTAACCAAAATGTTTCTGAGATTGTCTTTTTATATATATATATATATATATATATGTTCGACGATATTTTACGTATGTTACGTTATATGTCATTTGGACCCACTGTTCCCACATCTTTTTTTTTGTTTTATTCCGAGATTTTTGTCCAACCAGAAATATTATACCTTTTCTCACTGACCATAAGAGCCAGTTGAGTTCAGTGAGATTTTGCTTTTCAAACAAATAATCATAATTACTCATGATAATTATTTAATAAGTAAATAATCACAATTCAATCCAAATAAATTTGTTATTTAATAACTCAAGGAGGAACACAAGCCAAGTAAGATTTATGGGAAGGGTAACTATGAAAAAGTGCTCGTCCAATTGACAACAAGACTATGCTGCCGTTGACGTACGGTTAGTTTTATGCGCCACCCTGACGTCAAACCGTTCTAGATAAAAGTCATTTCTCTATGCGGGACCTATAATCCACCGTCCATCATTTTCCAGATCTACATCTATCGAATTGTCGACCGTCCACGTATAAATTTCAAAAGAAATATCACTCCGTTACGGCAGCAGAAAAAAAAGAATAAAAAACTTTTTATCCTCTCCGTCCCGTTCCGTTCTGCTCCGCTCCGTTCAGGACGCAGATAGTAACGTGTCAGCAAGAGTGGGGTCCACCACACGTACCAACGTTTATCAAGCAAAAATCGGACCGGTTCAACCGTGAACCGATAACTTTTCGGTTCGATTCAGTGTTGATTCACTATTTTTTCCAAAATCTGATTGTAAATAAATATTTTTAAAAAAATTAGTGTCCATAAGGGATTCAAATTTGACCACTTGGTTTAACCCAATAGTTCAACCACTAGTTGAACTGCTTTGATCCGACCCATTATTTTGGCTCGGTCAATCTCCGGTTCGATTTTTAAAACATAACTTAAGTGAGTCTGAATTGAACCACGACGGTCAGATTTTGATCAGATTTCACTGGATCCGGTCCGTACCGGACTAACCTTGTCAAAAATCTGGAGCTTGATCATACTTAATTTTAAAAAGTTTTCACTACAGTACCACGTATAAAAACATCTGGCCGTAAATTTGGAAAAAATTATTCGGTGGAACTGGCTCACCACATGACAATGATAAGCCTTGAGTTTCCTCCGATAGTCTTCATATATAATATATATTTTTTTAATTCAATTTTAGTGACAGATCATTGTACTATTAGAGAAGACGCAAAGCTGACCGCTGCCACGTGGTCAGTTCTTTCCACTGAATAATTTAAATAATCCACACTGTCCGTTATTTAAATAAGTAATTATTGACATAAATTGGTTAATAAATGTATGTTACAAATTAACCAGCAAACACTAAAAACATACTTTTTTTTTCTATAAACATACTTTTTTCTATACCTAGAATGCCTTGTATATACATAATAATCTTACACATAAATCCTTACAGATCTCCTAAATTTTTTGTTTTCTCATCAAAGTCTATGGAGTCAACTAACCAAAATGACAGTAATATCCACTGTTCACTATTTAAACTAGTGATATTTACTATTTTTTATGATATAATTAAATAATTAGATAAAAATTAAAATTATATCGAAATTATTTCAATATAGTTTAATTAAAAAAAAGTATAGATATATTTTTCTAATTTTTGATATATATATTAAGATAATATTATTTAGTTGGTTTAAATATATTAAAATAGTTTAAATAAAAAAAAATTTAAATTAGATAGAAATTTATAAAATTTTACGTTATACACATGTGACATTTTTAAAAATAAAATAAAAATAGGTTAAAAATTTACAAACGGCTTGGACCGCTCACTTTGAGCTGTTTCCAAGCCGCATTATATAGCAGATAGTACAAGGAAAATATGTAGATTCCAATAATACCCCCATATATTGGATATACTTTAGAATAAAAAAAATGTAAAATAAATAAGAAGAAAAAGCTAGTTTCTTTATAATTCTTATCATTCATTCAAAACATACAATCAAGTCTACTTTTAGTTTAAATTTTGAGTCCAAACATGTGACTTAAAAGGGTCAAAGTAATGGAAAACGGACATAATCTATATATAAACTGTGTTTAGTCTGATATATATCCTTCGTAACAATATGTACTTAAATAATGCAAATACTATATTCATATTTATTGTTTTAAAAAATTTACATCAAGTCAGAATTTAGTAGGAATTATATGAAAATGTAACCATAAGGTCAATAAATTCAAAAGTTCATGCATTCATAGACTTATTTCTCATAACATCATTGGTACAAAAATAGTAGATATTGAACTAAATAGTAAAGAAGACGTCGTCTTATCGAATTATATTATATTTTAGATTTTTTTTCTTTAATCATATAATGGGTTCGCTCATCTTCAAGGGTGGAGTGACGAAGGAGGATAGTCCAAGAAATGAAAGATGGTCATGTTGTGTTGGGATTCAATAAATGAATAAGGTGGATATGTGAAGATTTGGGTCGAGGTTCCTATAGCATTCTACATATTTAATTAATAACTAATCTTTTTAGAATCAACTCATCGAAAGCTAAATAAAGTTCCATGTATTATCCAACTAATGAGCTAGTGTGCACTCAATCATGGCCTCTACAAACATAAAAAAATAAATAAATACATATATATATATATATATATATATATATATATATATATATATATACCGTAACTTTGAAATATGTGATATTGTTGTAAATATTTTTATAAGTTGGTGGCGAAAATGGAATCTAAACCATTTTAGTAAAAAAAAAAAAAAAAATCCATAATTTTTTTTTCCTAAAAACTAGATGAGTATCCTGCAATTTACGCAATTGCCCCCCTTCTTCCAAGTCCAACTCCTATATAATCCCCACCGCTATCACCGCTCTCCTCACCAAAAAACACTCGAGAGTTGGGATCCGCTGCTACTTCAGTGAGGTTACAGCCATTTCCCCCTCCTTCTTTCTTCCCATCGAAGCTAACTAAGCGATGGTGGCGGCGATGCTCTCCGACGTGCTGACGGAGGTCCTGATCCCGGTCTCGGCGGTGATCGGGATCGCGTTCTCGATGTTCCAGTGGGTGCTGGTGTCGAAGGTGAAGGTCTCGTCGGCGGAAGAGTCGTCATCGTCTCCGGCGAAGAACGGCGGGAAGAACGGCCACTCGGACTACCTGATCGAGGAGGAGGAGGGGCTCAACGACCACAACGTCGTCGAGAAGTGCGCCGAGATCCAGAAAGCCATCTCTGAAGGTGATCATGCCACACTAAAAGTTCTTTTCTTTTCTTTAGATCTTGTTCTGCACGGACACAGAGTGGAAATGGACACCGCCCTATTTAGCCGTTTCCTGTCAGTTTTGAAGTGTCCGTGCACTTCGAGTTTCTAAAAGTTGGGACACGAAGTGGACACGGGGTAATGTATCCTGTGTGCAGTGGCCTCGTTTGACACGACATGGATACAGCGAGCAATTTTATGTGTCGGTGCTTCATAGTCTAGAGGAATTTTTTGTATTGCATTTCTGAGTGTAGTATCTATACTCGTAGATCGGTACTTTTGGTGTTTTTTCTGTGGAATACGTATAAAAATAGTATAAGAACTGGAGTCGTACTTTATGCCGATTCATTTGATGGAAAAAAAATAATAAAGATGGAATTTTTATGCTATTCTTCTTCTTCAGATCTGAGTTATGAAGTTTTGATTGAGTGTTACTGTTTCTATTTGTTTTAGATCTACTCATTTGGTAAGGAGTTAAATGTTCAATTTTGCTTCTTCTTTTTGCTGCATATCTATGATCTCTTCATTGGATTATGTGATTAGATTAGGAAGATAATAATTTTGGAAGAAAAAGTGTTTTTCTTTTGTAAATAAATGGCTTTTCCAAGAAGTATTTCATTTTATTTAGAGGACTAGAATGTAGACAAATTTGTTCTTTTGACTTTTGATATATAAGCGTGAAGATAATCTGGATAATTTAACTTTTTGATGATATTGTTCTGATTATATGTACTATATCAAAGCTATGTTTAATACTGTAAGAAAATGATTTTATATCTTTGGTGAATTTTAATTGTTTGTTGTAAGAGAGATTTGAATTTTGTGTAGAGATTTAATTAGAATTTGGTATGGTCTAATTTTATGTATGGTTTGGCTGTGCCTATCCTAAATGTAGGCCTGGTTTGACAATGCTGCTGCTTTTTGAAAAGCAGAAACAGCTTTTGAACAGCCTTCTCTTGTTTTCAAAATTCAAATGCTACCCCAAGAGTGAACTAGATTTAAAAAAAGAAGCACCAAAAGCAGCTGATACCAAACATCTTTTGCTGCGGCTTTTGGAAAAGAAGTAGAAGCAGGCACTCGGTCTTGGATCACTAAACAGATTTGACTTCCTAAAAGTTGCATGGACCTAAACAACGCTATATCCTAAGCTGTAAAATCGTAGTAAGAAAGTCTTCTAGTAATAAATGATCTTCACTTGTTTGTGAACTTGAATTATGACTATTTCTAGCCCATATCTTTTGTCTTCCTAAGCTAGTTTGACTTCTACTTGGTGGTTGTAATTTTTTTTTTTTTGGTTTCATTGCTTGTGTTTAGTCAAATTTGTAGGTCACCAATTGATACCTAAATGATGATAGAAAAAGCTATTATGCCATGCATCCGGCGAAAATATTTTTTTCTATTTAGAATCCAAATAGAGACTATTTTTATTTAGTCTAATATATATCTCATGCTTATTAGTAATATATCTTCATGTGAACATTGATCTCATGGTTGTACCATGAAGTGGTTGCATCTTTATTTTAAATCAGTGTGTACCTTTTGGCACTTATGTTGATAGCCAAATGAAGGTTATTGTGCCTCTGCCTATGATTTTTTTATGTTTTCTACAACCACAAAGACATTTGGTTTCCTTTTCATGTGAAATTTGCTTTTTAGACATTGTCATTGGTATATTCCAATTCAAAGCAACATATGATGTCTCATTTTTTCCTAGTTCCTCGTAGTAGTTGTGTATATGTAGATTAAGCATAGGAAACCTACTTTTCTGCTTATTATATCACTTACTTATTGGTAATTTAACACTCATCTTATCTCAATCTGCACAGGAGCCACATCTTTCCTTTTTACGGAATATCAGTATGTTGGAATCTTCATGGTTGCATTTGCCGTCCTGATCTTCGTCTTCCTTGGGTCTGTGGAGGGCTTTAGCACAAAGAGCCAGCCATGCACCTATAGCAAGGACAAGATGTGCAAGTCTGCCCTTGCTAATGCTATCTTCAGCACTGTATCATTCTTGCTTGGTGCTATAACCTCAGTGGTCTCTGGCTTTCTTGGCATGAAGATTGCTACATATGCTAATGCCAGAACAACCTTAGAAGCAAGGAAGGGTGTTGGAAAGGCTTTTATTACTGCCTTCCGATCTGGTGCTGTGATGGGCTTCTTACTTGCTGCGAATGGACTTCTTGTTCTGTACATTACCATCAACCTATTTAAGGTATATTATGGTGATGATTGGGAAGGTCTTTTTGAGGCTATTACTGGGTATGGCCTTGGCGGTTCTTCCATGGCTCTTTTTGGAAGAGTTGGTGGAGGTATCTACACTAAAGCCGCTGATGTTGGTGCTGATCTTGTTGGCAAGCTTGAGAGGAACATTCCTGAGGACGACCCTAGAAACCCAGCTGTAAGTTGTTTTTGTGATTCCTCAGTACCTTTTTCCCCAAAAGACATTTTTGTGTAGAATTACGAGAAACGAAGACGTATTTAAAATTAGTATTTCTGATTTTTAGGTTACATGATTTATCTTTGTGATACAAATTTCAATAGTTCATTTATTTCCGAAACAAAATAATTCTATAAATTTTCATCACTAGATACACATCCAAATTCTGCCAGCATCTCTGTATAAATATGAACTTGGCACATTTTGCTCCATTGATTGATGTCTCATACGTTCTTTGTCCCATTTGACATAATTTAAATAATGTTGGCTTTAAATGTGCTAGTATTTCTGTGACAATAGACTTTATTTGATGTGTCCCTTCTCTAAATCAAACAATATTTTGGCAGGTGATTGCTGACAATGTTGGGGATAATGTCGGTGATATTGCTGGGATGGGTTCAGATCTTTTTGGCTCTTATGCTGAGTCTTCTTGTGCTGCTCTAGTTGTTGCCTCCATTTCTTCCTTTGGGATCAACAACGAACTGACAGCTATGATGTACCCTCTTCTTATTAGCTCAATGGGCATCATTGTCTGCTTGATCACTACCTTGTTTGCGACTGACTTCTTTGAAATTAAGGCAGTGAAGGAAATCGAGCCTGCACTAAAGAAGCAACTCGTTATCTCCACTGCTCTTATGACTGTTGGTATTGCGGTTGTTAGTTGGGTTGCCCTTCCCTCTTCTTTCACTATCTTCAATTTTGGTGTGCAGAAGGAAGTGAAGAACTGGTAAGCAAAAATACAATCTTTTGAAGGTAAAGGTTCTGTTATCTAAACTACTTTGAGTTGGAATTTTTAGGGAGCTTTTCTTTTGTGTTGCTATTGGATTATGGGCTGGCTTGGTTATTGGTTTTGTCACTGAATATTACACAAGCAACGCATATAGGTGAGCGACTTGTCTTATATCATCGGTTTAGCCACCATTGCTTGCTGGTTAATGTTGCATCTTATGTGATATTTGTTTCTTCTCTTTCCCAGCCCGGTGCAAGACGTTGCTGATTCATGCAGAACAGGAGCAGCCACGAATGTTATCTTTGGTCTTGCTTTGGGATACAAGTCTGTCATCATTCCAATTTTTGCGATTGCTGTCAGTATCTTTGTCAGCTTTAGCTTTGCTGCAATGTACGGTATTGCAGTCGCTGCACTTGGAATGTTGAGCACCATTGCTACGGGTTTGGCCATTGATGCTTATGGCCCCATCAGTGACAATGCTGGAGGCATTGCAGAGATGGCAGGGATGAGCCACAGGATTCGCGAGAGAACTGATGCTCTGGATGCTGCGGGAAACACTACTGCTGCTATAGGAAAGGTACAATGATTAGTATTGAAGTGTCAAAGTCCTTTTCTGCTTGTTTTACAGTCTATATGGTTACCGTACTAGTATTGTTGCACATTAATATATTTTCCTAGTTATTGCTGCAAATTTTGCTTAGGATACCTCCTTTGTGCACTTACCTATGATGCTAACATAAACGTACAAGATTGCACCTAATTTCTTCACTTTTCCTTCTTGTTAGTTTATCCTTTGGTTGTAGAATGATGTTTCATTTTCCAAATCACCATTTCAATAACAACAGAAAGAATGAAACTACCAGGTTCATTTGCACTTGGTGCCCAGCCACTTCAGACAACACTAGTTATATTCTTGAATGCAACTTCAAGTTCTCGTCATTAGCATATATGACTTGTCTAATCACGTGTATTCCAATATTTGCTTAAACAGTGATTATAATACAAGGTAACACCCAATTTCTTCAGTTTTTGTTTTTTTTAGTTTTATCAGAAAAAATAGAAACTACCAGGTACATTTGTATTTGGTGCCCAACCACATGTGTACAACAATGGTTATACTCCTGAATGCAGCTTCCACTTTTCGTCATTGGCATATATGGTTTGTCTAATCATGCGTATTCTACTATTTGTATTCTAGTAGTGATTATATAGTACTGTTTGTATTTGTCATAAGATTTTGTTTCTGCACCAAAAATGAAAATTCATCTATGCTGTGCATCTTTTGCAGCCTAATTGACTAAATGAAATGATGGGGGTTATATATAGCATGTCATATTGACGAAATAATATTTATTGTGCGGAGCTACTACATATCTATAAAAGCTTTGCTTATTTCGTGACCTGTTATTGATTACTGGGTTCTTTATATCTAGGGATTTGCAATTGGTTCTGCTGCCCTAGTGTCCCTGGCTCTTTTTGGTGCTTTTGTGAGCAGAGCAGGAATCTCAACTGTGGATGTCTTGACCCCAAAGGTCTTCATTGGTCTGCTCGTCGGTGCCATGCTCCCCTATTGGTTCTCAGCCATGACCATGAAGAGTGTTGGCAGTGCAGCGCTAAAGATGGTTGAGGAGGTCAGAAGACAGTTCAACACCATTCCTGGTCTCATGGAGGGAACTGCCAAGCCTGATTATGCTACCTGTGTGAAAATCTCTACCGATGCCTCCATCAAGGAGATGATTCCTCCTGGTGCTCTCGTCATGCTCACCCCTCTCATTGTTGGAACCTTGTTTGGAGTTGAAGCTCTATCAGGAGTCCTAGCTGGCTCTCTCGTGTCAGGTGTCCAGGTTAGTAGATAAATTTTCCTTTCTGGAGAAGCTTCTTCAAAAAAAAATTAATCTTATTAAGTTGTTAAGGTTATAGGGTCTCACTTGGTACAACGGTAAGGCTTGGCACTTGCATCCGCATCCTGGAGGGTGCAAGCTTGGGTCGCTGAAACAGCCACTCCATGTATTGGGAGTATGGCTGTTACATCTTGACCCTCCGCCGACCCTGCATTAGTCAGAGCATCGTGGAACATAGATGCCCTTTAAAATGAGTTGATCATTCAATTACTCTCTTAATTCCGAAATCTTACTGGTCTCTCTCTCTCTCTTGACCTTGTTTGACAGATTGCAATTTCTGCTTCCAACACTGGTGGTGCTTGGGATAATGCAAAGAAGTACATCGAGGTAAGCCTTTTCACTATAAATCCTTTACTACTTTCCTGGCTTAGCATTGATCACATTGTAGTTAATAGCTTTGTATCATAATCAATTTCTTCTACATCTCCTCAGCATGCATAATCATGTAAAGGAATGAAATCTTGATTTTGCTCTTACAATTGACCGTCCTTCCTCAGGCTGGAGTTTCAGATCACGCCAGGAGTCTCGGACCTAAAGGATCAGACCCCCACAAGGCTGCAGTTATTGGCGACACAATCGGGGACCCCCTCAAGGATACATCTGGACCCTCGCTCAACATCCTCATCAAGCTCATGGCGGTTGAATCCCTCGTGTTTGCCCCCTTCTTTGCCACCCATGGTGGCATCCTCTTCAAGATCTTTTAAGATTGAAGAGCAGAGGATCAAGATGTGACCGTTTCGCCCCAGCATCCTTCTCCCACCTGCCCATTATCTTCTCTCTTTCTTTCTATTTGAGCATGTACTTCCCTGTCGCTTCTTTTTGCTTGATCAAGTCCTTTAAGTTGTGGGGAGTATACTTCACCCCAAGTTTCTTGCTAGATAGAAGATGAAATGGTGAAGACAAAAAAAGTGTAATAGTTAAGTTTATTAAAAAATTGTATTAGCTGTTGAAGTAGATCTATATATTCACTTCCTTTGTTCTGGATTCTGGGGAAATTTTCCTCATAATATGGTTCTCCGGCCGGAATTTGATTTTTAAGTTGATGCGGTTGAGTTTGGATGGGGAAATTGGTATGGATACTATAAGATATTGAATCATATATTTGATTAAAATGCATGGTGTATTTGTATGTTCCGATGTGAATATTAGAGAAAATTGAAGGCAGCTTTAGCTGATTGTAAGGTCATTTCTACTATTACAATTTCAAATTTCAACCCTCAAAATCAGCAGTGGTACGAATGTTTATTATTGTCTGATTAAATTTTCTTAATTAATTTTCAGACCTTATATAAATTCCTAAAATTTAAAGATTATCGATCTATCTATATGGTATTATTTAATTAAATATATATATTCAAAGTAAAAAAAAAAAATTTATGTTAAATTTTAATTAACAATTATATATAAACTATTTTAATTTCTATTTATTTTTTTAACAATATTATAAAAAAAGTTATTTGTATTTATCCCAAATTACTAGTGTCTAATTTTATTTTATTTCATTATTAATTTAATTAATATCTACCTGCTATCCTTCTTATTTTTAAGTGTTATATGTATTTACCCTCATTAATAGTACTTAACTCTTGAGAAATGGAAGTACTAATAATAAAATTACTAATGGGAGGATGGAGGGTGGTGTTGTTGGAGGAGAGTTGGGAACATAATTAGGCATTAGTAATGAGACTAAATACAAATTACTTTAAAAAAACTTTCTAAAAACATTTTCTAACAAATTCTAACTAAAATATATTAATGTATATTTAAATTATTTTAATATTATCTAATTAAACGTATATTCAAAGTTCATAATTTAAGCTCATATCTAATTTATTCAATAATATCAGAATTTTTATTTTTTAACATCAATTATATTATCTAAAACAAAATAATTTTGACAAAATAACTTTCGTATAAAAATAAAACGTGCAAGACCCGCATGAATAAACTGCTTGTACTGAAGAATGTGTTGTGTAACAAGTAAGGCTGTAAAAGACATTAGGCGCTAGTTTGACAAGAAACGGACGCCTAATCTGTATAGTCTGCCTAGAGGCGTCCAGGTGGTCGCGGTTCGGAAAAAAAAAAAATTCTTAGAAAAAAAGAAAAGAAAAAGTCCATAAAACCTAAAAACATGCATATCCGGGATGGAAAGAGCCTAAATAGACGTTTCGGACGGACATCAGACGCCTAGCACCTAGGTCGAATTTTAGAACAGTGGTGACACACAGGATAATTTGGTTATCCGCAGCTTTTGAAACCAACCAACCTTTTGTTGTTTGTATCCGGCCTTGAGCTCTCAGCATCACAAGGAAGGAGCTTCATATTTACGAGTACTTGAAAGAGAATCCTATGATAATTACGAATGTCCTTTTTCTTTTTCCTCACTGACCTTCTTCTCGCCATTTTTGTGAGATCCAGCTTAAATGCTTAATAAGGAAAGATCAAGCCCCTCGAAGAAGACGAGGAGGAGCAACAACAACAGCAACAAGTGCAATAAAGAAGTGGGCACACAGAGAATTGACCAGAAAAGGACCAGAACAGAACCAGAGGTCGCTGCACTCCGCTCAAGATTGCAGTCCATCGAAGAAGATGGATGTGCTCCAGATGAAGAGGCTTCTCGCGAGCTGCGCGGAAGAGAGGGCCGCCATCATGGCCCAGATAGTTCGCGAGTTCCAGCTTGTCGGGACGTGTTTAGCTCGTACGAAAGCATCGAGCTAGCTCCGGTGTCGAGTCGAAGAAGCTACTAAGGCCATCTCCAATGGAGGTTTATATCTCCCTCGTTTCTAGAAGTAGAAAATTATTTTTTTACAACAATTATTCCTACGGAAAACGTGCACATGGGTAAAAAAAAATTTATTAAAAAAAATTTATATATAAAATAAATACTGTCGTTGGTATGAATCGAACTTAAACAACAACGAAAAATATCTCTAATCTTAACCACTTGAGTTATAATTGTTTAATTGTAAATATAAATAGGACTAATTAGTGTTTAGACCCTAGATTTTATATCAGTTTAGAGTTTAAATCCTAACATGTCCAATTGGAGAGTTTTGATGCTGAATTTTTTCTTTCTTTCCTTTAAACCCTCCCTTCCCATGACTAACAATATTTTTTTTATATAGACTTGATGGTATAATAGGAAAGACAAAACAAAAAATAAATATTTATAGTTCAAACTCTCCAATTGGACATGTTAGGACTTAAACTCTAAGCTGGTATAAAATCCAGGGCCTAAACTCTAATTAGTCCAAATAAATAATATTAGATAGTTAAATAATTAGTTATTTAAATATATATTTTTTAGTATTTAGAAATAGCTTAAATGGCACAATTTTGAGCCGCTTCAAAGTCTTATTATAAGAGTAGAGATTTCAATTTTCGTCCTCGTGTATATAAACTTTCATAGAGATTAGACCATAATTTTAAACTAAATTATTAAATTGACCATTTTATAATATGTCACATATGATAGAAAATGGAGAATGAAGAGTATTTTTTAGATGCAATTTCTATCTAGAAGCTCTATCAATTTGGGGGGAAAAAAATTATAGTACAATACCAAGTAGGATAGAAACTCAATTTTAGAAATCTCCGTTGGAGATAGCCTAATGGTTGTGACTGGTCTCATGGCTGTTTCTGAAGACACGTTTAAATACTATTTTTTTAAGGATTAATTAGAGTTTAGACTCTGGATTTTATACCAACTTAGAGTTTAAGTTCTGACTTGTCCAATTAAAAAGTTTAGGTCCTGAATTTTTATTTTTTGTTACATGTTTTTCGTTATAGCCTTCCTTCCATGCTTAAGAATGAAATCTTCCATATAGACTAGTAATGATATAATAGAAAAAAAATGTAAAAAATAATAAAAAATTAAAGTCTAAATTTTTTAATTGGACATACCATGACTTAAACTCTACATTTATATAGAATCCAGGGTCTAAATTGGTATAAAATCCAGGATCTAAACTCTAATTAGTCTTTTTTTTTTAAACACTCTAGAAAAAAAAGGTCTTTCTTTGACATTCTAAGAACTATGTAGAGATTTCACATTAAGCAATATATACGGAACACAGCTTGCACGTGCTCTACAATTCACAAATTTCTTTTGCCTGTTTTTCATTATTTGTACTTTTATTTACAGGATGGAAGAAGAAGAAGAATAATAATTGGGTTGTCAGAAGTATTGGTGCAAGATTCAAACCCAATAATTGTTACTAGAGATATGAAGGCCAACGTTTGCCAGACATTTATTTTTGCTGGCAGTTCATCACAATATGCAGATTTGTGAATTAAGGCTTCTATTTAGACGTTTTTGGGCTAGTTTTGAGTTTGTGTAAATATTATTTGAGATAGTCTTGTTACTTGCAATTTATGTTTCAACTATCACAATATGCAGATTTCTCAAAACATCAAGTCTTTTAAGTATACTTGTTACTTATAATTTACTAGTAACGTGCATCTCCGTCAAAAAAATTGTTAAAATTATAAAAAAAATAATTTTTTTTTATTATAAATACTATCATTTCTAGAAATTTAACTTAAGCAACAACGGGAATGTCTTTCATCTTAACCATTTGAGTTAGAGATGTAAGACGATCACAAGGCTTTTGGTTGTAATCATATAATTATTGATAAATAAATCATATTTGATAGTTAAATACTTAGTTGAGTTTTTTTTTTAATGATTAATAGAATATTTAGGTAGTTGTTTAGTTATATTTTTATTATTTTTAAATTGATTTAAACGGAGGATATACATACGATTTGGATGGTTCATTTTTGAGCAGTTTTCAAGTCGCATTATGAAAGTAAAGATGTTTCAACTATGAGTAATATTATTTGCACCTCCAAATTGTCTCTCCAAACTATTCCTCCTTATGTGGTAGCTGACGTGACGTGTTAAATAACATTATGTGATATCTAACATGACAGCTGACATGACAAATTTTAACCCATAAAATTAATTATCCAAATTTTTTTAATATTAATATTAATATTAATATTAATATTAATATTAATGTATTTTAACTGTCAAAATGAAAATAAAAATGAAAATTAATTTAATGTTAAAAAAATATATTATTTTTGGATAATTAGTTTTTGGATCAAAAATTTATTATGTGAGCTGCTTGCAATGTTAGATGTCACAATGTTATTTAATATGTCACGTCAGCTGTCACATAAGAAAATGATATCGATTTTTTCATATCAAGGAACGAATTTTGAGGCAATTGCGGCTAAAGGGATAGTTTTACAAAAATTGCAAACAAATGGATGACTCGCCAACTTAGTTGGCGAGCGGTGGCGTGAAATGGGGAGAGCCCGCCAACTCGTTAGCGGGTGGGTGGGCCGCCAACCGAGTTGGCGTGGGGGGGGGGGGGGTGAGGAGATTATAGTGTTGGCTTCTCGGGATGGGGGGGGGGGGAATTATAGCCGTTGGCTTTTGTGGGGGTGGGGGGGGGGGGGGGGGGGGGAATTATAGCCGTTGGCTATTGTGGGGGTGGGGGGAAGGAATTATAGCCGTTGCACAACGGCTAATGAAAGCTTCTATATATTTTTCTGCCTCAACCAAATCCTCCAGCACTCTCGCTCTCTTCCCTCTAGCAAAGCCTCAAGCACTCTCTCTGTCTCTCTGCCTCTAGCAAAGCTTCCAGCAGTAAAAAAACAAAATCTGCATGCAGCCAAAGTTCATCTCAGTTTCTTGTAGCAAAAGTTCTCAACCGTCATGGAGCGTAGCATAAGAATTGTATGCTCGCACGACGGTAAAGTAAATGGGTTAAATTACGAAGGAGGAGAAAACCAAAAAAATTTAACTTATCCGAATATTAGTTTTGAAAATATACGTAATCATATTATTGAACGTTGTTCTATTCATTACGATTTTATTCTGAAGTCTTTTTTTGGTTCTAATTATTTTTTGATAGATAGTGAAGATGCATGAAATTATATTCTTGAGATTAATTCACAATAACGGTATATAAAAATATATGTTATTAAAGTAGCAGCAATATTAGATAATAGAAATTATGAATATTTTTATGAAAACCAGCATGTTAGTTCGGGTGATAGTCCTTCTCAACAAATTGTTTCATTTTTCCAAGAAGGTCATTCATCAGATGAATCTAACCATGATGATGATAGTGACAACGACGATGGAAATAGTGATAATTTAGTTGAAAATGTAGATTATATGGTAGATGATGATGTTGTAAAAGCTATCACTGATGAAGTATTTAAGGGACAATCATTTCCTAGTCGTTCTCACTTTAGAAGCTTTATAAGTAATTTAGCAATTAAATATAATTTTATTTGTTCAGCTAGTGTTATGAATAATGCTCGTGGAATTATATATAGTTGTGATCAACCGAATTGTAATTTGAGAGTATATGTCAAATCCATTAGAAATGGCGATATAGTTAAAGTTAGTACATTAGAAAATCGTCATTCTTGTTTAGGGAGACTTAGTACAGGACGTCATCGACTAGCTACCGTTGCATGGATTAAGACCATGATAATTGACATTATTAGAGATAACCAGTCATATAGTCCATCACAAATTGTTGAATATATATATAGGGAGAACTGTATACAAGTTATTTATTCCAAAGCCTAGAGAGCCCGAGAGACGACATTAGCTGAAATTAATGGTAGTTATGATGAGGCATACGCTAGTCTTGAGGAGTATTGTTATAGAATTATGGAGACAAATCCAGGTAGTACATGTTTTATTAAAACTGCTGAAAATAATAGCTTTCAACGAGTTTTTATTTGTTTTAAGTCATATATTGACGGGTTTTTAAGGGGCTATTTACCGATTATTACTGGTGACTAGGGCTTGCTCCAGCATAGTATTGAAAAATATCTCCAGCATATTGGTGAATAGGGCTCGCTCCAGCATATTATTGGGGAATATCTCCAGCATACTGGTGAATAGGTCCCTCTGCATCATCCCTCCTACGACGACGAGAGTGTCTCTGTCGTACAATGCCGGTCGGATAGTACGGTGCAAGACGTGATTGTACTGGAGGTATTCCAAGTTCCCGTCCAATACCGAGATGATCAACACGAGTCACAAGTTCCTCCTTAAGAAATCGACTTTGTGGGGGAAGATTTCTCTCATGTTGTTGCAAATATTGTTGGTATACACAACTCTGAAATATGAAGGATGTAAATTTTTTTTTATATTATATCTTTGTATATGTAATTTTGAAAATGTAATGAAGTCATACCAAATTATGCATGTCATCGACAAAAGCACGCAAAGTAGAATCATCTACGAATCTACTCTTGGAACCTTTGCTCCTCATATTTGTATACTCGGTTGCTCATAAGAGGGCATCCCCACCATTGCCTATAATCCAAGTTACCAATGTCTGCATAATGTAAACAAAATTTTAGCAAACTATTTATACTAAATCAATACGAATAATGAGTAACGTAGAACTTACATTCATTAACAGATCTTAGTCCGGGAGACATGTCCCTCACACTATAATTCTCGAACCAATTATTCCAATCAACAACGAGACCAAGGATTCGTTGTATTGCATTTGCTGGCTCATAACCGACAGTCGGTGGATCATCGGGAATTATTTGACTCATCCCGAATTGTCGAAGAACACGGTCTGTCGGATGGTACATGGTGAACCGATCATATATAATATAAGATATGTGTAAACTAAACGAATATGATGTCCTCTTGATTTCTGGAGCATCATCTTCACATGTGTAAGGTAACCAGGTAACCTATTTAATGACATTGTATCAAATAGATATGATGTTTCTCTACGATCATAATTGTAATAATTTAAAGATATTTATCAGATATTTAAATAATTACCTCATGATACTGCAGTGTATCAAATTGGCTACGATAAAGTGATACTCTTGTATTGATAGTGTTGGTAATCCACTATATCTGTGGGCCATCGCATAGCAACCAGAAAGACTCCAACATCACTGAGAATGCTAGTAACAGGCCTACTAATATAGAAGTGCTCGTAGGACCAGAACTATAAAACAAAAATATGACATTACTACAAACAAAATTTGTATTCTAATCTAACTAATTTAGGTATTTCATTCATACTTGAATCAGTGAAATACATCCACAAATACTCTTGCGACTGGATCTCACAAATTCTGTCAAATTTGCGTATAAAAACGCTAGAGTAGCAGCTCCCCATGCATGCTGAGTAGGTTTTATCAAATCATCCAAGAATGGTAGAAGCTGCACATTTACCATATTTTTCGATGCGTCGGAAAATAGAATTGCACCACATAAACAGAGCAAATACGCTCTAGTGCAACGAATGACCTGAAAATATTAAGTGTTATATAAAAACTAAATTAAGTCATAAACAAACCTTACTAATTAAAATACATACCCGTATTTCATCTACATCACCCCGTCAATAGTGTGATGTAGGTCCATGAAGTTGCCACGAAGCCATGTAAACTTTACAAAATGGCCGTCTTTTATACCAGATGGAGGGGTAACACCGAGATACCTCCTGATCAGATCATATCCCTTTAAGTGCGGATCAAAAAATATAGCGACACCTTGAATAGGTAACCCTAGTATATTTGCCACATTAAATAGGGTGATCGTCATCTCGCCGAATGGGAGTTGAAAAGTGTTGCGTTCAGGCCACAAACGCTCCGCAAGACTTACAACTAGATGAAGATCGTGGATTAAATATCTAATCCGATCTATATAGTAGAATCCAAAGGATTCCACCAAAGCCTTTTGGACATAATTTAGCTCCCACGTACGATAGTTTATTTCGGTCCGCCAATGTACATGGATCCGGGTTCGTAAACCAAGATCATGATCGTATAACTATAAAAAATATATGCATTATATTTTATGTGAAATTTATTTAACTTGCAAACTTATAATTTAAAAAATTACCTCTCCAGTAAATATCCGACTAGATATGTGGTCTTCACGTTGCTTAATAATAAGGTCGGTAGTCGGTCCACCAGGAATACGACCGTCATTTTGGTTAGCCATCTACAAAAAAAACTAACTATAATCATTTATGACTAAAATATATTAAGTCTGTCAACGATTTAAAAAACTAACTATTTTCATTTACGATTAAAATATAATAAATTTATTTACATTACATTTTTGGGTTCTTTCCTCCGGGTTGATCTTGCTGCTTGAAGGAAAGTGAATATAAATGTATACAGAGAGGAGAGAGGAGTGTTGTGAGAAAATGAGAGTATTGTGGGGAGCTGGTTTATAGAGGTAGGGGGGAGGTTTTTTTTGGGGGGGAGAGTGTTGTCTTCGAGGGAGGGGGGTATTCAAGGGGGATGGGTCTTCGAGGTGGAAGGGATGATGTTCGAGGGGGCAGAGGAGGGGGGTTCTCGGGTCAGCAATATTGATTTTTTCCTCCCCGTCAAATTAATTGACGAGCGCTGCCCCCCACGTCCATAGCCCGCCAACTGAGTTGGCTAGCGCTGCCCCCAACGTCCCTAACTGTTTGAAGGTGGAAATAACATTACTCTTCAACTATCACATTTTAGTCACGTGTAGGTATAGGTTAATTCTAAAGACACTAAAAAAAATTACTTAGGCTAGCCAAAGTTTTAATTTTTTTATTTACAAATTTTTCATCGAAAAAATTGCTTCATGTCAGTCCATTTTTTTTAGGACTGTAAAAAAATGGACAGTCCTATAAAAAATTTTGACAGTCATAAAAAATTAGGACTGTCAAAATTTTTGACAGTCCTTCTAAAAGGACGATAGATTGGGATCCGCCTCCGCCTCCTCCCTCCTCTCTCTTCTCCTCCTCCAGACTCCTCCTTCACCTCTCCGCCGCCTCCTCCTCCTCTCGCCGCCTCCGACGGTTGGGGTTGGGATTATGATTAGGATTAAGATTAGAATTAGGATTTGGGGTGGGAGAGAGGAGATGATTGGACTGTCATGAGTAAATTTAGGACTGCACTAAATAAAATTTTTAAAAAATTGAACTGTTCTGAAATAATGGACTGTTCTAAGTAATTTTGGGAGTCCAGGCAGAATTAGCCTAAACTTGGGTTGATTTTGTTGTGAGTTTGTTCTTACTGTGACCAAATCTTTTTCTCCTTCACAGACAGTTTTTGTGGGGCCGTTAATATATCCGTAGACTCCCAGACTGAAGCGTGGCTCATCTCCCTCCTCTCCCAAACCGTAAAAATTACCAACCATTCTCAGTAAGAAACAAAGGAGGAGGAGGAAAAGAGCCCAGCAATGTCGACGACGAGCTTCTCTCTCCAGTCCGACCGCCACCACCACCTCCTCCTCCTCCGCCGGCGACCCGCTCCTCTCTCCCACATCCGTCAAACCCTAACCCTAACGAGAAGAGCGCTTCGAGTTGGCTCTTCTGCTCCCGATGGAAGGAGAAAGGTTGGAGCTTTGGCTAGGGTTCGGGTCGAGGACTCGGAAAGCCAGGACTTGGTGGGAGGAGAGGAGGAAGTGGAGGTGGTGGACTACGAAGGCTTCAGCTGGAGATGGCCTCCGTGGAAGGGCTTGCCGGACCGGTACAGTCTCATCGGGACCACCTCCCTCGCCTTCGTCATCTGCAATATGGATAAGGTATAAAGATTCTCTCTTTATCCCGATACTTCATTGATTGCCACCAGTGCAATACGAATGTGGACACAGATACGGATACGGATACGGACATGATATGGATGCGGGATACGGACATCCTTTGGATCGATAGATCACATATAGGTGCATAGTTAGTTGCCTATGTTGCACGAATACAAACATGATATGGACTCGGATACGGACATATGGACATCTAAATGCAGCATAGATTGGCACTGATGAATTGTGTTTAATGCACTGAAATTCTTATCAGATATCTTTTGAGTTTTTGAGTAAAATAGAGTTATTTTTAGAAAAATATTCATTAGAAAATAACATTTTTTTAAAAATATTTACCAATAATGTAGTCTCCTAAGTTGTGTTTCCAGGACGCGGTTTCATTTTCTTTCGTCGTGAAGTCCCATTTTGAAAACGTGACCTTGATAACTACTGCATTTTTTTTTTTAAACTACGGTCTTTTTAACAATATTTTTTGGGAAAAATAATATTTAATAAAAACTTTTGAAATTTGAGTTCTTGGTGATGGTTTGATAACACGTTCTTAATGATAATACAATTATAGTTTTGAAGGCACGGTTCTACAACTTGTGAGTCATGTGACAAATGCGGTGAAGTAGCAAGGCGATTTTGGGTATGAATTGGGAGATGATGGGTGTTGTTCTCTTAGGCGTGTTTGTTGAAAGTGACAGGATTTAATAATCCGGGAGGAACTAATAGGACATATTTGGATGAGGAATTGTGAAATATAGGAAAGAACTAGCTAATTCCTGGGATAAGGAATTAGGCCTAATTCTTCACCAAACACCAAATGGCTGCAGCTTTAGTTGTTGTAGTTGGAGTTGAAAAATAACTACCAGCTTGCAGCCTGCCACATCAGCCTACAACCCATTTTCATCTCTATTTGTAGTCAACGAATTTGGAGCTCCACTTTTTGCAGTTCGAGCTGCACGCAACCAAAGACATTGGGTGTAGTACGAAGCCCCAACTGCAGCAAGTGAAGCTGCATTATAGTTGGAGCTGCACTACATCTGCAAATGGATGAACCAAACAGCCTCTAATGGTGAAAATTTTCTCTTGCTCTTTGGAATTTATACTTGTACATTTTGGTGTTTATATTGAAGCCTCGCTACTAGTCTTTCTTCGGTTTGATTTACTGTTGAATTTTTGGACAATTTATTCTTTATGTGCAGGTTAATTTGAGCGTTGCGATCATTCCCATGTCACATCAGTTTGGCTGGAACTCAGCAACTGCCGGTCTGGTTCAGTCTTCTTTCTTTTGGGGCTATGCTATGAGTCAATTGCCCGGGGGATGGCTTGCTAAGCTATTTGGTGGAAGGTTGCTTTTTGGCAAATGATTATTTTTCAATGCTAAACAAAATTAGCAGCAATGCCGTTATCTGACATTTACAATAAACTATGTTGCACTGGCACGAATATGACAATACAATACTGAGATGGTGACACGGAACACAACACTGATTTGGTGTGTCCTATTGTAGTTTAGAGTGTCTAGGTCGTGTCTCATATATTCCGTCATGGACACCACCAATTTTGGAGTCTCTATGCTTCTAGAGAGCTAATGAAGAAAAAGTTTGTGAATTAGGTTGGAACTGGAAACTGGTGGACAACCTCAGTTCGGATTACAGATGCCATGGTTTGACTATTATAAAGATTTAAAATACGAGACAGAAATGACAATAGCTCTCATGTTTAATTTAATGTACTGTTATTTTAGAAGATTTGGCTAGCTGTTAGTCTCTTACTACAACAGTTTTGGACCTTTAATTATTATGAAGAATGTTTTAGAAGGCAAACCCTATTAGGGCCCACATGAACCTCAAAAGCATGAGGGCTAAACCTTGTTATTTTGTTTATGAATAAACTATAGAGGTATGAAAAAAAAATAGGAAAAAAATCATGAAAGTCCAATGAAGTTATAGAACATATATAGTGCTTGGGCAGCTTGACAACATTCAATAGCACTGTACCTTAAACTATATATTCAGTACAACCAATACAAAAATGCAAAACAATGAGACAGAAGCCAACTGTATGGATTTTCGAATACATAAATGCAAAACCGTAGAGCGAAAATAAAAATGTGATCTTCAGAAGAATCTAATACTTCAAGTTCTTTATCCAAAATTTAAGCTAGAGCTAATAATAAGCCTCTGATGGTTCAATCCATCACCATCTTCTTCTATGAGTCTATCGCACTTTCAAATCAGAGGGATCCTTGATCATTTCATTGTTAGATTTACCTTCTCCTTCATAGTATAGTTTTCATCTTCAGTGACGACGGCTACTTTCTTTCCCTTCCTCTCTACCCAAAATATAAGTTCAAATACATTTTATAAGTAATAAATTAATCAGACAATTTTATTTTTATAGTAATCATATACTATTACTGTAAGAATATGTCCTATTCATAGTGTTACTAATTCATGTTTATTTCTAAGTTGATGTGGGTGTCCAGGTTCATAGGCACATGCCTCATTGAAGAGACACCTCACGAGTCTTGAATCATATGCTTGCCTTCAAGTTCTCCCCAGATTGAGAGTATGCCCTTGTAAATCCAGCTCGAAGCATTCTATCCAAATGCAAGGCACACCTCATTTAGGATTTCAGGACACCAAATATGTTTATTAGTGGGATCATTTTCAAACAGATCATAAAGGGCTCCATGAAGTATGATTTCAGTGACCTTTCTTTATTCGAAGCTGTAATGATTAAATTCACAATTTCATGAATAATTATCATGTTAATTTGAAAAAGGTTTTATGGATGTGGAATTATTTCACCTTTGTATACTTTGGTGCCGTTTTGTTAGTTTTTTTTCTTCTGTGTATGAGGTTGCCTTCTTTGAATGTTGTTGTGCAGTAAAACTCCTGGTTCTTCATGTCTTAGTAAAATAGATTGTTTATATGTTGAGTGTGGTCATCTTGTGGTGCAGTAAAGTCCTTGAAGTTGGGGTCCTGGCTTGGTCTCTGGCAACGGCACTCGTTCCTCTCGTAGCTGGATATATGCCTGGTCTGGTTTTATCAAGAATTTTGGTATGTTGTAAGATTGCCTCTTATTATTTGCTCTTTACATTCTTCTTAATAAAGGTATCAAACTCCTTTCTTTGAGTAACTTTTGCATCTTGTTTTAAAGTTATTCCAGCTAATTTCCTATATATCTTCTTTTCGTGGTCTTTCCTCAACAAACACATTGCTTTATCAAAGGTGTCTGTAATTACGGCTTTAAAATCATTGGTTGTCTAGTGACTACTGAAGCTATTACTTGGTCTGTTTTCAATTCTGAGATGTATTTTCCGACTGTATTTTCCCCACGAGTCGAACCAAATTGATATACTGGACCTTGAATGTTGTATGAACTATACTTCCGTAGGTTTTAGGATTAAATGAAACATGAAATGAATAAAACCAAAGTGATGGATCTTGGAAGCGCAGATGAACCTAGAAAATGGCTTCTAGCTTTTAGAGGCAGAACAGGAATAGCTATAACTATAGTGACGATCTTGGGGTTTTAGATGAACCTAGAAAGCACATGAAGATATGAAGGATGATGTTTGTTTCTCACATCAAAAAATGACAGTTAGTCGCATGAGGCCCATAAATGAATGCATTATATAGTTAGCTACTTAACTGCAGTGTTTTTTTCGTTACTATTATGTCATGCTAATCCTGAGATCTGGATATGTTACTTGAGTAAATTTCTCTGTGCCTACCGGATGATAGTGGTGAGAAGGAACAATGGTTGATAGGTATAGCATGTGGTTGCAGTGCGACTATTTGAGTGGGAGGTACCCGCTCACCCCTTTACTCAGAGAAAGGGTCACTGCTCAATTGAAAACAGATATGTACTTCTAGGACAGTAGCTACTGATTTCCCAGAGGTTTGTCTGTTAATTGCAAAATCTGAACTTTACATTTCGTCATATATCTTGCTGTATTTTTCTCAAATATCGGGTGAGAATTTTGGACATCATAAACATCTTTTACTTTCAGCAGAACCTTTGGGTCTAACTGCAAGAATGGCCACTGAGAACCAACTTCTCTGAATCATTTCTAGTCCTTTAAATTGCAGTTGCAAGGTTTTTTTTTTTTTTATGATACTGAGAACTTTATATACTCATCATATCATTCAGAACTTCAACTTTAACTGGTTTGAAAATTCAATGTATATGCCCCTCTTTAGGCTTCGAGTTGTCTTATTTGTTCTTCTGGCATACTCTTCCTCACTCGCATTAGTTTTTGTGTTGCTACTTGATCCCACTATGCAACATAGAACGTTGATAGAGAATATCTACCGTAATGATGATTAGTTTTTTTTTTTTTTTTTTTTCCATTGTTCAGGTCGGTATAGGAGAAGGTGTTTCCCCATCTGCTGCAACTGACCTAATTGCCAGGCAAGATTCAGAAATTGACGTGTTTTATGTGATTTCTTTTCACAAAGTATTGAATGAAATTCTTTCTTTACATTTTGTACTTTTGCCTACAGCTTATGAGTCAAAATTCAAGTATGAGTCAATTGTGCAAGTGAATGTCTACAATTGAAGGTCTTCAAGGGAAAAGACCTTAGTAGAGGATGAAGCACATCTATCTCATGAACTAATTTCTCCTTGAGATAGAAAAGCTATTGGTCTAACCGATTGAAAGGCAGCAAATAAGATTCACAGCCATTTTAGACTACCCTAAATAAAATACTTTGCATTTAGGTTAATAAGATAGTGAAACCTGCACCCAGTCTATGACCCCAGCCCATTGAGAGCAAAATTACACTAATCAATATTAAGAATCCATTGCAGAACAGCTTTCTGTATTGTCTCAATAATTTCAAAGATATGGTTTGGCTGTCATGTATGAGCAGCCTCCTAGTCATGGCCCAAGACACGACCAAGCTTATAATAGGAGGCAAAGGATACCTCTAGACTCTAGAGTGGCCAATCAATAAACCTCATATGGTTCACCACATCTTTTACAAAGTGGCTGTTCAGCCAAACTTGGATATATTATCTAAAACATAGTTTCACTTAATTATGGTCACAACATCCATATGCAAGGTGGCCCCAAAATGTTTTAAACATATTCTAAAATGTGTTTATAAGTAAAACCAAAGTACTAGAACTAAGCCTTCAGATGTTACATCTCCACCAGGGGGGGTCCAACCATGTACAAGGGATGCATAGATGCCTGCCTCACTCTTTTTTTTTCTTCCCCAAAAGTTTGGGATGAAGGCTCTGTAGTTGCCAGTTGTATATATATAATATCATACCATCAATCAATATACTATCATATCATCAATCAGCCATCCACTTAATAATGTTACTGCTTACCCATCAAAAGATGAATGAGGGAAATAACCCTTACCCCTTGTTACTGATACTTGGACTGGAGCTATGTTGCAGGGAAGTGAGATGTCAAAAAAGAGGAGCTTCAGAAGTAATTTGGACTGCGGCTTCTTCTTTTGTTGTTCTTTCTTCGTTTCAAAGTGGACCCTCACAGAGAGTCTGACATTCAAGAAAGGGTCTAGCGGTTAATACTGGATTAGGAGTGTTTTAGAACGACTGAATGATAATGACATATATCTGATCCTGTTCACAAGAAGCTCGGGTAGTAGAGGGCTGCAACTTATAACTAAGAAAAATGACTGAATAACTATTTTGTATGTCTAAAAAAACATTTTAATATTTATTTTTAAAATCATAATCTAATGATGTTGGGCCTTAAATAGTCCTGAAGGAAAGAAAATCATATAGCTGAATGAAAGGTCCGGGTTTAGAGGCTTGATAGTAGTAACAGTTGCTATTATTTTTTAGTGACAACATAACTTTCAAACTTATCAAAATTCTTTTGGAACTGTAATGAAAATCATCTGCCGTAAACTTATCAAAATTCATTTGGAACTGTAATGAAAATCATCTGCCGTATTCTCCATCTAAAGACTAATTATTTCTAAAATCCTAATTTACAAGATAAATGGTCTTGAGTAGAAGGAAAAGGATTGCATAGCCGAGGGTTTGGGATAGAACTTGATAGGAGCAGTTCCTATTGTAGTTCAATAACATCATAGTTATCAAAGTGTTTAAGTTCATCTTTAGTATAAGCATTTTACTCACTTATTCATCATCATCATTGAAGCCTTCATCCATCGGAACAGTGTTGGTTATGGAGCAGAAGAAAGGACCATAAAAAAATTGACGGAGTTTTTTATATGTCGGTGCCAAATTCCTTGAAATCGCCTGGCTAGGTTTGTGCCAAATTCCTTTCTAAGGTAGCTATGAGCAAGGGAGGGTCATGTCATAAAACCTAGATGGCAGGTAAAAAGATCATGAAACCATGGTGAACTCTTCTCCTAGGATATAAAGAGTCTAGATAAGAAGAGGTAAGCTTATAAATTTTCTTTAGGGAATTGCACGATCCTTTGTGACACATTAAGCCAAAGAGTGAAAATGAAAGACAATCTCATATTTTACTCCCTTATTAGTATCATTATTTTTCCAATAAATGTGAAAAATATTTCATATCATTATCTAATAAGATGACATGTTGGGGGTGTATACATATATCCATCCCTGTCAAATCTCTATTCTTATAATGAGGCTTGGAAACGGCTCAAAATTTAGCCGTCTAAGCCGTTTGTAAATACTCCACTAACTATTTTTTTTTAAAGTAACTAATTATCTAATTACCTAATATTATTTATTTACAACTAAACACTTCTAACTCAAGTGATTAAGATGGGAGGTATTTTTCTTACTTGTTTGAGTTCGATTCCTAGAAATGACAGTATTTATGATAATTTTATTTTTAATTTTTTAATAATTTTTTTACGCACGTGCAATTCACGTGCACATTACTAGTACAGATAATGGTTAAAAACTACTTGTTTGAATATGTTGCATGTTGGAGGTACTCTTACTCTTCACATCTGAGTAGAATATATGAGATAAACTACCTCTATGTCTGTGTTTGTTTACGGGGATGCTAGTATTATTTGTTTTATTTTTTTTGTTTCATTTTTCATTTCCGATTGCAGATCTATACCCTTGCAAGAACGTTCAAGAGCAGTTGCAGTTGTTTTTGGTGGCTTGAGTGTAGGAAGTGTACTGGGGTAAGTTCTCATATGCAGTAGATGTATTTTAAATAAAAAGTTATAGATTCTGCTAAGATTTTCAATAGATTGCTTGCTGAAGTCATCATTTGCACTCGTATATTTCAACATCCATGTTGAGCTTATTAATTTGTAACAAATGGATAAATGAGTATCAGACAGATTGCCAGAGAAGAAATGTCTTGTACTTACAATTATTGTGTGAATGTGTAAGTTTTGGTCAAAAGATGGTAAACAATCTCTCTAGATTCTAGTGTAGTAAGGAAACAAACTGGAAGGCATCTCTCCCACGTGCGATGGGTGAAATTCTTTGGACTCATTTGCTTAGTTAAGTTTTAATGGAAAACTCATTTTCTCGGTTAACTGCAATCTTACTGCAAAGTATGTCCCTGTAGCATGGCAGGCCTCAAGTTATCTTGCGAGTACTCAAGAATTGCTATTATTGTAATTTATTCAATATAATGAGTTTGGTCAATCAAAGGCTTGTTTGCACTTAAATACCATGAACTTTGGCCAATGCAATTTAATACCATGGCCCTTTTTTTGTTCACACGACTACCATGAACTCCTTAAGTAATGCCACATTGCTACCCTATGCCAGTCAACCTTGAAACTCGGATTTAGGGACCATCCTACCCCTAAAGATAAAAAAATATTACATTTCAAAGTCACCCAAACCCAAACCCAAACCCTAAAACCTAACTGGTTGGAGGGTGATGGGGGGCCCAGCCTGGTTATCTCCGTAGGGAGGGGGCCTTGTTAGTGGCAAAATAGGGGCGAAAGAAGGGGAGGGAAGGAAGAAGGTGGTGATCAGCTCGAGTTTAGGAAGGAGAAAGAAGATGATGGTGGTGGGTTGGTGTTTAGGGATGGGGAGGAAGAAGCGGGGAAGAATAGGTGGTTGTGGGTTCGGGTTTGGGATGGAGGATAAGATGGTGAGTGAATTCGGGTTTAGGGACTAGGAAGGAGATGGAGATGAGGCTGAAAATAGGAAAAAGATAGTGGTAATGGGATAGGGTTTAGGGATGAGGAAGTAGGAAAAAGATGGTGGTGATGGGTGGGATATAACTGTTACTTTATCCATTGACAACTTCATGGAACTGTTAAACTGATAAAAAGAAAATTTAAGGTATCGCTGTGAAAAAAGGTCATGGTAGGAAAGTGAACATAGGCCAAAGTTCCATGTATTTAAGTGAAAAAGCCAAAATCTCAATTTTGTAATTTTGATAATAAAAAGCCTAATTCCATAGAAATTGGGGAATATTGGAATTAGCTAATTTCTAAGAGGAATTGGCCTAATTCCTTGACTTCTCATGCAAAGACCACTTGACTTGCGGTTCTAATTCCAATATCCTGCCTTATGTTTCAAGATTTAAGACTCTAGGAATCTAGGATTAGGAATTAGCCTAAATCAGGAAAGAGAAGAATTGTTTGACCCAGATTGGTGAAATATTATTCCAGATTGTGCCAAAGTTGCATATGTCAGGGATTTATTACATTGTAACTCTACTTTTTTAGTTGCCATGGCCCAAAGAGCTCTGGTTTAAGGTTTCCTGGTCCTGTTTGATATTGAACATAATTTCATATCTAACTTATTCTTGTAAGTAAGAGTTAACATATCTCCTCGAGTTTATAACACTGTATAACTTTTCAGGCTTCTCCTGGCTCCTCCAATTATCCAAAACTTTGGCTGGGAGTCTGTATTTTACATATTTGGCATTCTTGGGATTGCCTGGTAAGTAACTAATTCCGAAACACCTTATATTGTGTTACTTATACTATATTATTACTATACATTGTTCTTGTTTTCCAGGTACTTAAGTCCTTAAACACCATATCTTTACAGAAGTACAAAGATCTTAGATTAAATGGAAAGTTTTAGTATAAATGTGAAGATTATTAAAAAAATTCTGTAACTAAACTGTTCTATTCTATACAAGGTGTTTGGCATTTGAGTTTGTCAAAGGGGAATCTCCACTTCGTGATGACTACATCTTTGGTAAGTTCACTTCGATAGTCATTCTTCCAAAAGAAATAGAGTTTACTATCCTGCCATTATGTATTGTGAGTATCTGTCAGGCTTTCTTGTAATAAGTTTCCTTTTTCTATATCTTAGCAATTTATCAGATCTTCTCGCTTATTCTAGGGTACCTGTTCTTTTCTGAATTGAGAGCTTTAACTACATATTATAAGTTATAATGAACTGCTCTTCCATTTTATCGTTAATATTGGCTAGATTGATATTAGATATTATACTTGTAGAATTTTTTAGCTTCCAATCACCTCAAAAGTTTGAGCACCTCAACGATTAGCACATCCTGAATACTAGGAGATCAATGCAGTTTCAATTTGGCTCCAAAATGGAAAATGAACTTGTCATAGTATTTGGTCTTCACAGGTAATTTACTAATTTTATGACAAAGGACGGGGAAGGTGATGGCCTAATTTTCTGTTAGAAAAAATACCATTGAAATTAATTATGGCCAACTGACCTGTTAATATTTTTTATCCATTTTTGATGATGTATATTTCTAAGGTTGGGAGACACTTAATTGATAAAACTGGGAGTTCGAATTAATTTTAGAAAGGCAAGTAGGTTAGTATAGTTTTTCAAAATGTGATTTCTAAAAAGAAGCATCTTGATGGACAATTTTCTTGTTAGGAAGATGGAAAAAGAAGTTGAAGAACAAGGATCATTTACTTGTTTAGAATATTAGGACAGAAAGAGAAGTAATTTAAACAGGACTTCCATTATCTTTTTCAGTAACATTTATCTTCTTTCTCTCCTTTACATATAACTAGAATAAATCCCTTGATCCTTCTTGGATAGGCATATATTAGTTTTTTTGTTTTGAGACTAAGGTAAAGCTTAACCCAACATGCTGAGCCAAGCATTCAACCTATTTTTTCATTAAATCACAACCGCAAACGAATAATGATATATTATATATACCATCTTGCATCACTGCACAAATGAGCGAAGCATTCAACCTTCTTGATAGACATACGTTGCGCAATAGCTTCTATTATTCAGCCACTACACACGTGAAAAACCGCACTATTCCTCCCAACAACTTCAACATATTTTTAACACCAGAGAGCTTCTAGTTCTAAGTAAGGAACCATTCGGTTCAATTGAACAATTGCACTAAGTTAAAATAAGATTTGTTGGAAGTTTTACTAAACACCTTGACAAAGGATAATGATGGGCCACTCAATGGCCTGCTGTTATCTTGACAAAGGAAAAACAATCATTGCAGTCAGGAGGAGGACATATATACGTGATGGTTTAGATTCTTTAGAATATTATATTTGTAAATAGCAAGTAAGAATGCAAGAAAAAAGAAGTAAGAATGCAAGAATGTTTTTATTGCTCAACCAACTACCTTGGAAGGAGGGCATAGATAGATGTGTCTTGATGGTTTAGAATATTATGTTTTGATAAGTAAGTAGTAAGAATGCAAGAATGTTTATATTGCTTAACCAGCAACCTTGGCAGTTGGCTTGATTAATGGAACACCACAAGGATGCTGTGCTGCAGTCAAAATAAATAGAATGTCTTAGATAATATGACATGGGTGTTAAAGCTAGAGCCCCGCATACCTAACGTGGTTAATATATGAACATGATTGTAATTAATACATCTGCCAGAAGGATTTGTTGTACTGATGGATCAGAACATGTTAACTAAAATGAGGCATGTAGCCTGTAACTTGATTATGATATCAGGTTCAGACCTATGGGAAGAATCACATCTTAAAATTCTTAACATACTGAAACCCTTTGTTATTGACTCATGTGCATGTTATTATAGTTGAGCTTAGTGACTGCAGCTTATCCAATTCCAAATAACATTACTTGTTTTATCTAACATTCCTGTTTCTCATTTTACTCTTACATATAATATCACTGTAAATAAATTTCTTGATAGGTCCAAGAAGAAGGCCCCCGGTCATTGGAAACCCTTTCTTAACATATGTCCCTCAAAGAAATTCATGGAATGAATCCCTCAAAGTGTTGGGTGACTCGGTTCAGGTATATGCACTTGCAAAAGAAGTCAGAGACAAATATTATTCTTGAGAGTCAAGTGAATGCTTCCCAGAAAATGCCATTTATACTTTTGTATATATTAATTAGATCATTATATGAATCAAATATGCATCATGTGGTCTATGTTACATAGGCACAGACACGACATGGCACAGTATGGACGTTGTGATAAAAATGACACTGATTGTGGTGTATACTAGTGTAATTTTGGAGTATCAATGTCACGTCGACATGAATGAAACAGACGCAACACCCATGTTATTCTGTGTACTCTGCAACAACCATACTGTATTTTGTCGTGTCTAGTGGGTTTGCAGTGTCGGTGCTTTGTAAGAAAGATACCTCATGGATATGTATGCAAATACTAAACATGATGAATCTTATCAGAAGAGGTTAGGCATAATAAACTTGATGAATCTCTCAGAAGAGTTTAGGCATAGTTATCAGTTATAGTGGGTAGATACTGTAAATGAAGGGTACTAAATGTAAAGTGAAACACACAATTAGGCTTCCTGGACAACTGTAGGTCACTTCTTACAGTAGAATTTTGTTCATTGGAGATAGATACTATGATAGGCTTCATGTACTATGAATCAACGTTATTATCTAATATACCTTTTGTTGAATAGGAAATACCATGGAGGGCATTTTTCAAAAGCCAGGCTGTTTGGGCAATGATATATGCTCATTTTTGTGGAAGTTGGGGCCACTACACCTGTTTATCTTGGCTCCCTACTTATTTTAGGTATCTCACTAGTCATTGCATGTATTTGTTCAATCTTCTAGTTATCTTGTAAACTTGCTTAAGATAGCTTTAGGTAGGCATTTGTAGTAGAGCATTATTCATCGAAGAATGATGTATGATTCTTAGTTACATGCTAGCATACTTAGCAGTCTAGACAAAGTGCTTTACTGTTGCTCATGATTTGCTTGTATAAGAGTATTCTTAGGCATTTATATAAAACTACAGATTCCTCTTGCTTTCTATATTAGCTTGACTTGTTCATGAGTATAAAACTACAGATTCCTCTTGCTTTCTATATTAGCTTGACTTGTTCATGAGTATTTGGCACTTACTGGTGATTTTTTTTTCTTTGTTTGATCCTCTGATTGTAATCAGCTCTCACTGGAATGATACCTACTTGGCTTTGATAGTAGGCAATGTTGAAGATTTTAATTATGTATCTAAACTTTTATTGGTAATCTTCCTTGAATTTAAGTGCAGATAAATCAGGGTCACACAGAAACAAAAAATTGACTTGATTGTTGGTTACGTAGGTTTTTATATGTTTTATTCATCACTTTAAAAGTTAAAGTTTACACTTCATATTTTAGAGATGAATGCTGGGTTGGATGAGGTCTAGGTTTGAAACAGTTTACTGTTTTTTTTTACCATCATCATTGTTAGTATATTGTTGTTATTCATTGTCTTGTTGTTGACATGTTGTTTTAGATGGTTCTAACTTTAAAAATTACCTCTCAATCAAAGGAGGTATGGATCCGTGAATTCATTGGTAATTTTTACCTGAGTGTACAAGTTGTCTGTCCATAAATTTCAAACTTCTTACATTTACTATAGTTACCTTGGGCTTTTCCTGGACAATGAAATGATTGTTGAAATAAAAAATTACCTTGATGCAGCGAGGAGCTGAATCTTAACTTGACGGAAGCGGCATGGGTATGTTCTTCTTAAATTGGTCTGATATATTTAAGAATAATTTCTGTTCCTTTTCGTTGATGAGAAACTCACTTCATTTAATAAATAATTTCTTCCTTTCTGTTGAGATAATAAATCATTGAGTAGATCATTGTGGTGATGCTGTGCTACCTACTGATAAAGAAATGTATATCTTCTCCACCTTGACATAAAATGATATCAGTTATTGTAAATAGGCATCTTACTGTAATTTACATTGAGAGCGTCTTTCTTTTCTCGAGTGTAGTAGCTTACTATTGCTCTGCCCACTAGGGCCTATAAGACTGTGTGCGCAAGCCTCTCTACTTTTATCTTTTTTTTTTACCTGAAAAGAACGATGAGAAGTTACTTAAATATTATATTAGTAAAGGTTTGATGCCAGCAACTTGTTAGGAGTAGTGTGATGTGTGGATATCAGAAGGAAAACACCCACTACACTTGAGTCCGATAGCCAGTGGATTGCATGCCCATTTGAGAGGTGGAAAGGAAAAAACTTTGACATTTCCATCAACAATCAATCAAGGTAGTCAAAGGCGCAAGACGCACTCGAGACGCAAAATGTCCATATTGCTCAAGGCGCAAGATGCATTTGAGGTGTGCGTCCGAACGAAGTGAGACACAAATATAAAAAATAATAAAAATATACATAGATAAATAAATAAATTAGTAATGTAAGAAATAAAACCAAATAACATATTAAAACCAACAAAAATATGTTAAAACATAATCAAGTGAACTAGTAGAGCAGCAGTAGCAGTCAACAGGACTAACAAGAGTTTGTATTATCCCTACCACACTTTTAGTAAATTTTAGTTTTTCCAGTTAAACTGTAACCAACTACTTGTACGAGGTAAGTGTTATCTCCCTGCCTCAAAGTTTTTTTTATAAATAAAAGAAACCATAAGACGTGTCTTTTCTTGGTTGTGCCTTGCAGAAAGGCGCACCTAAGGCACGCCTTGGGTGCGCCTAGAGAAAGATGCCTTGCCTAGTCAGGTGCAAGGCGCAGCTACTACGCCTTGCTGCGAGGCGTGCCTTAGACGCGCCCGAGGTGCGCCTTTGACTACCATGCAGTCAATATAGAAAGCAAGGTCAAGCGAAAAAGCAAGGAAAGGAGTGGTTGGTCACCTGGTGAGCGGTAGCGTGGAGACCAAGTTAAGTGAGTCCTAAGCAACCTTAATAAGCAGGATCACTGCTTCATCTTTATCTAAGTGGCTAAGCGGCTCCTTGGCAAATTTCATGAGGTATGGAGCATGCCATATTTATAGGGCCAAAGAAAGATTGATGCAATTTACAGACTATTTTTTCGTGCTGCCATCAACTCTCGCAGGTGGTAAATTCCTGGCTGAGGAAACTTATGGACACTAGGGGACTGTCATAGATCCTAGTAGGCCAATTGGCAGCTAGGAAATCTTCCTTATTGATCGCCAAATTGAATTTCATGCAACCGACTAAAGTTCAAAATTCGTAGACTAAGAAGGTTTAAAGAAGCAAGGAAGGAATGATGAGATTTCATAAAGGAATTGCATTCATACGTGAACTATCTTACATGGACTAGACTACATAAAAAGATACAGACAGGGAATCACATTTGTCTCTGAGCTATTTTTGCATGTAAAATGGAGAAAACACAATAGATATGGAAAGTGACAAGGACAAGCCAAAACTGAGGTGATTGGCATGTATATTTGAAGTGTTCATTTCAATATGATACATGTCCTGCATGGACACAACATGGGACCGATTTTGGATTCCAAGTTCCGGAGGAACGATATTATTTGAGTGACCAAATTAGATATTTGTTTAATGACCAAATGAAAACACAACCCCTAAAATGATATATTAGTTATTCTTCATATATGATGGGAACTCCACTTACTGTTATTCTTCATATAGTACTTTGCTATTTGCTTTTGATTCTTTTTTAATGTTCTACTTAATTATATCGGTTGATTTTGCAAAACCTACACGTATGGAACACATTCCATCACTTGTTCTTGATTACCGATCTCTATTTCATTTGGTTGTCCTATTTGTCTAATGCTCCCAGGGGCGGATCCAGAAACTAAAATTAGGGTGGGCTACAGTGGATTCAGGTGGGCTGGAGGTAGACTAACCTATATAAAAAAAATAAAAAATAAAGAAAAATAGAGTAAAAAATTTTGTTTGGGGTGGGCTGGAGCCCACCCCACCTCCTTCCTAGATCCGCCCCTGAATGCTCCACTTAGTGTTATAGACAGTGCAATAAATCTTTGTATTTTTTTGTTGCTCTTCTTTGTCTAATGCTCTAAATGTTTTCTACAGCTTCAGGTAAAATTGTTTGCCAAAAATCTGAGGATATAATAATCCAGGATATTAAAAATATATGTAGATCAGTTAATCATATAGGAAATCATTTAAACCTTTATTAGAAGGCTAACTCATTTGACACCCATTGGCCATACTTCTCTTTCATCAGTCATCACCAAGACAAGTTGCATCTAGATAGTGCATAGTCAAAGTCGGACATTTTTCTCAGTACAACGATGGACTTATTTTACCATATAAAAACCATAAACCTAGTTAATCATATCACTCAAGGATGTATATAGAGATCCATATTGTGGAGTAGAGGATTGTACACGAAGTTATAGTCTGTTAATCCGACTAGAAAGAAATTTTCATGACTGCGACATGCTTTCTGCTGGACTTGAATTCGCTTTTCTTGGCTTCTATCTTCCGTGGGTGCAGACATGAGTCGCTTTTCTCGGCATATTTGTCTTCACACTGACTTTGGTATGTCCAAGTATATCCTTGCCTTGTCAACAAGGACAGCACAAATTTTGAATTCCATCCTTTTTTAAGCTTTGGGTCTAAATAACATTATTCTTGTAACTTATGTTCCACTATCTATATTCTCACTTGTAGCAATATCCTAAAATGATTCATCCCATGGGACCTGTACAATTTATACTTTGTTTAATGGACTATGGTACATGGTTTCTTTCTCCTGCAGTGTGTGCGTGGTGGTTGGGGGTGTAAATTGGGTGGAGTTGTAAGAGCTTTTAAAATTTCAGCTCTCAACATCGACTACAGTGTTCTTTGTATATTATCTGACATTTTTACTGAGTTAACTTGAAATAAGATTGGTTAATTCGTTTATATTGAATATAAATCTCTATTGCAGGTGTCTATCCTCCCCTCTTTGGGTTCAATTCTTATTACTTCGATCGCTGCACCTTTTGCAGACAACTTGATCTCGAATGGAGTTGAAACTACAACGGTAGGAATGGCATCACTCAGATTTCTAAATTTTGATGTCACATCCATGTTTTCCTGTTAATTTCTGACAGCCAATTTATTTAATGCTGGGTTTAGTGACTAATGTGCACTTTCTTGATCACTTTTTGGAGTTTGAGTAAATTATAGTAGTACTGCTGCTGGAATTATTCCATTTGAGTTATATTTAGTTGGCACTCTAGTAATATTAACCAGCTTCTTGTAATGCTATATCTGCTTAGAACTTGATCAGATCTGCTTGGAACCAGCGGTCAGAAATGAAATGACAGTATTAAGTATACATTACCTAAATAAGTGTAGATGACAAGTTTAGAAATTTGCGATACTGATTACTCAAAAAGAAGTTGCACCTTAAATAATAAGCTAACTTTTGAATGCTATTACATAATTAAATTAGTTTCAAGTTCCAAACTACATGTATTATCATGCATATTCCTTTGACTATATAGATCAGCATTTGGAGGCCCTTTACCCCTAGGAGGAGGTTAATTGATCCCTTTCACGCCCATCGCAGCCTTGCATTGCAATCTTCCTCGAGATGCGATGTCCTCATTTGCTGACATACGTGTAAAAGAGAGTAGAATTGGCATTAGTTTCCTTGTAAGAGACCAAGCTTGGCTTTGGGATTGCTTATAATGGCTGTTTCTGTCTTTTTTTTTTTGGTTTGAAAAGCAGTTCCTAAAGCTATTTGTTAACAGAATCTTATCAAAAAGATTGAAAAGCTAGTTCAAGTATAGGGCAGCTTCTGAAAGTATGTGGGAGTCTGCTTCTGCTGCTGCTTTTTGAAAAGCAGCAGCAATCCCAAACCAGGCCAAGAGTCTCCTCCTAGGATTAGGATATCCCTTGCTATAATATCAACATGTTCGGTGCATGACTGCCTGACTGCCACTTTCACAAAAGCAGTAGAATATAGTGGCTGATAACAATTTTAATAAGTCTTAATGAGTATAGATTTGTGTTATATTTTTGTGTAGACATTTTGTGTAAGCCGACAAGTCACTGATAGCTCAATTTTCTACATGTAGGTGCGAAAACTTTGCCAAACAATTGCCTTTTTGTCTCCTGCAATATGCATGACGCTTTCTTCTTTGGATCTAGGACTGCAACCTTGGGAAGTAGTAGGAATTATAACTAGTGGTTTGGCACTCTCTAGTTTTGCCTTATCAGGTATTGCTTCAAAGTTGGCACACTATTATATTAACTGTGGTTCTGAGTTTCATGCACCATTATTGTGTCACAACAGGACTTTATTGTACCCATCAAGACATTTCTCCCGAATATGCAAGTGTACTATTGGTAAGTCATGCTATCCGGAACTTCTTTCGTACAAGTCCTTTATTGAACAGTATGCTAGAATGCAGTTGATGCATGAATATATTTATGCCAATAATGCAAATTTTCTGCAATTATTTTTCCCTTTTCTATCTGAACCTTGATATATTACTGTCATCGTCCTCAGCCAAGCCTTCTCCCACCAGAAGGGGGTCACTATGAGCATGAGAATGCCCCACAAGTATTTACAAAAGTTTAAAATGACCGGCTGTCAACCTGACGCCCACCCTCCGTTCTCGTACGGAATTCTTAGCCAAGGTGTCCATCTATGTTGCACGATTATGAACACGGATAAGGACATATATGGGTACGAGATACAAGTATTTTCAAATATGTAGTGTGTAACCACTGTGTTGCACGAGTATGGGCACGGATACGGGTATGGATACGATAGGGATACGGGCACCATTTTTCCGCCGTGCCACATAGGCGGCATGAACAATAGAGGGTGTTGCAATAAAACCTAGAAGGCCAGTTGATTGGTAAATGTACATTTTCAATCATGAATTCAAGTTCATGCAACCAAGGAGCAAGCTAAACCTCCTTATAGCAACATTCCCCCCTCAGTCCTCCTTGCATTAGCAATAGAATTGCATCTCATAGTCAGATTACATAATTGCGAAGAAAATAATATCTGCCAGTTTTCATGGACTACCAATCTGTGATGTTGCAATCATGAGTGATATTTGTTAGAATAATGTAAAGGCTAAATTACAACTTAATACTCTCAACTATTTCAAATGTTCAACTTGATACCCTCAACTTTGATACGCATCAACTTGATACCATTTCTCCTAACGGTATTAACCGAAGTAGAGAAGGACTAAAATACCCTTCCCAATCCCCCCTCTCCGGCAGTCCCTCCTATTTTTTCGGTGCCGGCAGCCGGAGGGAGAGGGGGAGGGGGGACGCACATCGGAGCAACAACAGCAGCCGCGGCCTCCGGCAGGACGTGCGCCGGGGCGTCGGAGGAGCACTCGCGCGCGGCTGAGGCACGCGTGCGGTGGCAGGGTACGTGCGCGAGGACGACGCGCGGCGGAGGTGCGCTCGTGCGGGGTCGACGCGCTGCGGAGGCCCGGGCGGCGCGCAGAGGAGGATGGGGTGGTGTGGCGGGGTGGGGAAGGAGGGGCTATAGTAGGTTTTGGAGGGGTAATGGTGGGGAAGGGGGGGGGGGCAGTAGTAGGGGGAGGGTAGTTTAGGAATTAAATTTTTATTTTTATTTTTTTAACTTTAAAAGTAACGGTTAGGGTGACGGAGGGTACTAAGTTGAAAATATTAGTTGAAAAATGGTATTAAGTTAGTACCTATCAAAGTTGAGGTATTAAGTTGAACATTTGGAATAGTTGAGGGTATCAAGTTGTAATTTAGCCTAATGTAAATATGTAACCCTCAAGGCTCGCCAACATTCTAGACTTTTGGTGCAAGTGGCATAGACTTCAACATACCTAGAGTTATAGCAAGGGTCGAGGGTTATACATTTATTCTATTCTCAGTATTAATCAAAGAAGAAAAGAAATAACTTTTCAGGATCTCTAGGGAAGATGATGAAGTTTGCTTTTTTCCTTTGTCGCAGGGGATCACAAACACAGTAGGGGCGATACCTGGAATTGTTGGTGTCACCCTGACAGGATACCTTCTTGACTCAACCCATTCATGGAGTGTAAGTTATCTTATTTATTACTTGGTCCCTTTGTAATTTCTAAACATTCCTGCATTCTTGGTAGCCTATTTATTATTTATGATTCCCTTTCTTTTGCAGATAGCACTATTTGCACCATCAATATTTTTTTACCTATCTGGTACCGTTGTATGGCTGCTATTTGCTAGTAGTAAGCCTCAAAGCTTTTCCGAGAGAGATTGATGTTTGCAGCACCATCAATATTTGTGTGCGCGAAGGAGGAAATAGTTTTCCATTGGTATTATTCAAAGTTTTGGGAACAAATCATCACCAATATATATATATATATATATATATATATATATATATATATATATATTACAGTTAATAGGTATGGAGAAATAGGATTGTAAATTGAAAGGATCGACAAAAAAGGAAAGAGGAAGATATCTGTACAGTATTATTAGCGGGAATTGATTTTAGGATGTAAATACAAATATATGAAATTTGTAATTTTGACATATCATTTCCCAATCCCAACTCATGGGAGTTTAAGAGCTTCCAAATTGCAAGAATCCTTCATCAAACTCGTTCAACTAAAATATTTGGGAGTTGTTGATCAAGTAAAAATGTGTAGGAACAGAAGATGTATAGCTTTATTGATAGAAAGATTGTAAATTTATAGAAAATTTGGAATGTGAGCTGATACTGTTAAGTAATCAGGACAAGTTGTATATACGATATTACATTAGTTTTTTCCCCCTGTGCTTAGCTGGTAACATTTGGTACTTGTAAGATCATAACTACAGCATGATGCATATATAAACAGATAATCTCATGGTCATTAAACGTATTTTGCGCCTCTCTGATCAGCGGCATTGTTGGTTTGAGTTAAAAATTAATGGTTGTTCTCTCAAACACGTCATTCATTTCCGAGCTTAGATTAGGGATGAGAACGGTCCATTTGGTTCGGTTTTCAGGTCAACCTCGAACCAAACCGTCGGTTCTCTAAAATTAAAAATTAGACTGCACCGTCCAAACATACGAAACCATATCAACTCAACCAGTAAGTTTCGATTGGATTCTTTTACTTACACATCAAGTAAAACAAATGGGTTATAATTCATTTACAATCGCCACGGTTGCCAATTGGCTCGTCAGAAAAGACCAATTAAAAATTCTACGTAGGCGAATGTAAATAGGTTGTAATCCATTTGATTGTAATTCTAGCATTGCTTTTTGGTTGGTTTTTGAAGGCAAATTTTAAAGACACTACCAAAGTTACTCAGGACAGTCTAGTCTTTAGGATTGTCAAAAAATTTTGACAGTTCTTCCAATTGGTAGGATTGTCAAAAAAAAATTGACAGTCATTCTAATAGATAGAACTGTAGAACTGTCAAAATATTTGACAGTTATAAATCTTTAGCATTGTCAAAATTTTTGACATTCCTATATTTCAGGATCCTATGAAAATGATTGATAGTCCTTCAAATAGATAGGACCGTCCTGAGAAAAAAATAATGTGCCTTTAGAAGGCTCTTGATAAAAGCATTACAAAAAAAAAACTCAGGACAGCCCGAATTTTCACCATTGATAACTACAAGTTTGCCATTCCCAAAAATTACTCACCCGGCTGTCCATTTCCAATTGATTTTTTTTATAATCAGGATTGTCAAAATTTTGACAGTTCTACAAATTGGAAGGACTGTCAAAATTTTGACAGTCATAAAAAGTATGTCGATTTTTTATGACTGTCAAAATTTTGACAGTCCGAAGGGGAGGGCTACGCGAGGTGACACGAGAGCGGGACTGCGTGGAGGCCGTAATGAGGAGAACGAGGTGGAGGAGCGGGAGGAGGAGGAGGAGGAGGAGGAGGAGGCGGGAGACGGGGGAGGAGGCAGAGGCGTAGGCGCACGCGTTCACCTTCGCTGTTGTTGCTGCTGCCGCTTCTGCTGCTGTTGCCGCCGTCGTCGGCGCGAGGCGTAGCCGCAGCCCGCCCGCGAGCGCATGCCTCCGTCGCGCGCATCAGGCTTCTTCTTCTTCTTCATCGCCTTCGTGACGGAGCCGACGGGAAGGTGCTTGAGGTGCTGTTCGGCGGCTGCGACGCGATCGATGGTGAGGTCAACGACGCGGAGAGACGATCGCGAGAGGAGGGAGGAGGAGAGGCCGGAGGGGGCTGGGGGTGGGGGAGGAGCAGGAGGAGGGAGGTGAAGAGGGTGAGCAGTCCTAGTAAAATTTGGACTAGCCGGAATAGAAATTCTTTCTAACTGGACTAACATCAATAATGGACTTAGTCCCGAGTCATTTTTGTAGTGCCTTTATCAGACAAGAATGCTACGCCTACAACCAAATGCTTATACCTATTTTACAACCGCCATGTGGCGTCCACGTGACGGTAGTTTATTGGGTGAGAAGAATTTGTGGGACCCGATATCCTATCACGTGGGCTCCACGTGGGAGTAAACTTAGCATTTTTCCTTTATCAGAGCCCTTTAGAATTTCCCTTTTTGAAAACCCACATCCAACCGAAAAGAGACTCTCCACAGAAAACACGAACAAGAGGAGGAGGAGGAGGAGGAGGAGGAGGAGTCGATCATAATGCTCCACCGAAAGCCGAGCAAAATCGAAGTAAAGCCCGACGACAAAGAAGGGCTCGACCTCCTCCCCCGCCTCCGCCTCCGCTCCTCCAAAACCCTGACCCTAATTTCCCAAAACCCTAACCCTAATCCCCCCACCTCCTCCCTCCTCAAGCATCACCTCGAGCCCCCCTCCCCCTCCTCCAAATCCCATCGCATCGGCCTCTAGAAAAGCCCTAACCCTGAGATGGTCGAGGTCGAGATCAAGCTGTCTCCCCTCCGCCTACTCCCTCCCCGCCTCCTCCCATCTCGCCACTCACCTCCAGGAGAACCTCTTCCTCGACACGCCCTCCGCCCGCCTCTCCTCTTCCCGCTCCGCCCTCCGCCTCTGCTTCTACGGACCCGCCGACGCCCGCTGCTCCCTCTCCATCAAGTCCCGCCCCACCCTCGCCTCCGGCGTCAGCCGCCGGGTCCTCTTGCTCAACTCATCGGAGATCATCGAGAGGGTGGAGGAGGAGACGGGCTGAAGGTTTGGAGGAGGGGTTCGTGTGCCTGGGGGGTGGGGGTGTTCAAGAACGTCAGGATGGTGTACGAGTGGAAGGAGGGTCTGCTTTTAGAACTGGACGAGACGGAGTACGGGTTCGGGAGGTGTTACGAGGTGGAGTGCGAGACGGCGGAGCCGGAGAGGGTGAAGGAGGATCTGGAAGGGTGCTTGAAGGAGAAGGGGATACCATACAGCTACTCAGAGGCGACCAAGTTTGCGGTTTTCAGAGCTGGGAGGCTGCTTCCATGGCCGGTACGGTAAACAAAGCTTTGAACTTTTGCTTGTTATGGTTATTGGTTGGTGTCTTTCGATTGTTTCATGGTATTATTTGATAGTTAAGAGGGGAATTTTTTTCTAGTTTTTACCGATGATCATCGGCGATGGTTGATTATAAGCTATTGTTGCACAGGTATGAGTGCATCAGGACATATCGACAGGACACCGGCTTTGGAGTGTCTTAGTATATTTTGGAGTGTTTGTATTGTGTCTAATATGTGTCCTACACAACACGTACCATAGTTGTCGTGTGCGAAAAACACACTTAGGCAGGTAGGTGCCAAGGTCCTTCAGGGCCTTCGTGCAAAGCGTACGTTGCACAGATATACTTTAGGAGGACCGTATCCGTGCCCATATTTGTATATGGCACATATTGGACACTATACTTTTTGACACTTGTTGGATTGTTCATCCATGTCTAGGCTCCAAAGAGACCAAAAACATATTTAAAACTAATTTTAACATATTTGTGATCATGCTAAACATAATTTAGATATGAAAAGTAGCATTTCTTTGCATCGAATCATTTCTCGAACATTTTGGAACCTAGTACTATTCAAAATATGTTTAAATATATATTATAAATATGTAATATATAAAATATATAAAGAAATATGTTTTCATGTGTTTATATAATTGTATCCATGTGGTACCCATGTTAATGTTTTATTTCGAATCCATATCATGTCTGTATCAAAATTCATGTTTGTGTCTATGCCACCTAGTGCAAACTGCAAAGTATAAAAAGCTGGGGAGATTCAGAAAGAGAAGAACTTCATTTAGTGTCAATGCGCGTCATCAAAACAAGGCACATGCATAATAAGATGAAAAACATAGGTCACCAACCTCAAAACTGTATTTAGTTGTTTCGTTCTAGTTGTTCTTGTACCAGCAAAACATGATAACTTCAACGGATTGTATTCATGTTGGCTTTGATTTTGAGATATCGGATGTTCGATATCGGAGATATATTGAATTATCATATATCAAGAAATATATAATATATTGTATATTGTATATACTGAATGTCCTATCAAATTCAATTTTCTAGATGTACTAAATGTTTTAAGGTATTTCAAAATCAATTTGGAACAAAATCGATTGGAGTATCTGAAACAAAATCAAACAAATTTTTTTAGGACAAATAGAGAGGAAATTGGAGAGAGAGGATCAGAGAAGAGAGCTTACCTCCTCACCGTCGCGTCTTGATATAGAGATGATTGTTTCCTCCTCACGGTCGCGGCTTGACATATATATATATATATATATATATATATATAGAGAGAGAGAGAGAGAGAGAGAGAGAGAGAGAGAGAGGAGTGCTTACAGAGGTAGGTTTAGGACTTCAGGTTGGGAGGGAATTTTTTTCTAGTTTTTACCAATGATCATCGACGGTGGTTGATTGTAAGCTATTGTTGCACAGGTATGAGTGCTACACGACATCGGCTTTGGAGTGTCATAGTATATTTTGTAGTGTTTTTATTGTGTCTAATATGTGTCCTACACAACACGTACCATAGTTGTCGTGAGCGAAAAACACACATAGGCAGGTAGGTGTCAAGGTCCGTGCCCATATTCGTATCCGGCACATACCGGACACTATAATTTTGACACTCATGTCAGATGGCTCATCCATGTCTAGGCTCCAAAGAGACCCAAAACATAATTACAACTAATTTTAACATATTTGTGATCATGCCAAACATAATTTAGATACGAAAAGTAAGATTTCTTTGCATCGAATCATTTCTCGAACATTTTGGAACCTAGTACTATTCAAAATATGTTTAAATATAGATATTATAAATATGTAATATATAAAATATATATAGAAATATGTTTTCATGTGTATATATAATTGTATCCATGTGGTACCCCTATACCAATTTTTTTTAAATGCTTTATTTCGAATCCATATAATGTCTGTATCAAAATTCATGTTCGTGTCTATGCCACCTAGTGCAAGCTGCAAAGCATAAAAGCTGGGGAGATTTAGAAAGGAAAGAACTTTCATTTAGTGTCAATTCGCCTCATCAAAACAAGTCACATGCATAATAAGATGAAATACATAGCTCACCAACCTCAAAACTGTACTTATTTGTTTCATTCTAGTTGGACTTGTACCAACAAACCATGATAATTTCAACAGCTTGTATTCATGTTGGTTTTGATTTTGAGATATTGGAGATATATTGAAATATAATATACCAAGAAATATATAATATATTGTATAGTGTATATACTAAATGTCCTATCAAATTCAATTTTCTAGATGTACTAAATGTTCTAAGATATTTCAAAGTCAATTTGGAACAAAATCAATTCGAGTATCTGAAACAAAATCAAAGGAAGAAAATTAGGGCAAATAGAGAGGAAATTGGAGAGAGAGAGAGGATCATAGAAGAGGGCTTACCTCCTCGCGGTTGCGTCTTGACAGAGAGATGATTGTTTCCTCCTCACGGTCACGGCTTGACACATATATAGAGAGAAAGGGAGGAGAGGGGGAGGGGGGTAGCGACAGAGGGGAGTGCTTGTAGAGAGTTAAGTTTAGGACTTTGATTTTGACTTTGAACTTTGAAGTTATTAGTTATAGGTTTTAACTTTGAAGTCTTTAACGGATAAGATATGACCCACTCGACCCGAAAACACAACCTCCTCTTAATATCCGATATTCAATATATCGACTATTTCATCAAACATCATGTCAGCCGATAAATCAGATTTTAACCTATATATCGACCGATTTTTCTAAAAATGCTATATATATATATATATATATATATATATATATATATATATATATAGGCTTATATATCGGCAAATATATACTATATCTTTAGTAGTACTTGTATAAGGTCACACTTGTTCAAAGCGCGAGAAAGGCATGTCTGGTTGACTCGTGTAGTCAAAGGCGCGCCTTGCTCCTAGGCGCAGGGACGTCTCATTTTAGTCAAGGCGAGGCGCGTTTCCTGATGCGCGAGATGGTTAAGGCGCACCTGGACGCGTCCGGGGAATATTCAGAAAAAAGTTTATATACTCTATTTTTTACTGTTTCTTTAATACTTTATTTTGTATATTGTTTTTTTTTCCTTTTTTTCTAATTTCTTATACTGTTTTTATTTTTATACTGTTTTTTCTGTTTTCTTATATTGTTTTGTATAATGTTATTTTTATACTGTTAAATTTTTTTTTTTTTTACTGTTTTGTATAATGTTTATTTTGTATACTGTTTTTTAATATCATTTCCATCTTTTGATGAAATCAAAGTCCTATTAATTTGAATTATCCTTACAAAGTACTTCAAGAATATCTTAAAACTTCAATTCAAAGTGTGTGTATATATATATATATATATATATATATATATATATATATTTGCGTCTCGTATCGCTCGGACGCACGCCGTAAGTGCGCCTTGCGCCTCGGGCGATATGGACACTTTGCGTCTAAAGTGCGCCTTGCACCTTTGATACCTTGCGGTTGAGGCAGGATAAGCTACCTTAACTTTGAACTTCTCGTTGCAACGCACTTTTTTTTATAATTATGGCACCAATTTCTGGAGGGACTTATAAGCAAGACTGGTGTGCTTTGTTCCTATGGTCGTATTTACAAATTCGTGTTTTTATCCGATATGGTTCCAGTTGGGGTAAATTTAACTTAACCCAATGTTTTCCCTTTTTCCTCACAACCAGACTTCCATCGCTAATTTTTGGTAGATTATGACTAAAGTAGCCTTATGCACATATTATTATCGGACACAAATACATGGACTCCAAATACACTAGGTCCTGCCAAAAGTCATATATTATGTTGTATATCATTCGTACCCGTGAAAAAACTAAACATTCTTATTTTATATTGCTTTCTATATGACATTTCTTCTTTGAAGGGAACCAAGCCAGAATTCTGTCAGAGATTATGGATACTTCAGAAACCTATGGATAAGAAAAATGGTGGTTCTGGAATTAAAACCAAATGCAAGTTCTAAAACATTGTGATAGGAGGTAATTTAAGGAGTTGGTAGTATTGGGCATAGCTTCCAGTTGCATTTTTCTTGTAGTGCGCAAGCATATGCTTGAATTCATTTGGAGTTCAAACTTCCAACTGAATTCCCTTTTGCACCTAGTCCTAGAGAATGAGAAAACATGCTGAAGGAAATAGATAAATGCAAGAGAGAACTATCTGAACTTCCTTTGAACTAAGATAGGCGAAGAGGGAATCTGCAAACTGAAAACAAGACCAGCAAAGAATACATGAGTACTTTGCTGGAGAAGTCTGCATTCACTTGAGCCACAATAGAAGCCATATTGTTTCTTTTTGCTAATTGGGAATCCAAATAGGAGTTTTGATAGCAGTTAGAAGTCTCACACTTTTGTAAAGCTCGCATTTTATTCAGTAGTGAAACTGTGAAAGCTAGGAACCTGCAAATACATGGAGTAATGGAGGGAATCATACAGAGCAATGGCTGCTAATGTGTCATGGGCTAATTCTAGTACACAGTCGATGTGTGCATTCTCACGATATAAAAGGCTTCAAGAAGTTAAGGAGAAGATAATGTGGGAATAACTAATATGGTTATCTTTAAGTATCATGCTTGCTAGTAGTAAATGAATCAAGTCCTTAAATGTGCATATCTATGAGACTCCATTCAATTTCACCCCCCTGCAATTCCTTTTTTTTTAATGGGGTGTATTCTCTAGTAAAAATATATTTTCCATGGTCTCTTTGAACTGTTGGTGTCTGGCTAGAAATCTTGATCCTAAGCTTCAAGGGTTATCTTTTTTCTAAGAAGGACTGAATGATGAGGTCTGGACAGTCCGGTGAATGCTTGATATATTTGAAATATAAGCATTTGGTAAAGAAAAGAAAAACAGTGGCAGTAAACTTACAATCCTTTATGTTGTACTAATAGACAATACATATGCAGCAGTGATTTTTGTGTCCCCTAGTGTATTTTGAAGTGCCTCGTGTCTCTGACATGACATGACATGAGCACAGACCCAATTTCTGGAGTGGACATATGCTTTCTCCCAAATAACTCAATAAGGGCAGTATGGTACATGTTGCATGTAGAAGTTCATGCAGGTTTTGCCATTTGAGAAGCACTTAATTAGTGTTTTGCAAAAACAACTTGGCTAATGCTTATAGCTTTTACTCGGTCCTTTTCATGAGCAAGTTAGTGAGTGAAGCATCATTTGCTATGTACACACCTGTTTTTTGAATCTTTATGTTGCTTGTTGCAGTGTTATTGTAGTAGTAGTTACTTACCTAATTCTAGCTGAAATTAATATGATATTCTCACCATTCTTGTCTTGCACTATATCATTCTTCAAATTTTGACTAATGCAGATTGGAAGGAAGCAGCAAGAATAAGAGATGCAGTACTTTGCAGAAGGAACACTGAGCTGCGCTGCATGCAGCAGAATTTCATAGGGAGAAGCTGGCTTGAGTAGCAAGGACATGGCTCAGGTTGTGGGTCAGAAACGTATTAGTCAAGCCTTTAATAATTTGGCCACAGGACAAGGAATTAGACATTGTGCAATTTATTATCCACTGTATTATTGATAATTTTGGGGATTTGGTATGAGACTTTTTTTTTTTTTTTTTTACAATGAGTATTGCCAGTACTGTTCTCTTCTTCCTCTTGCTATCAAATGTATGCTATTAAAAGAATTATTATCAGCTGTCATAAGACGACAGCTGATGATTAGTTTTATCTTGGTCATCAATTGATGAAAGCAGGTTTTAATCGTAAAGGCATGACAAATACGATATATTATTAGGTGTGCCGGCCTTAGTGCACCATTTCTATGCCTATCGTTAGATTGCCATGGGGATGTGTGAATGCACATAATCTAATGGTTGGAGAGTGGAAGGGTGCACTAAGACCGGCACACCTAATAATTTCTCGACAAATACCCCGTGTACTACAACAGGTTCACTTTTTTCGTAGCAGTCGGATGAACCAAAAGTCTATCCAAAGATGTGGATGAAAATTGCACTTTCTTTCTTGGTGTTTAGATTGTTCTTTTTGTTGGTGTTTTAACCTTGGAATTCCGAATTTACAAAAAATAAAACCCTAGGAATTAGTGAAACCCCTCTTGTATCAGCTGAATAAAGTCAATATCATGTGCTAGTGTTCTTTTTTGAAACATCTAATGTGAGACCCATGACATAACCTTAATAGTAAACAATTTCCAGGCTTCAAATCATAATAGCAAATCCAAAATTGAATAAAATGTAGATTATGTGGGATTTCCAAATGAACAAAGAACTAGGGCTGCTTTGTTCAAGTTTTGAAGCCTTTATTAAACTTGAATGGTCCAAAAATAGTATCTAGCTCCTTAGTTTCTAAAATGACCTCAGTTAAAACTCAGGATCCCTGTACAGCATCAAAAACAAGTAGAAACCGTCAATTTCCACAGCTACATGTTTTGTCAGAAATCTAAAACAGAGAAATATGCTTTAGTCTCATTAAGCACCTGTGCCCAAATAATTATAACAAGCCCACAACAAAGGACTTGCATGACAAAACACCACGAAAAGTGATCAACATAATAACCCTGCAGTCTATATTGTATATTAACTCATGAAACAATTGTCATGGGAAAATATTCAGACTGGTGGTCATCCCTCTTGGATAAATATAACCCAGCAATCTATTGTATATTATAACCTCATGAAACAAATGTCATGGCAAAAATATTAGTTTGGTCTTCACAAAACAAGACCATCAGTGACAAATTAAACACGACAACCAAGGCTATGACTACAATATCTAGGAGAACCAAAATAAGTATCAGCATCACCAAACAATGTAGCTAGCCATTGAGAACCACAGAATGCCTCCCCTACAGTCATAATTAACTTAAATGATACAAGAAAAGGTTTAACAATCTAGGAAAAAAAGTTTTCACTCAATTCTGAAGGATGACCCTTCCAATTGCAATGTCAACAGCAAAATGATTTACGACTTCTTAAAGTACCAAAAGAAGCAAACAAGACCCTTCACAACAGGTATTTCCTTTCCTACTTTTTAGTAACAACCGAATCCTACACAAACCCACCATTTCTACCATCTAGCCAACAAGATAAAACTATCAAATTCTAACTCACTTCCTTTTCTTAGCCGGTGGCTGGGGAATATCATCCTCATCTTCCTCGTCATCTTCTTCCTCATCCTCATCATCATCCTCCTCGTCATCATCATCATTGTCGTCGTCCTCCTCATTGTCGTCGTCTTCACCGTCTTCACTTCCTGCGCCATTTGCCTCAGGATCATCATCTTCATCTCCTCCATTATCATTCCCTTCATCACCTGAATCTTCCTCACCAGCACCATCATCATCCTGGTCATCTTCACCAGCGTCGTCCTCATCATCTTCATCATCGTCATCTTCCGAATCACCATCGTCCTTGTTCTCAGGTTCGGCCTTGTTTTTCCCAGCAACAGCTACAAACATCCTTCAACCCCAAAAGGAAAAGACACTGAGTTGGGAGTAAATAAACAAACTTTGCTTGCGAATGATTCCTTATATGTCAAGAAATGATAACAAGGTCTTAATTCCAAATTGATCCAGGAACAAGAATTAGGAGAAAGGAATCTTACCCGGTGATTCCTTCAGGACCTTTACCCAATATATCTGTTTTGCTTGACAAAGAGTCCCTCTGAAAAAGTAAACTTAGTAAACAAACAGAAATAGAATGGCATTGCAAGATAAATGCAGCAGAAAAAGTAGCAATGCATTTCTATACAGATTTAAATTCACCTGAAATCATCACTCGGAAGTTGAAACATATGACATCTATTAAGGCTGAGGACGAGAATATAGTCTGTGATAGTTGTAAAAGGGGTAAGGTCGCAAGAGGAATCAAACATGAAAATTTGTGGGATTTGACATTGAACAATGTTCTAAATGGCGGCCGTCTCGACCTCCTACGCGCTAGGCTTTTCGGTAGGCGGTGGAGTAGGCGGCCAATGGAGCTTTGATGGCGTAGGCGGTAGGTGGGCGCCTATACAGAGCAATAGCTAACAAGATGTTTTGGCCAAACGGTTTTGCAAGCATTATGGGCCTATGATTCACTTTTACAAGACTAAAACTTAATAAATCTTTGTTCTACAACATAGTTATGCATGAAACATCCTTAAAATATGTATATAATGCAAAAAACCGTGGTAAAATAGTAAAAAATGTCCAAAATATATTAACCGACTAGGCGGTGCCTAGGCGGCCTCTTTCCGCCACGCATCCGCCTACCGCCATTTAGAACCTTGCTTTTGAACTCACAATCTCACTTTTCCTATGAGTGCTACCAAGATCCACAAGCAGCAAATGTTACAATACGATACATACACATAAACTAGGCATAACCAGTCTATAATATCGGACAGCAAGATCAACAAGATCCACCAGCACTCCTATACATGTCAAGAGCATTCACCAACAACCTAATTGGACGTCATAGTTTGACACTTAGGTATTTGATCAAGTTCGGAATACTTAAGTGTTCTGCATGTGCTATGTTTAATTTGGTAATAATATTTTAAGGACTGAACATACATGGGATCCTCTGAGGCATTAAAAGAACAGGCATCCTATATAGCTTGCTTTGTAATGGTAATTTCTACAAGTTATAATACCATTGTTAAACCAAATTATGAACACAAGTGTTTTAACAACCTTTATATTTATTCAGGATCTTTCCATGTTGGATATAAGAGAAACATTTCCAAATATTAACTGCACCTATATGCATGAGATCCTTTTTGAAAGGTGGTAAGTCTGCAATGGTTGACTAAAAATACGCAAGACAAAATAAAATCTATTGATTTCCTTGATAAATCAAGATGTATCTTTGTTTGCCTCAAATCAAGCAACATGGCCTTGGCACAAGTATTTTAGATAAAGAAAGCAAACCTTCTATATGTGCCACACCATTTTCTATTATTTTGCAAGACACTGCCGATTTGAGTTTTTGCTGGTAGAATACTCGGTACTTTTCTTCCTTTTCCTTCTTTTTCTATGAATTTCATTATAGTTACTATCATACTATGGTGCATTAATTATATAGATCTAGATTAATTTGTCTGGTTAATTGAAGTTTAACCTATTATTAAATCCTGAATAGCAAATATATTTCATGACTCTCCCTCAGCATGGACATGCTGTAACTCTTGTAACTCGCCATCCTAAAAGATGAACATTCGACTCACATAAGTAGTCTCCATAAAATGGGGATTTTATTGCATACATCTTAACCAACTACAGAAAAGTTGTGTTCTCCAGAAATCTCTCTGGAATTAATTAAGAAGCAATCAAATCTGTCACTAACCAATCTAAGCTAAGCTATCATCAATAAATATTAAAATTTAGGCTATCACCTTCCTCCCTATTAATATTTCTTTATTTCTTTTCAAAGAGTACTAAAAATGTTAAGCATTTAATCTTGATTAATAATTTACTTTTCCAAATTTGTTACGTAATTCCTATAAAAACTTTGAATTTGATATTAAGCTATATTTTTTATTTGGGCAAAGTTAACGAGCTCATAAACAAAATCAATTTTAAGCTTAAGTTTGTCTAAAATTCAATCACATCACCTTTCTCATATTAAAGAGTTGCTTGCGAGCCGAGCTCCGCGAATATCATAGAGCCGAGCTAGACGTCAATTTTAGGCTCTCGTCCTAAAGCTCAAGCTCTATTTTTCCTTAGAGAGACGAGCAAGAGCAGTAAATCTCGTTGACACCCCTACATCAGTAAGAAATCTATTGAAACAAAAGAACGAGCTTGAATGAAAAGATAGCCTTTTATGCCTACCACATCATTATTTGTATTTGGTAAACTTGTTGCTAATATGAGCATTTACTGGCAGACTATTCAACAAATTAACTTTTCCTGCTTTTCTGTTCCTTTAAGGAAATGTCTATTTCGGTTACATAACATATACATTATTGTTGCAGTGTATACATTATTGTTGCAGTGTGCATTACAAAGATCCGATTAATGTGACAAATATAAAACAAGTTTCTTAATGATGTGGCTTGGAGTGTCGGTAAGACTTTGTCACTACATTAGTGGGAGCCTCATGGCGCCCTACACAATTATTAATCACAAAGATGAAATATATGTCCCAAGGACGATGCTTGATGTGTTGGCAAGACTTTGGCACTTATATCTTTGAGGATGCATGTACCAGTTGTAAGAACAGTCTCTCCTAAAATAGGGGTAAGGGTGCGTACATCTAAATTTCATGTGCCTATATTAACAGGAACCTCGTGGCTAAGGGGTGGCCTAAACAATTATTGATCACAAAGATGAAATATATTTACTAAGGGCATTGCTGGATCTTTGAGGATGCAGATTTCGGTCCCAATAAGGGGCGCTCTTAAAATAGGGGCAAGGAGTGTATAAATATATGTTAAAGAGCCACATGCCAAAGGGATGACCCACCATAGAAAAGCACATCCTACTGCTATGAGGTAGGAGACCCAAAAAATTGGGATAAAGGCTTTGTTGATGTTGTTGTACATCCTAGTGCTATGAGGCTCCCGCTAGTGACCGGAGTAAAAAACCAATGCTAAATTACACTAGAAAGAACTTTGTGAGAAAAAATACATGAAAGAAATAAAAGTGTAATATGAAACATACGTCTTTCTACAAGACTATTTTTTTATTTGATAAGATTTCATTAACTCCTCACTGGCACAAGTTCCAAAGTTCTTTTTTTAGTATATAGGAATGTTTACTTCATGGAGCTTTTGTTGACACAGCTAAACAAGACAGATCCATGTAGATAGCCAGGATGGTTAGTCATGCCCAACAGGACCATCCGAACTTAAATTAAGCCAGTTCATGGCTAAGAAAGAGCAAGGTAGTGAAAAGCGCTAGTCGGGCGCAGACACCCACCGTCTAGTGCCTAGCCCGCCTAGGCGGACACCTAGATCTAGGCGGTTCAAAAAAATAAAAAAAATCCAAAAAGAAATCTACTGAAAATTGCAGAAAAGGTCTATAAAACCCCAAAACATGCATACTCGGGTGTCGGGGGAACTAGGCAGGCGCCTAGGCGGGCATCGGACGGACACCCAACGCCTAGCGCCGCCTAGCTAAACGGCCCAAATGGCCAACTTAGCTAAACGGCCCAAATCGTCCTATGTAAGAGTTTTCAATTTCCCTTTGATGTCCTAAATGTTCTCTTCAATTATTCGTTTCTTATATTAGGAATGTTTGTTATGTTTATTGTTACACCTATAATGCATGCCATGCATAATCTGTTAGGACTCAGGCCAAGTGAGAAACAATCAATTGATATCACAATACCAAATTTATCTCCTAATTACAGTTATTTGGTATATATCTCTAAATTATTTGGTATCTCAGTAAGGTTTGGCACTTTATCTTAGAAGAAGTGAAGTTCAAGTTACATTTATAGCCTCTCTTAAACTTTTGCCTAGCCACTTACCTGTCAGATCAAACTACTGGCAGCTCACTGAATAACAAAATGATGTGGTAACCTAGAAAAACGTCTCTCCATATACTTCGTCCTCTTTATGAATCTGTTAGGACTCGGGTCAAGTGAGAAACAATCAATTGATATCACAATACCAAATTTATATCCTAGCAACAATTATTTGGTATATATACATTGTTCTAAAAATCGGCCTTGGCGACGGAAAACCCTCTCTTCGGCCATCCTAGGCGGCTAGGCGGGTCTTGGCGATGCCTAGGCGGCCCTGCTCGGCCTTGGCGGCTAGGTGGGAAAACAAAAAAATTTCAAATTTCAAAATATAAAATTTGTAATTAAATTTTTTCAAAAAAATCAAATAAAAAATGCAGATTTCAGAAAAAAAAATATATATTTGAATTTTTTTCAAATTTCGAAAAAAAAAACAATTTTTTTTTTCAAATTTAAGAAAAAATTCTAAAAAAATCAAAAATTTCAGAAAATTTCAAATTCCCCCCCAAAAGGGCTAATTCGAGTTTAGACCCTGAATTTTATACCAACTTAGAGTTTAGGCCCTGACTTGTCCGATTAGAAAATTTAGACCTGAATTTTAATTATTTGTTTTATTTTTTCTATTATACCCTCCCTCCCATACTTGACAATGAATTATTCCTATATAAATTAGGGGATATAATTGGAAAAACAAAACAAATAATAAAAAATCAGGGTCTAAACTTTCTAATTAGACAAGTCAGGGCCTAAACTCTAAGCTGGTATAAAGTCCAGGGTCTAAACTCTAATTAGCCCAAAAAATAAAAATAAAAATTGTGCAACGTCTAGGCGGCCCTCCGCCGCACCGAGGCCGCCTAACGATTTTTAGAACATTATATATATATATATATATATATATATATATATATATATATATATATTCTAAAGAGGCTATTTAGTAGCTTAGTAAGGTATGGCACTTCGTCTTAGAAGATGTGAAGTTCAAGTTACATTTATAGCCTCTCCTAAACTTTCACCCAGCCACTTATCTGTCAGATCAAAATACCGACAGTTCACTGAATAACAAATGATATGATACCTAGAAAAATGTGTCTCCGTATACTGTCCTCTTACTGCTCCAATAATCATATACACAGATATAGTCCGTTGTTTACTAATATCCATGTCTTTTTTGCAAAGAATATCTACTATTTCTTTAACTTTAATACTATGCGTAAAAATTAAAATAACCAAAATTATATTTTAATATGTTTTCCTGTATGACAAGGTCCTAATAACTGATATTCTACCTTCATGTATAACCAAGTACCATTCCCTTATAGCTTCATGTATGACTAAGTTCCTGTATTACCAAATAGCGCTCATATATCTTTTAATTAACTAAGATTCATGAGGTAAAAGTCTGCTAATACGGATAAATATTGGCTGAATCATATCAAATTTGAGCCAAACCGAGACATCCTCTGCAAATACCCTGCAATACCAGGAGTCTCAAGGGAATGGAATGCACTAACCAAATCATTAACAAAGAACATCCCAATACCAGAAGCCCCTACGCTAATATCACACCCGTATTTTATGGAGAGGATTGGATCCAGGACTCTGGCGCATGCCCTCCAGAATACAAGCACCAATATATATGACGACAATTATAGTTTTACCAAGTTAATTAACCAAAATCCGACTCTAACTGAGCTAAGGACTCTGGCCCACATTCTCCAGGATACAAGTATCGAGATATACGACGATAATTATAGTTTTAACAAGTTAAGAACCAATATCCGTCTCTAACTGAGCTAAGGTAGTCCGTTGTCTGCTAATATCCAAGTATGTTATTTTTGCAAAGATTATTTATTATTTCTTTAACGTTAATACTATGCAAAGACTAAGCTAAAGCAAATTTAAAAATATGCCTTCCTGTATGACCGACCAGGTCCTAGTAACTGATTTTCAAATTTGATGTATAACCAAGTACTATCCT